>VFIW01000050.1:233338-572562 GCA_006386115.1 Globisporangium splendens | reverse complement strand
CAGGTTGGTCGAGGCACCGCTGTCAATCAAAATGCGCACGTCATTACCATCTACGCGACCGTCCACAACAAAAAAGTTGCTTTTACGTGTAATTTCCACTGCGTTAAGCTCCGCATTGTCAAACACAATAGGATAATCCACTTCGTCCACTGTCGCCAGGTTGTGCTCAACCATCGGACTTGATCGACGAGCTCGCTGTGTCGGACGCTGATATCTTGAGTTGCGCATCGTCTGTGGCGTACTCACTTGTCTCTGCTGGCGCGGTGCACGACACTCTGACGCTCGATGTCCAGGTCGATTGCAATTGAAACAAAGGCGCTGACGCAAGCACTCTTCACGACCCAGGACTCGGACATTGTCCACTTCCATTGGACTTGCACCATTCAGTTGGTATTGGCGATTATCGAAACGCCTGTACCTCGGTTCTGAATGGGAACGATTTCCATCCGCAGAGCGACGGTGCGAACGGTCATAATCCAGCGCTAGAGTGATGGCTTCCGACAGCGTGGAACATCGGCGATAACGCACCTCCGTTCGGATCGCTGGAGCTAATCCTCGCACAAAGTACATGATCTTGTCGAGCTCACTCATCTCTTGAACTTGTGTGATAACATGCCTAAAACGACTGACGTAGTCGTCAAGGCCTCGACTCTGACCCTGGGATAGCTCACCCAACTGGTCGCGCAAGCGCTCTTGTAGATCAGCGGGAACAAATTTGTTTCCTAGTTCCAGGAAGAATTGATCAACCGTCTCAATCTCTGTCTTCTTCACAATGAACCACTGGGCAGCTCCTTGCCGCAGGGTTCCTCCCAACATCGCCAAAAGGCGTGGTTGAAGACTAGCATCCTGTCTGTCAATGTTCCTCGCCTTTAAATAGTCTCCGACTTGCTCTTTATACAACTGGAACGATTCTTGTAACGCTCCACTATAAACCGGTAATTTACATCCCTCTAACTTAATCTCTGACTCCCGTTTCACTTGCTGGAACTCTCGGATCATCTCTGCTTGCTGGTTTAGCACTGCCAGCATACTCTGCAACAACTGGGCATTCGTTGGCTCGCTCATATTGGCAATTTTCTTGACTTCACACTCGGTAATTTATGTAACCGATATCACTTGACTTGACAGGCGGGGACGGGAGTTGAGACTATATACTAAGGGAGCTTAATAACCAGTATAATACGAAGCTATTTCTTTATTTTTTTATTTCTTTGTTTTTATTTCTTATTTTTTTGTTCTTTTTTATTTAATTTTTAATTTTTTAGTCGAACTTAGGCGGAGGAACTTGACCTGGACGCAGCTTAGCCTTCCCAGTACCAGTGCTCGATGCCGGTGGATCACGCAGCACGCAGCGAAAGCACTCGCTTATCCCGTCGGACGCGTCGACGATTCCTTGAGCGGTCCGGATTAGAGCCTTCTTTGCGCGTTTCTTCTTCAGCTTGTCTGGACACTTGTCCACGTGCTTCTCTAGCACTTCACAGATCCAGAAAGCCTTCGTCAGACAGTTCACGAGGTCTTGACGGGCTTTATCAGCTTCTGCAGGTTTCGGCACGCCTAAGTACGTAAAGCTGCCTTGAATCGGGACCTGCTTGACGCGCGGCTTCTTGGGCATCGAGTTGGGGAGGTTACCAACTCTGGGAGTTCATAATCACAGTCTTGATCCTCTAATGAGGGCTTCACCTAGGCACGCTTGACGATGACACCACGGAATAACACCCTAAAGAACACAGACAGTTAGGGCGAACCCGAGACACCGTGTCACTATTAGAGAAACCGAGGTAGACCAGAACACAGAATTACGCACAAAAGCACGACTGGCTCAACATTACAGGAGTTACTGCCACAGAACACCAAAGGGTCAACGCACCGACAATGATTCCGGGATTTATGTCACTAAAGCAACACCCGTTCAGAAAGCGGCTCGAATAACAACCTCGGAGGTGCCTGGCTTGGACGACGACGGCGACTTGAACGCTTCGAAACGGTCACACTCCCCCCTGACGCAAAGTGCTACCAGATGTAACGATTTGGGGTCTTCTTGAACGCTGATTGGCTGAAAGTCGGAAAGTCGGAACTGGATTGGTCGAAAGTCGGAAAGCGTTGGCGTGGACTCGGAGGAGGTGGTGGCGACTTGATGGCAAATTGGAAAGTGAATTGAATGGAGGACTTAGTTCGCTCGCACTACATCTGAGCCTCCTTGCATGCATGCCTATCCTTTTCTTCAACTGATTCGACTTTTCTTCCTATCCAGGTGTTCGACCTGCAACTGCATTTTTATCTGACTAGTTACCTCTAACTGTATACTTTTGACCTACATGAAAAGGAGAGCCTGACCTCGGACTCGAGGTCAGGCACACATTACACATGCCTTGACGCTCCGCACGCAAGGCACGTGCGAGGTAAGGCACACGTGAAAGTGCGGGTCATACCCACAAGGGTTCTACCACTCTCTCCTAACCCACCCGTTAACCCATGAACACTCGATGTAGCCAGTTGCAGTTTTAGCCAATAAGAACATTCCATTAAAGTTTAATCTCACTGGATGATAGTCGAATTGGACACCCGACTATCTACCAATCGGAGACGCCGTAGGAACAACCCATCAGATTTGCATTTCAAACCTTAAGATTTCAATTCACTTCTCATTTTGCACGTTACCTCGCAAAGCTCCCTCTCTTCTCTTTGGACGCAGCGTTACCGCTGTGCCCTTCCTCTCACTTGCCCTTCCTCAACGCACGTGTACGCCGTGGAACGGGCAATCTCGTTACACTGTCCGTAAACGCAAACCCACGTGGGGCATTTTGAGACACAACAAAATGACAGGCTCGGACGATTAGTTTGGGTCAAGTCTGTTCATCATAACTACTATGGATACAAACATCCACAGAATTTCCTCCGTAAAGTAGGTATTTGATTTTGCATCTGGACACATTTCTCAACACGTGATTCGAGGAGCCACTGATGTTCGAATTGAACTCTTTATCCCCTATCCCTATGCTCCACGATTATTCGAAGAGGTCCACACAAAAATCACATACATACCGAGAACAAACCTAAAGAAAAGAAAAGTAAGCGCAACAAACATGGCGACGGCGCAGGACGACGTCCACGTGAAGCAGGAACCCGCGACCGGTGCCGCGCGCACCGAGGGTCCGTGGCGCCGAGACGAGGTCGTGCAGCTGGTGCGCGCGTGGCGCCAAGTCGTCGCGGCGCCAGCTGCTGATGGTGGTGATGATGCCGCGCAATCACCGAAGATGCGGCTGTTCAAGACCTTTCAGGGATTCTACGGTGGCGCCACGCCGCGCACGATGAGAGGACTGACGAAGACGAAGAAGCCGCTGCTGAGATCCTATCGCTTCATCGCCGTGTTCAACCAGAACCACATCATCGCGAAGACCATGAGCGTGACGTGTGGCGGTCAGAACTGGTTCACGATCCCGCAGCACGAGCAGCGACGCATTGTCGAGACCCACTACAAGAGGAAACCATTTGCGTACATGGACGAAGAGATCTTCAATGAGATAGCGACAATACTTCGCGACGCCCCACACGCTTCACAGCCTCCGTCTCCTGTTGATGCTGACGACCGAGCTAGTGGTTATGAAGAAAATACTGCGACTGCGGTGGCAGAGCACGCGTACGCAGAGGACGATCGTTCGAAAACAGTGCACGCCATGATTGGTAGCAAGAAATCGCTGGCAATGCTACCGCCGTTTCGACCTGGGCGCGTGATCACAGCGTGGAGCCGAGACGATGTGCTTCTGCTGCTGCGCGTCTGGCTTGAGATCCTCGATGGTCCTCTTATCCCAGACGAATCAACCAGCGCATTTGACGCGCGGTTGTTTGGCCGATTCCAAGAAGTTTTCGGTGGTCATTCGACGCGCACCCCAGCCGCTGTGAAAATCAAACGACTTTCGCTTGTCAAGTCGTTCAAATTCATTTCGGACTTTAATCGGAACCGAATTGTCAATCCTGTGGGAGTGATCACAGCCAGCGCGGCGGTTCCAAACCTGGCAAAGTGGCATGCGCTGCCGAAGATGACGCAAAAATCCATCATCCAAGAGTACTACAGGAAGAGCCATTTCACGCATGTGGACGAAGACATGCTTCCCCTCATCGCAAGCATCGTCAAGAAAACGAGCAAGACAAGCGCGCCAAATTCCGACGAGGATCGCGCTGAAGAAGGATCGTGGACGCGAGACGAAGACATGCTGTTGCTGGGGGCTTGGCGTGGCGTCGTCGATGGATTTGATAAGACGTTCCAGTGTGATGAGACTGTGGGTGCGCTGGATTCACGGATCTGTCAGCGATTTTTCGTGTTATCGAAGGGAGATACGGCCAGAAAGCAAAAAGATGTGACAGATCGGCAAGTGACAATGGTGAACACATACGTGCTGATCTCTGGGTTCAACCTAAGCAATACGAATTCGACCGACGGCGCGATCCTTCAGCGACCTTGGTTCTCCCTGCCGAAAAGCGAGCGGCAGAGCAGAATCTCGAGCGCTGGTGTCCCGTGCACAGAGATCGACGAAGACATGTACACTGCACTGGAACAAATCTTTCTGAAGGAGAAGGCAGCTGTAAATACGGTCGTCGACGTGCCACTACCGACGGGCACGACCGCCACGAGCACGTGGAGCTGCAGTGAAGTGGTAGAGCTGCTGCGTGCGTGGCTCGAGGTCGTTACCGATGGTCCACCTGCAGAGGATGAACCTGTGCACGTATTCAACAGTCGGATCTACAGCAAGTTCATTGCACAAACGCGCGGTATCCCGATGCGCACGGAACGAGAAGTGATTTCGAAGCAGGAATCTATCATCCATTCCTTCCAGTTCATCACCGGTTACAACCGAAAGAGACCCGACGTTGCATCTGAAAGCAATATTGCAAAAGGAAACGACTGGTTCTCCAACAGCCACGACGACCAGCGGCAACTAGTCAAGGCACACTACAAGAGTGGCAAGTTCTCATTTCTGTACAGAGACATGCTTCCTGTGGTTCAAGAGATTGTTGAGAAGAGCGAACCTATGGAGTCGCTCGAAGGTGCATCAGCCATCACCGCCGTCAGTCAAGCAACATCGGACAGTGGCTCTCTAAGATCACCGTCTTCACCTCGGGGTCTTCCTGCCACGCTGCAACCCAGTGAAGGGCAACAAGCTGATTCACCTCCCACCAAGAGAAAAAGTGACGACGCGACGTTGCGAGTTCTTGCTGAGAGTGCATCGCCGACTGGTTCAAAGCACGGTCTGGTGTCAAGTTCCAGCAAGAAACAGAAACGCACGCTAGATATGCAGGCGCTTGCGAGCATCGTTGAGGCACAGACAAAGTACTTCAACGATTTGCTCGTCGAGATGGCGGAGGAACGAAAACTCCAGGAGGAAGAGCGACAGCAAATGCTGGAACTTATTCAGTTGGACCAAGAAGAGAGGCGAAGAGACCGAGAAGACAGGAAGCTCGAACGAGAGCAACTGGCATTGGAGTGGGAACAGTTCCACGAAGAAAGGCGCGTTGAAGGAGAACAAGACCGAGCGCTGCTGAGCGAGTTTTTGGGACAACTTTCGTAAAAAGAGCCTTTTGCTCTCTTGTAACAATCAAGCATATTCGTCGGTGAGAGGATGTTTTTAGATAGTGCTCCAAGGTGCTCTAGTTGTAGTTCAGCACAGTCTACTTTGTTCAACTTCAGTATGCAAACCTCAGGTGTTTCTTCTCAAGAAACGTTCGGCCGTGAAGCTCGTCTACTTCTCGTAAGCGAGGACGCCAAGACTGCTGAAAAATTGTGCTACCTAAGAGCAACATGGATGCGCTTTGCTCGACGTCACCTTGGGTAATGAACGAGACCAATGAGGACGCAGCTGATGTCCCTCAGAATAAAACCCGATTTAAACCAATTCGGTTTTATCACACAAGCGATACTGGACGCAGACAAAATGCTCTGGTTAGACCCGATACAAACCAATTCGGTTCTTTCACACACACACACACAAACCTGGTGCCAATAAATTCGAAACAACGTTTTCTGTTTTTTCATTCATGCCTGCACCAAAGTGACAAACTACAATGGACAGACCGAGTCTTGCTAGTGAACCAACTTGGGGAAGCACATACTCACAGCACCGAAATATGGCTCCTACAGTACCCTAGTCGAGCATAACGCTCGACATTAATGGACAAACCAAGTCGAGCTCAGCTTTCTGCACTGGCCAACTACAGAAGCAGAAAGCAAACTGGTCAGACACATCAGCGCCATCGAACACCTGAAAACACTGGCCCCAAGCCTTCAAACACTGGCTCAAGCAAGCAGCGAAATGCGTCCATCTACACAAACGAGCCACAACTTTTCTTTCTGCAAATGAAGGATCCTTCGAACCCTGTCTTACTTTATCCTCCTCGTGTCTTCATTGAATCCTTTCGCACTTGTAAACTGTTAAACCTGATTGCAGCGAACTCTTTGAATTTTTACGTGTAGTAGTAGAAGCAGAAGCAGCAATAGGCAGAAGAGCATCACGAGCATGAGCGGCAACGCGGCGGACGCGGCCGCGGCGGCGCACAGCAAGAAGCTCTGGTCGCGCGCCGAGCTGCAACGGCTGCTCGTTGCGTGGCGGTACGCGCTGGACACGGGACCGACGGCGCGCAAGCGCAGCAACCTGCCGCTGATCTACGACCAGTTCAAGGCGCTGGCGGCCACGGCTCCCGACGCGGCGCCGAGACGCTCGCGCGCGGCCGTGGGCACCAAGAAGACGGTGCTCACGCAGTTCGTGGAGCTCGTCCAGGAGTACAACACGCGCTTCCCGCAGCGCACGTGGTTCCAACTGCACGAGCACGAGCGCGCGCGCCTGGTGCAGGACACACACAAGAAGATCCGCGCCGTCAGCACGCCGCACGCCGAGATCGACGAGGCCACGTTCGCCACGATCCAGGAGCTCATCCACGACGAGATCGTGCTGGACAGGGTGGCCAAGGAGACGGTCATTCTCGCAGCCAATCAGAGCGAGGAGCGAGACGACGAGGATGAGTCCACCGCACATCCGAGACGATGGCAGCCGGACGAAGTGGACCGACTGCTGCGCGCGTGGGAACTCGTGCAGGAGAAGCACCCGCTGACGCCCAAGCAACAGCGGTTGTCGTGCTTCTACGCGGCCTACTGCTCGCTCTCGGAGCAAGACGAGAGCGTCGCGCGACCCATAGCCGCCGTACAAAACAAGAAGAAACTCATCGTACGCTCGCATCTGTTCATCGCGGCGTACAACCAGCGGCATCAGCGGCGACCGTGGTTTACGATTTCCGAGCGAGAGCAAGTGCGCTCTCTCGAGAAGCACCGATACACCAAACTCTTTAGCACGATGGACGAGGCGACCTTTGTGGCGGTCGACAAGCTGCTGGCGAACGAAGCGCAGCTGGATGAAGCGCTCGTGAAGCAGCAGCAGGAGAACGACATTCTCGACTGCAACCACTCGCACTGGTCCTCGAAGGAGGTGCAACGGCTGTTAGTCGCGTGGCGGTATGCACTCAGTCGACTGCCCAAAGCGAATCGATCGGGGGACAAAGTGAGAATAGCGGAGCTGATGCAAAACAAACTCGACGCGCTCTCGGTCGGAGCCGACAGCACTGTCCCGCGGTCAATCACCGCGATTCGCATCAAGAAATCCGCAGTCATCCGATCGTTTCGTTTCATTACCGAGTACAACGAGAAGCATCCAGGTAAAGGCTGGTTTACGCTCGGTGGAGAGGAGCAGAAGATTATTGGCAGGGAATACTACAAGCTCGACACCAAGTTCACCCACATGGACGAGTCCACGTATCATGTCGTCAAGAAGCTCACAGAGGACGAAACTGCGCGCCAGGGTGCGAGAAGGCGATGTCGCGACGCAAGATCTCAGCGCAGGCAGTCGCGAGTCAGCAGCCGGCAAGACAGGCTGAACCAAGATCGAATCATCGTGGACCACGCAGACGCCGAATCAAGTGACGATAACGACTGTGAGACGGTCTATGACGTTCCTAGTCCTGGTGATATCAATCAAAGTGAAGAGCGAGGGGGAGAGTTGCGACTTGAGCAACAGTCTGCTGCTCTGGGTTCAACTCCCATCGATGCGAGTGAATCAGACAATTCTGCAGGCCACGATGTGGTTAGGAACAAGAAACGGAAGATGTCGACCGTCAGTGACGCTGAAGAGAGACCGCATCGGAAGTTGCCGAAATCTCGCCAAAGTCACGGCGAGTTGCCAGCAGTGATCCAAGCACTCGAGAGACATGTCAATCAAGTGGCAGAAATGGTGTGTGACCTCCGGGAGGAGTGGCTCGCAGGTCGTGATGATGGTGCTGCTGGAGAAGACAGGCGACTTGTGGTGGAACAGGAAATGGCTGATCATCGCTCGCTTGCGAGACGTCACCGCCGTGAGTTGCGACGACTTCTGCGCAACGCGATAAATCCGAGCGAGTGAAGGCTACGAAGAAAATGCTTGCGGTTTGGGCTTTGATGTCGTTCCAAAGACTCTTTGAGAGTGATTGAGTGAAGCAGACCTGGGACTTTTTACATGTTGTTTTTTGAAACAAGTCCTACCTTCGCTTCAACTTGACTTTCTAATGCAAGTCCGACACTGGCTTTGCTAGTAACGACATAGACGGTTGTAGTGATATTACGCATCGGCGTTCAAAGCTCGTGTCTTGGTCTGGTCCCGCCTCCTAGTGCGTAAATGGGTATGGAGAACAGGCGTCCCTGGAGCATCTTGTCAGGCGAGATCTCGACGCCCGGCACCAGTCAACCCGGCGCGAATGCGAGCTGCTCGATCTCAGCAAAGTAGTTCTTCGGGTTGCGGTTGAGCACGACGCGACCGACCTCGATCAGCGGGTACGCGGCCTGAGACCACACCTTGGTGACGTCGAACGGGTTGAAACTCGTCGCCGCTTCCTGCTGAGCTTGCGCGTAGGTCATCACCTGGATGTACATGGTCCAGGTCGGGTACTCGCCCTCGGCGATGGCTTCGTACAGGTCACGGGTCGCGTAGTCCGGATCCGAGGCTGTGAGCTTCTCCGCTTCTTCTGCCGACAGGTTGCGGATGCCCTGGTCCGTCTTGAAGTGGTACTTGACGTACACGGCCTCACCCTGCGCGTTCACGTTCGTAAACGCGTGCGAGCCGTAGCCGTTCATGAAGCGGTAGCCGTTGGGGATCCCGCGGTCCGAGTACAAGTGGGTCACCTGGTGGGTCGTCTCGGGCCGCAGCGAGTAGAAGTCCCACATCATGTTGTCGTCCTTGCAGTGCGTCGACGGGTGGCGCTTCTGCGTGTGCACGAAGCTCGGGAACAGACTCGGGTCGCGCAGGAAGAAGATCGGCGAGTTGTTGCCCACGAGGTCCCAGTTGCCTTCCTCCGTGTAAAACTTGAGCGCAAAGCCTCGCAGATCGCGCACGGTGTCTGCGGACCCGGACTCGCCACTCACGGTCGAGAACCGCATCGCGAGCGGCGTGCGCTTGCCCACGTGTGCAAACATCTTGGTCTTGCAGTACTTGGTGATCTCGGGGTGCGTGACTTCAAAGTATCCAAATGCACCAGCGCCTTTCGCGTGGACCACGCGCTCGGGGATCCGTTCGCGGTCAAAACTCGCTAAGGTATCGAGGATGATGCATTCGTGAAGCACAATGGGGCCATGTTCCCCAGCCGTGATCGCGGCCGTGAGTCCGTTGACTGGAATCGGAGCGCCATGACTGGTCGTCGTGATGACTGGAGTGGCCATGGTCGATGGAGGGCTTGGAAAGTGCTTGAATGCCAAGAAAGACGCTTCTTCTTCGCTCTCACATTGGGCGTCATGGAGTTTGCATTACGTGCATCGTGCAAACCGAGACCAACTGTCCGCAGAGTACCTGCTTCGGATCTGAGACGTCCTTGTTGGTGTCATTATTGTCTTTTTAGACACTTGAAGGTGGACAGATCTTTTGCACATTGTTCGCTTCAAGCCGGTAAAATGGACAGATGCATCCGTCAGGCGCTTGACATTCGTCCGAAGAAAAAGGCAAACAAGCAAACGTGTTAAGCATCTGATTTAAATGACGACTAGTTGTACTTTAGTCACTTGCGACGAGCAGTAGGCAACGCAGCGGCGATGGTGGTCTTGAAGCTTCGTGGCTGAATGCGCTCGTAGTCGTTCTCCAGCCATGCGAGCGTGCTCGACGATTGTGCAGTGAGACTCAGCTCGTCGTTGCCGTGATTAGCTCCTTTGAGGTGGAGCGCATCTGAAGTCTTGCCGAGACCTTCCTTCGCGTTCTCCCAGCTTTGAAGCCGCTGCTTCTGCTCGCGACTGAGTGCAACTAGAGCCTTGTAATGCGACTTCACGAGCTCTTCTTCTTTCTTGGCGATATCGATGGAAATCGGGTACTCGCCGATCTTGAACTTGATCTCGCAGTCGCGGTCCACTCGCCCCGTGGTCTCGAACTGCACTTGAGAGAGTGGGTTGTCGCGATACTCGTAACGCAGCACTAACTTGCGTGTCGTCGTCGCGTTTTCACCACACACCGTGATCAACGCTTCGTTCGTGAACACAAACTCTTCCTTCGCCGACGCGAACGCAAACAAGACCTCTTCCCCAGGCAGCACATACTGCGCGCCGTGGATTTTCGAGAAATTCGTGACGGTGTTGCAGATGTCTGCTGTACCCGTGAGATCTTTCGTCAAACCCTTGAGCATGGTTGTGGCGGTACTACCGCGAAGGCTTCTGGCGCGTCAGACAAATCGAGAAGTGAGCTGCACGAGTGCTAGTCTCAAGTCACAGACCGCCCTTTGCGTGCACCGTACCGTGCGGTCGTGGACGAATGCTCTCTAGTGGTCCATGTCACTCTGTGAGGGTAGCCATGCGTCAAGACTAACAAGTTAGCTACTGCCATGGATGAGATGAGAGGCAACTCAGACGCCGTTGGACACAAAATCATCCACTTTTGCGCATGCAAACAACCCTTGAAGTCTCCTTCGGAGTGGATTTTCTGGCATAAAACGGACACAAGTAGTGGTACGAGTCTGTCATCCCCACATATGGAACCTTGCACTCTGAACCAACTCTACTCCGACATGCACCACACGTCACGTTAATTGCATCGACTAAAGGGGATTGCAGCCATTTGCAGGTGTCCATTTCCGCCTCGCAGACGTGGCGAGGGGATGCGCAATTTGGTTGCTGCTACCGAACAGCTGAACAGAAACGGTGCCTTCGTGGACGTTTTATGTCCTTAACCAAAATGCCAACTTGGTGTCTAACACGACACAGGTCCAACGAACCCATCGTCTACCGACATATCCAACTCGCTTGGACCGCGTGTAATCAGCCGAAATGGCAGACTACGCAGAAAAATCCAGTGCGGCGTTCCGCGTTTTTTGTCACGTCGTATGCATGCTCGAACCCATCCTCCGCAACTCCATCGGCGTTCGAGCTCTCCTGGGTGAGGCTATTGGAGACCTTTGACCCTCGACAATGTGTAGACCAAGACACTGTGACGAGCTCCTGCTCGTTTACCCCACTTCTGTCCATTCTCAAATTTCCTTTGATCCCATCAAGTCCCTCCCTACCAACCTACCCCGACGCCAAGATGACCAGCATGTTGAAAGGAATCGCCTCGGACATGACCGGCTCGGCCGATATCTGCCGTCCATTGCGCCAACTTGAAAGCGCCATTGGCGCCAGCTTCCTGCTGCCGAACGAGATTATCATGTTCTCGCTGCAGTCCACCAAGGAAGAGTTCACGTTCACCAACCACGCGCTCTTGAAGATCCACGGAGACAGTGCGACGACCACGCGCAAGCTTGTCGAGCGATACGACTACAAGAGCCACACGATCAACCATGTCGAGTTTGAGACTGCCGGTCGCGCGGACCGCGATGTGGAAATCAAGTTCAAGATCGGGGACCACCGCATCTCGATCGACATCGCGAGGGACGAAGAAGCCACCGTGCGCGACTACTACAAGGTGATCACCATGCTTGGTCGCATGCAGCGCAAGAACGAGCGTTCGTGGGAGTTTGCTCGGTTGGCGATCAAGTCGTCCTCGGAGGCATTGTACCTCACGGAGGGTAGCGGCCAGACGCTCACGAGACAATCCGACGACGCCTACGGGTGGGTCGAGCAGGCATACGAGCGCACGCACCCTCGCTGCTACCGTGACGTGATCCACAATGCGTTCATGGAACTACGCACGGTCAACAAGGCGCTTCCGTGAGTGAAGAGCAATGTTGGCCAGCACATTTGTGTCTTGAGTACTGCGTAGCACCGTTTCATTTTTCACCAAATCAACGCAAAAATGTTTCTCCCTAATCATCATTGACCCGACAGTTTGTCCCATTCCGTCCAAGAAGTGGTCCACATTTACTTACGGTTCAGCCCACTAGCCAGGACGGGTTTAACCGAACCAGTTTCTATCAGCCGGTTCTAACAGAGATGGACTTTTTGAATCACAACGTTAAAACTTCTGAATCAAAACTTTGGACAAAAAGTCCAACAATAGCCAATCAAGCTCGTCGATCCGCAGAACATTCTCCTAATACATGCTTCTGATTGGCTCCTCGAACAACTGCTCCCCTATGTGATTCGACACCTCGTTGAAGATTTTTGCGCCAAAGACTCACATCAGAGCAACAACAACCATGAGCGACGCGGATGCGCATGCGTTCGTGCCTGCGTTCACCAGCGGGTACGACGAGAACGACAGTGATGGTCACGGGGAGCGCGGCGACGGTGATGGTCGCATCGAGCAGCACGCGACTGAGTACTCGGCGACGCTCGTCACTGGCTTCGCGGCTGGAGGCGCTCGCTGCGCCACAGATCTCCCAGAGGAAGATCCGCTGCTGGCCACCCACAATCGTGACAGCAGCCACCCGACTTTCGTATGGCACCATGAGCCACGAGAAGCGGTGAGTTGAGACAAGGTTATGTTGCATTGCGAATTTATGGCACATGTGTGTGTGTGAATGGTATGGACTGACGGCTAAAATGAATGGACAGGACTCGCTGAACGAGCTGGGGGATTTACCGGCTAAAGCGTCGCCCAATCCAGTGTTTGCGACGGAGTTTGTGCTGCCCAAGGCGAAACCCGATATCTCTAAAGCAGGGAAGCCTCGCGCGCTGCCTGTCGTGCGGTCCGTGTCACAGCCACCTCCATTTCTCCAGGATCCAGAAGTCCCTGTCAAGGATGATTCGGATTTTGCTCTTGCGGATGTCGGGTTCGCGACGACATCAGGGCACAGTCCCGACAAGGTCATGGAGGTGATCAAGGATGCGCTCGTGTCGCTCGGCACTCTCGAGTACAAAAAACGCGCCAACAAGTGGTGTTTAGAAGTGAGCTGCTTGTGTGTCGCGGAGCAAATTGACTTCACCATCCAGCTTTCTCGACTCGGCGGTGGTGGATCCAAAAGTGACAAAGTACAGCGCTTTGATGTTGCGTTCCACCGTACGCTCGGCAATGAGACACGATTTCTGCAGCTGACAGAGTGTGTACGCTCAAACTGCCGTGAAATCGACGATGAACCACTTCTCTTTCTGGAGAAGACGCTCGACCCATGGATGGATGCTCG
The DNA here is from genome assembly GCA_006386115.1 of Globisporangium splendens. Classification (NCBI taxonomy): domain Eukaryota; phylum Oomycota; class Peronosporomycetes; order Pythiales; family Pythiaceae; genus Globisporangium; species Globisporangium splendens. The sequence continues at coordinate 559,017 of VFIW01000050.1, read as the reverse complement.
TCAAGAGATCACTGACCGTCGTGCAGGTATTGAGCCTAAAGACGCATTCGAGCTGATCCAGCAGATGCACCTCGATCTGCATCTGGAGACGCTGATCGAGATCGCCAAGGAGATCAAGGATCACTGCCGACATCGAGGGAATCGGAAGTGGTTTTACCAGATGGACCGCAAGAACTTCATCGCCGGGCTCAACTGGATGCTCTCGAGCAGCGTGACCGAGCTCACCCGCTACGGTGTTTTTATCCTTTTACAGTTTGCCAACGACGGCCGCGCCACGAGTGACAGCAGTGAAAGTGACGACGGCATGGACTCGACCGGCAACTCTGTGTTTTTCCAGACGCCGTACGAGAAAAGTTCATTTTCGCTGTTGCTGGACACCATTCTGCGCGACCACGAAGGAGTCCCGTGCGGCAAGTTTGTCTCGACGATGATCACACAAGTGAAGCAAAGCTGGCTATTTGCGTGAATGTACTTTGGGAGAAAGCTGCGTTGATGTGTTCTAACCCTATTTGTCAATACACGTCGAATCAAGAGCGTTGCGAGTCAGCTTTGATCAACCTTTTCATCAATGGAGTCCATTTTGTCGCAAGTCCAGCATTTTTCTTCACTCATGCTGCAGTTTAGAGTCGCTTTCAATCAGTCCGTTTGGACACAGCAATGAGATGAGCAACAAACCATTCAATGTTTTCCTTTCCTTCGACAGCGTAGCGCCAAGAAAGAAAGCATGATATTGCAGTCACGCCCCACGACCGAGTTGGAGAAGTTAAGACTCTTCTCGTTTTTGCAACCAAGCGAGGAAATTCTCATCGCTGCGACCACAGACCACACTCCAAGCAGTCACTGCGCCATAGTTGACAGCCTTCAATAAATCATAAAGTGTTCACTCACACGCACCTTAAAACACAGTTATACATCCGCAATTTTCAATATATGAAGCACTCTATTCCTGTGGCAATGCATCGCACATTGCTGTTGCCTGCACAGAGAGTCGTCTGAGCATGAAAGGAAAGCGCGGCACTGCAGACATTGCCGTCATTTCCAAACAGAGCGCGCCATGTTCAAGGGCTTCACCAAGGACCTCGCGGGCACGGCCGACATCTGCAGCGCCGTCACGGACTTCTCCAAGCTGCACGCGCAAACGTACCTGGTGCCCGACGGCGACGAGCAGATCCTGTTCGGGTTCGAGTCGGGGAAGGAGGAGTTCGCGTTCACCAACCAGGCGCTGATCACGGTCAGCGGCGAGAACGCGACGACGACGCGGAAGCTGATCGAGCGCTTCGAGTACCGCGACTTTGCCGTTACCAACGTGCAGTTTGAGACCACGGGACGCGTCGACCGCGATTGCGAGATCAAGTTCACGCTCGGCGGAGAGAAACGCGTCAGCATTGATACCGCCAAGAAAGAGGAAGACGCGGTGAAGAAGTATTACAAGGTGCTCTTGGCGCTGGCGTGAGCACAAGAGGAACGCGCGCGCAACTGGAAATTCGCGCAGGATGGTCTGCAAAGCGCATCGCAGAGTCTCAGATTGGGCAAACTGGAGCCGACTGACGGGGAGGATGGATTAGTTGGCCACGCTTCACAAACACTCGGCTGGCTTACGCAGGATTATGAACGACTGAACTCAAGATGCTACAAGAGCGTGATCGTGAATGCACTGGCAGGTCAAGCGAGCAAGAAATGATATATCTCACACAAAGAATAGCATTCGCCGCTTCCTCTTTTCGACCATGTCATTTGCAGCACTCAGCGTTTGATCAGGTCTATGTCACTGCTTTGCTGACAAGCAGAACGCAAGAGTCTATTGTTTGTCGCTGACGCTGATTGTTCTTTATCTATATCAATGCCACCAGCAATCCAAGGACTCTGTCATTATCCGCCAGACCACGAGAACAGCACCATCCAAGTATCAAGCGACAATGCTGGATTTTTCATCCTCCTAGATTATTTTGAGTCAGTTGGTGCAAAGCGTGATCGAACTCTCGTCTAGTAGGATTACGAGCAACTTGGCTGAACAGTTTCTGATCAATGGCTCATCGTGTTCTTATGAGCCACACATATCGGTCACACCATTCGCACGAATCTACGAAGTTCCACCGAACAGTCCAGCGGCGCCATCTCACATCCAAAAGACGAGGAAATATTTCACATCATCCCCCTCTCCTGATACGTCCATTCGACACCTGAAGACTCGATGGATACTTTATGAATCACAACTGACATATCAACTTACAAAGTGTCTGGCACAGGTTATTATGGCGACGGTATGCAACATCATAAACCATTTATTTCTGCAGGTTCTCAATCAGATTCCAAATCAGTTCGTCCGAGCAACACTGATTTGAGGAGCTCACACCCACCTGAGTGACTGAATGACTCATTTGCCAGCTCTCTCAGCAATTCTCGCTTGCAACACATCACTTCCATTCACTGAGATCTCCTGAAGCGCACAACGTCATTTGCACCAGCAGCTCGACGCTCATGGAAGCAGCGCTGCATCAATGGCTGTTTCGCCGCGAGTGCCTCGAGAACTGCATTCCCGTGTCAAGCGACGAGTTCTCGACCATCGACGCGTGCATCCCGTCCAGCGAGACCATCGTGTTTGCTTTGAGCTCCAAGAAAGAGGACTTTGTCGTCACGGACCACGCCGTGTGGCGCATTTGCCACGTTTCTCGACTGTCCCCGTTCGCGATCCTTCGACGACGAGACGAAGTCCCGCGTAGGTGCTGCTTTAAGCGGTTCGCGTTCAAGGATCATCGAATCACGGAGGTTTCCTACCGCGTATGCGGACAGATCGACGTGACGCTCCACATCACGATCGACTCGGTGCGTTCTATCAAAGTGGGTGTCATCGGCAGCGAAGAAGCTGAAGCGCGGGCGTACTTTCGAGTCCTGCAGCGGGTACGCGACTGCCAACGAGCGGATAGGAAATTCATTCGGAGTTGCTCTCTGGACAAGATGAACGACACGCTGGCAGCGGCGCGAAGGCGTCCGAGCCAACAAGACGTATGGAAAACCAACCACGTGCGCCGAAAAAGAGGACTTTGACACTTACTACTGGGCTGTTGACGTACTTCATAGCAGGTGAGATTGAGCTTTAATTTAATGAGCAAGCACGGGCATCATTGCACTTCTATCGGAAAATTCATATCTCGTTATATTGCCGCAGCTTTTTCTATGGTCAACCAACAGATCACAGCCAGTTGCTCCTAGTTCGCGAGTTTGAGGGTGCGGATTTGCTTGGCGAACTGCGTGAGGATCACAGCAAGACGCTTGCCACCGACAGCGATACGGAACTTGGCGACCGTAGCGGTCCAGTCAATGTATTCCTTCGTTGGGCACGGCACGTTGCCCGCGGCGTTGAAGTTCTTGTCCAACGTCGGGTACACAACCGTCTGAGCGTAGCTGAAGGTGTCCAAGATCATGTTGCGGAGACCCGAGTTCTTGACCATCGCAGTCTGGAAATCCGCGTACGACACGTCCTTGTATTGCTCATAGTTGAGTGGGTCGGCGAGCGATGGCAGCCAGCCAATGAGCTCCGTGGCGTTGGCTTCAAGCGCTGGCAGGATAGCGCTCGTGTCTGGGCTCCAGTTGTTCTGGCTGTACTCGCCGCCAGCGGCATCCCAGAGCGCGTGCAAGTTGCTGAAGCCACATGGCGATTGGAACGTGTACTTGTTACCGCCGACATCACCTCCTGGGAGCTTGTCACTGATGCCACCCACCGTGTGCATTGGCTGGTGCGAGTCTCCAAAGATGTGGATGAACTGACGCAAAAGCAAGTTGGCCGCCCAGATCGATTTGGTCGTCGCGAACGACGTCATAGCCTTTTCGAGGAAATCGTACGAGAGACCATCAAGGTTATCCTTGAAGAGGTCAAGGCTCGGGTCCTGGTCCTTCCACTTGCTGCCGTTAACATGCGCCGGCAGATCCATGTAGTGCCACGTGTCCATCATCGAGAAGGATGGCGAGTTTGGCGATTGGCACGTCGCGGTCTTGGACTTGCACTTGATCAAGTCGGGCCAAATCGCAGTCGTGGTGATCGTGTTCGTGTTCGGGAAGTCGTCCTTCCAGTGTTCCAGCACGGAGTTGATGGTCGTGACATCAGCTGGCGCCATCAGCTGCGTGGCCACTTGACCAACGAGCATGTGGCCGTTATCCCACCAGCCGAGAGCGGTTGGAAGGTGTGCGAGCGTCGCGACGGCGACAGCAGAAATCTTCATTCTGCAGAGATAACCTTGAGACGCGGGCCGCTTGTGGACTTGGACGCAGAATCGGAAATAACTGATGCGAAATGAAGAGTTACGCACCAGAGAGAGAGAGACCGAGGAGGGAATGGTATCAGCACATGCGGCTGACAAAGGAGGGGTGCGTAAAGCCAAGACGGCAATGACTGGCTATGTGCGGGTTCATTGAAGAAAGTTCAACAAGTTGCGGTGACACGAGGCCATCCTCAACGATTTCTACTGTTAGTAACGCAGTGTATTTTTTGTTGGCACTCAAGTTTGAGCAAAGGAAACGAGAAGCAGACGGAAGATGTGGAGCAAAGGACGCATAGCGACGACGGACTTCCCGACAGAGATCCCCATTGCTGTGGCGATTGATGCCCGATCCTGACACTCTTCGTATCGAGCAGAGTTGATTTCATGCGCGCTGGCAGAAATGACACCCTGCACAAGGGGCACTATCGATTAGAAACTGTCAGCCATTTGTATTCAATATACAGATTAAAGGATCTGCTCCGAGCGGATTAATATCAGAATTCTATGCGGGATCAGCCTCTCATCTGCCAGTGTACACACACAAACACACACACGCACAAACATCCAACACCCGTGAGGAGCGCGTCTTCACGAAACCTGGCACCCCAGATGCTGTCAGCGAACGACAGACGACGGTGGAGGATTGCGAACGAAGTTGTGCATCCCACTCCCGTCGACTTGCGTTCTGTTGTGCGCGCCACTGCCACTGTCGCGTCTTCTCCTCCAGCTGCCCTACAATACTCGGTCGTGTCATCCTGCAGAAGAGGAACGAAGTCTCGACGACGCATTCCCTTCCTCGCAGGTCCCTCCGTGGAACCGTGGCGATGTTCTTTTGCCTTGCGTACAAGCCAACCACGCAAGCATTGAGACCACATGCTGCAGAAGTCAGCACAAACTCAAACCATCTTATGTCAGTACTTCTGTGACAGAGAGCCGGTCCAAGATGTCAAGGGTGGTGTGCACGAGACAGGGGTACACCATGCACGAGTGATTGCAATGTTGCAGTTGAGAAAGATCACAAGTCACTTGAGACACTTCGCGTTTACCATTTCTACATGGATGCAAAGCAAAGGAGCGCAATCTTGGTTGGCTGCTCGCCCAGGCACGGTCTACGATGCAGGCTGCAGCCTTGACAACCTCATTTGCGATTACCCATTCGTGAAAACCAGACAACGATCGGATAAATGTTTCCGAACTAACGGGTTGCAAAATGGATTCTTGAGTTCAATTGATTGCGAAACACAATGGTTGCCATTGGACGATTTTCATCACGAACGCTTCGCTCTCAGTGAAGAATTTTATGTGTATCCACCAATACCGAGAGCCAACAGAGCCCACAGACACTCGGACTGTGTAGTTTTGTTCACACTCCCATGGTTTCTCAAACTGAATTGCCCCGAGTTGAAGGGTATCGCATTCACGCCGCTCGGCCAGTACCCTATCGTACTGCTCGCCATCACTCGTTTGGTGGTTACGGCAGAGCATATGAATGATTGCATGGCTTGTGAACACAGTCTCGGACCCACGCGATTCAACTAATGCAAAAAAGACGTCTTCATTTCGAGCAATTCACTCGCTCGGATTTATCGCGTTGCGCAGAAGTCGTCGCAACTCACGGCGGTGACGTCTCGCAAGCGAGCGATGATCAGCCATTTCCTGTTCCACCACAAGTCGCCTGTCTTCTCCAGCAGCACCATCATCACGACCTGCGAGCCACTCCTCCCGGAGGTCACACACCATTTCTGCCACTTGATTGACATGTCTCTCGAGTGCTTGGATCACTGCTGGCAACTCGCCGTGACTTTGGCGAGATTTCGGCAACTTCCGATGCGGTCTCTCTTCAGCGTCACTGACGGTCGACATCTTCCGTTTCTTGTTCCTAACCACATCGTGACTTGCAGAATTGTCTGATTCACTCGCATCGCTCGGAGTTGAACCCAGAGCAGCAGCCTGTTGCTCAAGTTGCAACTCTCCCCCTCGCTCTTCACTTTGATTGACATCACCAGGACTAGGAACGTCATAGACCGTCTCGTAGTCGCTATCGTCACTTGATTCGGCGTCTGCGTGGTCCACGATGATTCGATCTTGGTTCAGCCTGTCTTGCCGGCTGCTGACTCGCGACTGCCTGCGCTGAGATCTTGCGTCGCGATATCGCCTTCTCGCACCCTGGCGAGCAGTTTCGTCCTCTATGAGCTTCTTGACGACATCATACGTGGACTCGTCCATGTGGGTGAACTTGGTGTCGAGCTTGTAGTGTTCCCTGGCGATAATCTTCTGCTCCTCTCCACCGAGCGTAAACCAGCCTTTACCTGGATGCTTCTCGTTGCACTCGGTAATGAAACGGAACGATCGGATGACTGCGGATTTCTTGATGCGAATCGCGGTGATTGACCGCGGGACAGTGCTGTCGGCTCCGACCGAGAGCGCGTCGAGTTTGTTTTGCATCAGCTCCGCTATTCTCACTTTGTCCCCCGATCGATTCGCTTTGGGCAGTCGACCGAGCGCATACCGCCACGCGACTAGCAGCCGTTGCACCTCCTTCGAGGACCAGTGCGAGTGGTTGCAGTTGAGAATGTCGTTCTCCTGCTGCTGCTTCACGAGCGCTTCATCCAGCTGCGCTTCGTTCGCCAGCAGCTTGCCGACCGCCACAAAGGTCGCCTCGTCCATCGTGCCAGAGAGTTTGGTGTATCGGTGCTTCTCGAGAGCGCGCACTTGCTCTCGCTCGGAAATCGTAAACCACTGTCGCCGCTGATGTCGCTGGTTGTACGCCGCGATAAACAGATGCGAGCGTACGATGAGTTTCTTCTTGTTTTGCACGGCGGCTATGGGTCGCGCGACGCTCTCGTCTTGCTCCGAGAGCGAGCGGTAGGCCGCGTAGAAGCGCGATAACCGCTGCTGCTTGGGCGTCAGCGGGTACTTCTCCTGCACGAGTCCCCACGCGCGCAGCAGTCGGTCCACTTCGTCCGGCTGCCATCGTCCCGGATGTGCGGTGGGCTCGTCCTCGTCGTCTCGCTCCTTGCTCTGATTGGCTGCGAGAATGGCCGCCTTCTTGGCCGCCCTGTCCAGCATGATCTCGTCGTGGATGAGCTCCTGGATCGTGACGAACGTGGCCTCGTCGATCTCGGCGTGCGGCGTGTTGACGGCGCGGATCTTCTTGTGCGCGTCCTGCACCAGGCGCGCGCGCTCGTGTTCGTGCAGTTGGAACCACGTGCGCTGCGGGAAACGCGCGTTGTACTCCTGGACGAGCTCCACGAACTGCGTGAGCACCGTCTTCTTGGTGCCCACGGCCGCGCGCGAGCGTCTCGGCGCCGCGTCGGGAGCCGTGGCCGCCAGCGCCTTGAACTGGTCGTAGATCAGCGGCAGGTTGCTGCGCTTGCGTGCCGTCGGCGCCGTGTCCAGTGCGTACCGCCACGCAACAAGCAGCCGTTGCAGCTCGGCGCGCGACCAGAGTTTCTTGCTGTGCGCCGCCGCGGCTGCGTCCGCCGCGTTGCCGCTCATGTTCGTGATGCTCTTCTGCTTCTTCTACTACACGTAAAAACTCAAAAAGTTCACTGTAATCATATTTAACAGTTTACAAGTGTGAAAGGATTCAATAAAGATACGAGGAGGATAAAGTAAGACAGGGGTTCGAAGGATCCTTCATTTGCAGAAAGGGCAGAAAAGTTGTGGCTCGTTTGTGTCGATGGACGCATTTCGCTGCTTGCTTGAGCCAGTGTTTGAAGCCTTGGGGCTAGTGTTTCCAGGTGTTCGATGGCGCCGATGTGTCTGACCAGTTTGCTTTCTGCTTCTGTAGTTGACCAGTATAGAAAGCTGAGCTTGACTTGGTTTGTCCATTAATGTCGAGTGTTATGCTCGACTAGGGTACTGTAGGAGCCATATTTCGGTGCTGTGAGTATGTGCTTCGGCAAGTTGGTTCGCTAGCAAGACTCGGTCTGTCCATTGCAGTTTGTCACTTTAGTACGGGCATGGATGAAAAACAAAAAAAGCGTTGTTTCGAATTTATTGGCATCAGGTTTTTGTGTGTGTGAAAGAACCGAATTGGTTTGTGTCGGGTTTAACCAGAGCATTTTGTCTGCGTCCAGTATCGCTTTTGTGGTAAAACCGAATTGGTTCAAATCGGGTTTTATTCTGAGGGACACCAGCTGCGTCCTCGCTTACAAGAAGTAGACGAACTTCACGGCCGAACGTTTCTTGAGAAGAAACACCTGAGGTTTGCATACTGAAGTTGAACAAAGTAGACTGTGCTGAACTACAACTATAGTACCTTGGAGAACTATCTAAAAACATCCTCTCACCGACGAATATGATTGATTGTTGCAAGAGAGCAAAAGGCTCTTTTTACGAAAGTTGTCCCAAAAACTCGCTCAGCAGCGCTCGGTCTTGTTCTCCTTCAACGCGCCTCTCTTCGCGGAACTGTTCCCACTCCAATGCCAGTTGCTCTCGTTCGAGCTTCCTGTCTTCTCGGTCTCTTCGCCGCTCTTCTTGGTCCAACTGAATAAGTTCCAGCATTTGCTGTCGCTCTTCCCCCTGGAGCTTTCGTTCCTCCGCCATCTCGACGAGCAAATCGTTCAAGTACTTTGTCTGTGCCTCAACGATGCTCGCAAGCGCCTGTATATCTAGCGTGCGTTTCTGTTTCTTGCTGGAACTTGACACCAGACCGTGCTTTGAACCAGTCGGCGATGCACTCTCAGCAAGAACTCGCAACGTCGCGTCGTCACTTTTTCTCTTGGTGGGAGGTGAATCAGCTTGTTGCCCTGCACTGGGTTGCAGCGTGGCAGGAAGACCCCAAGGTGAAGACGGTGATCTCAGAGAGCCACTGTCCGATGTTGCTTGGCTGACGGCGGTGATGGCTGATGTACCTTCGAGCGACTCCACAAGTTCGCTCTTCTCAACAATCTCTTGAACCACAGGAAGCATGTCTCTGTACAGAAATGAGAACTTGCCACTCTTGTAGTGTGCCTTGACTAGTTGCCGCTGGTCGTCGTGGCTATTGGAGAACCAGTCATTCCCTTCTGGAATATTGCTTTCAGATGCAGCGTCGGGTCTCTTTCGGTTGTAATCGGTAATGAACTGGAAGGAATGGATGATAGATTCCCGCTTCGAAATCACTTCTCGTTCCGTGCGCATCGGGATGCCGCGCGTTTGTGCAATGAACTTGCTATAGATCCGACTGTTGAATACGTGCACAGGTTCATCCTCTGCAAGTGCACCATCGGTAACGACCTCGAGCCACGCACGCAGCAGCTCTACCACTTCACTGCGGCTCCATGTGCTCGTGGCGGTCGCGCTCGTCGGCAGTGGCGCGTCAACGCCCGTATTCACAGCTGCCTTCTCCTTCAGAAAGATTTGCTCCAGTGCAGTGTACATGTCTTCGTCGATCTCTGTGCACGGGACACCAGCGCTCGAGATTCTGCTCTGCCGCTCGCTTTTCGACAGGGAGAACCAAGGTCGCTGAAGGATCGCGCCGTCGGTCGAACTCGTATTGCTTAGGTTGAACCCAGAGATCAGCACGTATGTGTTCACCATTGCCACTTGCCGATCTGTCACATCTTTTTGATTTCTGGCCGTATCTCCCTTCGATAACACGAAAAATCGCTGACAGATCCGTGAATCCAGCGCACCCACAGTCTCATCGCGCTGGAACGTCTTGTCAAATCCATCGACAACGCCACGCCAAGCCCCCAGCAACAGCATGTCTTCGTCTCGCGTCCACGATCCTTCTTCAGCGCGATCCTCGTCGGAATCTGGCGCGCTTGTCTTGCTCGTTTTCTTGACGATGCTTGCGATGAGGGGCAGCATGTCTTCGTCCACATGCGTGAAATGGCTCTTCCTGTAGTACTCTTGGATGATGGATTTTTGCGTCATCTTCGGCAGCGCATGCCACTTTGCCAGGTTTGGAACCACCGCGCTGGCTGTGATCACTCCCACCGGATTAGCAATTCGGTTCCGATTAAAGTCCGAAATGAATTTGAACGACTTGACAAGCGAAAGTCGTTTGATTTTCACAGCGGCTGGGGTGCGCGTCGAATGACCACCGAAAACTTCTTGGAATCGGTCAAACAACCGCGTGTCAAATGCGCTGGTTGATTCGTCTGGGATAAGAGGACCATCGAGGATCTCAAGCCAGACGCGCAGCAGCAGAAGCACATCGTCTCGGCTCCACGCTGTGATCACGCGTCCAGGTCGAAAGGGTGGCAGCATTGCCAGCGATCTCTTGCTGTCAATCATAGCGCGAACTGCTTTCGAACGATCGTCCACCGCAGTCGCAGTATTTTCTTCATAACCACTAGCCCGGTCGTCAGCGCCAACAGGAGACGGAGGCTGTGAAGCATGTGGAGCATTACGAAGCATTGCCGCTATCTCATTGAAGATCTCTTCGTCCATGTACGCAAACGGTCTCCTCTTGTAATGGGTCTCGACGATGCGTCGCTGCTCGTGCTGCGGGATCGTAAACCAGTTCTGACCGCCACACGTCACGCTCATGGTCTTCGCGATGATGCGGTTCTGGTTAAACACGGCGATGAAGCGATAGGATCTCAGCAGCGACTTCTTCGTTTTCGTCAGTCCTCTCATCGTGCGCGGCGTGGCGCCACCGTAGAATCCTTGAAAGGTCTTGAACAGCCGCATCTTCGGTGATTGCGCGACATCATCACCACCATCAGCAGCTGGCGCCGCGACGACTTGGCGCCACGCGCGCACCAGCTGCACGACCTCGTCTCGGCGCCACGGACCCTCGGTGCACGCGGCACGAGTCGTGGGCTCCTGCTTCACGTGGACGTCGTCCTGCGCCGTCGCCATGTTTGTTGCGCTTATTTTTCTTTTGGTTTGTTCTGGTTTGTGTTTTCAAGGAAAGATATCCGAGAAATCGGAAAGAAAAGGTTTGGGTTTAGGACTCCAGAACTGTGGAGTTTAGGGTAGGGATGGGGGATCATGATTTCAACCAGCAGCCAAATGAGTCACATGCTGAGAAATGTGAAGGCTCTGGTAACAAGTACCCGATTTATAGAGGATATTTAGATGCATGGGTTGTATGTGCACGCCTCTTGTGAAGGCATATATGTTGTTTCAATTTCAAAAGGAAGTATATAATCATTCCCCAACCCGCAGTCCACATTGAGGAAAGCACCGTACTTCGCAAAAATGGATGCTGGAGATTGAAACACTTCCTCCACATCAAAATGATTGTCGCCGTTCTGTTTGATTGGATATTTTTATGATTGTCATACTTGAAATGGAATATCGATTTGAAAAGGGTATTGGTTGTTATTAGAACAACCAGTCCACAGAAGACGCTGCATTCCTTTATCTTTATAAGGTGAGGTGTATTTAGGTTCATCTTCGTGACCTACAATATCCATTCTCCTACCTAATCTTCATTACGAATTTCATCTAGGAGTGTAAATGTGTCTATAGCGCGGATTGCAATAGATCACTTCTGAATGCTTTATTCTTTATAAGGTGAGGTATATTTAGGTTCATCTTCGTGACCTACAATATCCATTCTCCTAACTAATCTTCATTGCGAATTTCATCTAGGAGTGTAAATGTGTCTACAGCGCGGTTTGCAATAGATCACTTCTGAATGCTAAATAATCTTTGACCAGGATGGCATGTTCTCTTGGTCCTATGTGAGGCTGCCTTGTGTTGTCCAAAGACCTTGGGTCTTCCGAACTTCGCATAAGCCAATGCATGACGTCGTTGTCAAGATCCTGGGTGAGATTGTTGAAAGCAGCTCGATGAGTTGGGAAGTGGACCTGCGTTGAGGTTCTGGTGTCCATGGCTAGGTTGGCAACTGAGTCCGCCATCTTGTTGAAGGCACGGTAGTGATGGTACCATCCTCGGATGCCGATGCAATCCGCGAGTCGTCGACTTGTCTGGTATAAACGTGCCAATCGGTGCTGTCGAGGGACCGATGCATTCGCTGTTGGGAGATAATGAGTGCACTGTCTCCAATCACGTACAACGGTTCGAAGTGACTGCGTTGGGCTTCTCGTAGTCCATGTATGAGACCCCAGTACTCGGCAAAGTTGTTGGTCGTGTCCTTCCTGGTGTAGGCCATGCTCGCGGCCCAAATTAAACTGGCTGTGTGCGAGTCCTTATGGACACGCACGATAATGGATCCAGTCCCTCCTGGTCCTGGATTGCCGCGTGATCCACCATCGAAAACAACAGGTAAACGCCGCGAGTATCACTTGGAGTCAAGGGGATGGCGTCGGTTTGGCTGAGAAAGCAGTCGACATATGCCTTGAGAACTGCCGCAACCGTGTGACCATCAGAGTCTCCAGCTTGCGCTTCAGCGAGTCGTGTGAGGTTTCGCATTCTTGCCTCTAATCTGGTCATCATGATCGCCATCTCAGCAGTCGATTCGATTGGATCCGAATCCATGCGTCGCAGATGCGCACACCAAATGGTCTGTATGAGCGACGCGCTCCTATATCGCCACAGCATGTGTGCGACGGAATAGAGATGATCTTGGAGATGTTCATTGGAGAACTTGTGTCCGATAATGTGTCTCTTGATCGCGGTCCATGTATGCCTTGGAGTATGTGGTAGATCCAGACTGAAGATCCAGATTGCGGGGTCGTGACCAGGAGTGATTCCGATCTTCGCCCATAGTGCATAGAAGTAGTTCCACACCAGTTTGGCTTTCGGACACTCCCAGAATAGATGTTGAACAGAAGATTGTACAACTTGGGAACATTCGGGATTCGAGCAGGATAGATCAGCTTTCTCATAGTTCCACATGGAGAGTCGGTTGGCTTTCAGTCGGAGAAGAGTCTGGGCTGTATAAGCAGTAATCCCTGGGATGTTGTGTAATTCGCTCCATTGGATTAATTGCAGTCCTGGCCACAGAGATCCTGCTGTATGGACAACTTTGTTGACTGCTGCATCTCGAGTATCTTTGCCAATTTGTGTCCTCATTGCTGCAACTTGTTGCCGATAGAAAGATCTGGTCGTATTGTATCGTCCGTTGCCACCCCATAGTTGCACTATTCTTGTGAAACGTGGATGTGCATGGAACGACACCTTCTGCCCGTTCAAGTCTCTTGTTGCCATGACGTCACAGTCCATTGCGGAGTGAACTGTATGCGTAGCTTTGACTAGGGTCGTGTCGACGTTGGTCAGAGTTGCTTCACTGGTGTGCAGATGCCATTCGTGGTTATAATGACGTTGCCCGTTGTACAGCCGAAGCACATTTGCTTGCTGTGGTCGATACAGGAGCTGTGGGAAGTTGGATACCAACGTAGCACATAACCGCTCGAGCGCTCGAATAGACGGCCGGGAGAATCCGGAGATTCCACATGTTGGGATGAAGCTAAGCACTCCTGGTCTTATCCACTCCCATCGAAGTATGTCACCCAGTTGTGCTGTTCCAACTGATAATGATGTGTGAGCAAGCTTGTAAGGGGAGCCGTTGGAATCAAGAAGCCATCCATCTGCAGTCGAGGTCATGTATGGCAGCCATTCTGCACAGAATGTCCCACGTAGCTTTCGTCCTTCAGCGATGATACCTGGAAGCCTGTCAGACATTTTAGAACTGAGGTCGATCTGGAGCACATCGCCGTCCCATTGAGTCTGCAGAATTGTCGACTTGAAGTGCTCGTAACACCAACGTACATTATCACGTTCTCTGGGCTCATAGGGTCGAGAATGGAGCGACGCACATAATGTCGCGCCAGTTGTCCACATGTTATCACGAAGCTGGAGTGGCCGCCTTGGAATTGCATCGAGCGGCGTGATGTACGTCGAAGAATCCCTTGTGTTGTGCAGCAAGATTTCCCCGATGACCTGATCGATGTGAGAGGTAGTGATTGCCCATCTGGAGACTGCTGTGGCACTCATCGTCATCAGCTCAGTTCTGATGTTGGGTACTGACAAGCCTCCATTCATTTTTTTGAGCTCAGCTTGTTCTTCCTTCATCCACGGTTTCGCAGGCTTACCACTCCTTGAGCCCCATACAAATTGTTTCACTAGGTCGTGTAGCTGATTGACAATAGCCGTAGAGGGCCAGGAGTGCCTGGCCACGTAAAGCACTTTGGGTATGATGACGACACTGGCAATTGCTGCGCGTTGGGCGACAGAGTGAGTTTTGAGACGCGCAAGTCGAAGTCTGACACGTAAGGCTTGGATGCACTTGGACCAGTTACTTGCATTCGAAGGCGTTTGTCCGACTTGGATGCCGATGTAGCGGCAATGTTCCTCACGTTGTAGCACATGAATGTCACTGACTGACTCTTCGGTGGAGCTATATTCCTTGTTTAGCGGTAATACTGCAGATTTGTGCCGATTGACTCGAAGCCCAGAAGCTGCTCCATATTTGTCCAGGATTGCAAACACGGCACTAATATCCTTGGAATCGCTAAGATAAATGGTCGTGTCGTCTGCGTATCCTCCAAGTCTGACCTCAGTTGCGCATCCTGCTGCCTGGAGTTCAACGCCGTGTATTTCGTCACTCTCTTCGATTTTCCGATAAAGAACCTCTAACGCCAAGATGAAGAAAAGAGGGGCCAGCGGACATCCTTGACGAATTCCGGATGTTACGTTGTACTTTCTCGACAGGAAACCGTTGACAATGAACTTGTACGTGGTTTGAGAGTGTAACACCTTCGCTAAGCGTACGAACTTCAATGGGAACCCAAGATGCTGGAGCGCTTGTGCCAGAAAGCTGCGATCGATTGAATCATAGGCTTTAGCAAAATCAAGGAGCAACGCGATCGCTCTGGACATGGCGGGGTCGCTCGTGGCCCGCTGTTGCGCAGCCAATAGCACATCGATCGTAGTCGGGATTGCTCGCCCTGGAACGAAACCAGCTTGCATGTGATGGATAAGCCAAGGGAGCACAGTTCGTGATCTGGTTGCAAATATTCGTGTGAATATTTTGTAATCAGAGTTGAGGAGTGCGATTGGCCTGTAGTCCAGCGGCGACGCAGCAGAGACGGACTTTTATATGCAGTGAATATGGGCTTCACTGAACGAACTTGGTAGAACGCATTTGGGTATCCACAAGTTGAAAAGTCGCTCGAATAGACCGGTAATCTCGTCACAGTGGTCTCTGTACCAGTCATTGCCGAGTTCGTCAGGACCGTGAGCTTTGCCTCTCTTGCATTTCTTCACAGCCTGTTTAATTTCACTCGAATCGATCGGTTTGAGCAGGAAGCCTAATCTGTCCGACGGAGGAATAGCTGTTCCTGGATCAAGGATTTTATCGATGTCAGTTTGCAGAGTGGGCGCCTGTTGCATGATTGTTTTCCATCCTTCTCCCATGTCGTCAGCAAGTTCTCGTGAACGCATGGGTCCGTAAGTAGCTGTGCCACCGAGTGTGAAGATAGTGTTGTCAAGGAACTTGGTCGAGATACGCTTGTAGAAGGATTTGCTCGTTTTTCGTTCATGATGCATGTGCTCCCGAAAAATGCGGTCCCGTTTTGAAGCCTGCCACTTCGATTTGCATTCTGCAATGGCACGACGGATGCTCGTGGCGGTGGTAAGAAACGCTTGCGACAACTCCACGTTTTGATCACCCGCCGCTCCACCAGAGTGATCGAGCATCTGCTCTTCTGATTCTGAGAGGCGTCGTTGCAACCTCTGGATTTTCTTCTTGTATCCTTGATTCAATCTGGCGAAGTACGATTTTTTAGCTTCAAGGTACCCGATCCTGAGCGCGATCTTGGCTTCATCCCACCAATTTGCTGCGGCCAGAGCATAATCACGAGGCGAAGAGTAACGTCCACGTAATTCATCAAGTTGATCATGAGCTTTTTCGAAGAAATCTTTTCCAATACTCGCCGAATGCGCCGCTGCATTCTTCGGAAGTGGATAGACAACTCGAGGTTTCTTGCTTTGGATCACCTTGTCAGGAGCAGCTACCCGGATCGTGACTCCATTGTGATCGGAGAATGGACCAGCTACGCTTTGGTAGACGCTGCGAACCCAGTCGAGATGGTCATTGCTGCAGTACCATCGGTCGAGCCTACTGCTGGCACTTCCGCTAGACGCTGCATTCCTGTCGACAGCTTCATCACGTGGAAGCGAGTCAGGCAATTTCCCTTCACGTTTCAGTTTGGCTTTGCCGCTATGAGGAATTTTGTGCTCGTTCCCTCCCATGCACTCCAATGCACAGTGCATTGCGGAGTGCAAGCTCAAAAAACATCGTTTAGTGTATCAGCAGTCATCGCCGCATACGCTATAGTAACCGCATTCATCAAATCATCGATTCCTTTCACCTCTCTGTGTAACTGAAGTGCTTGCATGGAGACAAAAAAGTCGAGATCGAGCACGTTAAAATCAGGCGAATTTGGGGGGCTGGCAAAATAGGCGTATGTTCCATCCGTCTTCAGTGCCCGCCTCGATGATCTCGGGATCGAACGGCGAAAGGTGAGGTTTTGCACTATCATGCTGGATGAATATCACCTTTCGCCGCTCACTCACCGGCCATTTTTTCTTGATACGTGGAATGGCACGATTTGTTCGTGACTTCCGGTCCCATGTACGCATAGCCGCATGCTTTGAGTTCCCATCGATTGCTGCGTCCATTCAGGAAGATGAGTGCCTAATCGCTGCCTCCTGGACCTGGGCTGCCGCGTGCACCTCCATCGAAATGCAAACGCGCCGTCACCCATGCTTCCAGTTGGCGCGACAAGTCTTGTCTCTCCAGTACGCTGAGCAGTTGGCTCAGGCAGGCAGCATTGATCTTTTCTCCTTTGAGCGTTCTCATCCGATGAGCCACAGCCCGCACCTGCATCACACACGTGATATGGAGAAGCACCTCAACACAAAACGAATTGCCAGCTCTGTGGAGAGTGTGCTGATTTCTACTATAATACGCACCACAAGCCAACTCGACATCAAAACGTCAACTCGTTGGGGTTGAGTTCAAATTTGTAAACGCTTGGTTGAGGTAACAGAGGTGTGTCCGCCAGTCAAGTTGTCAGCATTGCAGCTGGTGATTTCGATGATTGCGGTGCAATGTAGCAGTCCAAATGAACCTGTGTTCAGATCGTGTGTTCAGATCCCGACTCTCGAAGCAGTCGGCCACTTAAAGGAGTTGGTTTTTCATTTTGTATCTCCACATGTCCACTTATCATCGTTCGCGATATCATTTCTGTTCTTGTCAAAATCCATTTTGATTATTCAAGGAGCATTTACAATCGACGCACGCGACTTCAATTGCCAAAAAATACAGACTGAAAACAATAGAAATCAGACTTACGCTCAGATACCGAACGCGGCAAAATGACGCGAAAGTGGGTTCAGATCATCTGAAGGAGGGACAGCGCTGAATGGCTTGCGTGGGGGGTTCAGCTCAGCAGCTGGACCATTTGCTTTCATCTTCTTTTCAGGTGCTTCCTCGTCCACGATCGCGTCCACTTTTTCCCACACACGCGCGCCGTAGTCGGCGTCCACTTTGAAAAAGTTAGCGATCGCACGGATGCGCACGGGCTTGGACGCCTTGGCGAGCGTCGCGGCGATGTTGGACGCCAGGCGGTCGCGACCAGCATCGTCCAGCACGTTGTTGTAGAACGCGGCCGCCTGCGTAAAGTTGTCGTCGTCCTTGGAACAGAACTTGTTCACGAGCGTGTGGTCCCCCGTGTACGTGTGGAACACGGTCTGGGTGCACTCGACGGAGCTGCCGGCCACGCTGTTGGGGAAGTAGTTTGGCGCACTGCCCATGTTGCCCGTGACCGCCATGGCGCCGTCGCGCTGGTACGTCTGCGGCGGCGTCAGTGGTCGGTTGACGGGGATCTGCTGGAAGTTGGGTCCGATGCGGTGGCGCTGCGCGTCCGGGTACGAGAACAGGCGTCCCTGGAGCATCTTGTCGGGCGAGATCTCGACGCCCGGCACCAGTCGACCCGGCGCGAACGCGAGCTGCTCGATCTCGGCAAAGTAGTTCTTCGGGTTGCGGTTGAGCACGACGCGACCGACCTCGATCAGCGGGTACGCGGCCTGAGACCACACCTTGGTGACGTCGAACGGGTTGAAACTCGTCGCCGCTTCCTGCTGAGCTTGCGCGTAGGTCATCACCTGGATGTACATGGTCCAGGTCGGGTACTCGCCCTCGGCGATGGCTTCGTACAGGTCACGGGTCGCGTAGTCCGGGTCCGAGGCTGTGAGCTTCTCCGCTTCTTCTGCCGACAGGTTGCGGATGCCCTGGTCCGTCTTGAAGTGGTACTTGACGTACACAGCCTCGCCCTGCGCGTTCACGTTCGTAAACGCGTGCGAGCCGTAGCCGTTCATGAAGCGGTAGCCGTTGGGGATCCCGCGGTCCGAGTACAAGTGGGTCACCTGGTGGGTCGTCTCGGGCCGCAGCGAGTAGAAGTCCCACATCATGTTGTCGTCCTTGCAGTGCGTCGACGGGTGGCGCTTCTGCGTGTGCACGAAGCTCGGGAACAGACTCGGGTCGCGCAGGAAGAAGATCGGCGAGTTGTTGCCCACGAGGTCCCAGTTGCCTTCCTCCGTGTAAAACTTGAGCGCAAAGCCTCGCAGATCGCGCACGGTGTCCGCGGACCCGGACTCGCCACTCACGGTCGAGAACCGCATCGCGAGCGGCGTGCGCTTGCCCACATGTGCAAACATCTTGGTCTTGCAGTACTTGGTGATCTCGGGGTGCGTGACTTCAAAGTATCCAAATGCACCAGCGCCTTTCGCGTGGACCACGCGCTCAGGGATCCGTTCGCGGTCAAAACTCGCTAAGGTATCGAGGATGATGCATTCGTGAAGCACAATGGGGCCATGTTCCCCAGCCGTGATCGCGGCTGTGAGTCCGTTGACTGGAATCGGAGCGCCGTGGCTGGTCGTCGTGATAACCTTGGCTTGGTCGCTGCTTGTCGCCATCGAGTGCTGAGATGTGAAGTGGATCTTGCTTGTGGCTCTCGAGGGAAATTAAGAAGTGAGGAAAAGCCTAGGGTGAAGTACAGGTTGACGAGAGCATGGAGTCTTTTAGTGAGATCTTGTGTTGACGATGGCTCTTGGCTCCAATCAGAGAGGGATGGGTGCACTGACATACAGTAGATTTAAAAGGCTCTTGGAGCAGAGAAAAGGCATGAGGGGAGGTGCAATCTGTCGTCTGTTATACTGAGGGAGTGCGACTCAAACAAACTGAATATCAACTTCAGTAGGTGGAATGTACTTTGCCGATGCAATGAAGATATCAATGCTAAATAGATAATGAATTATACAGCTTGCACTGCATAAAGATATACTTGGCGCTTGGATCTTCGAAATCACACTTCGAGGTACCAGGTTTAAGTCTGATTAGACCTGGTGACTGACACAGCCACTAAACGAAGAGCGAGATCTGGTGGGAAACAACGGGAGCTGGACCTCCCAGTCGCACAATCCACAGCAGTTTGCGATTTGGAGGTCCACTTGAACTGTTGCTCAGTGAAGAACAAAGGCGCGAGGAATAAGCAACAAAGAGCTCTTCTTCTTTAAGTAGTAGCATTTCGAAATACAACATCACTTGCTGGATCCCTTGTCCATAGTTTGCCTTCAAGTGCTCTCTACCTGGTGAATTTCAAAGCGTCTGCTCCATTGCAAATTGCCACCAATGATCGTTTGAAGATCATTTAAGAGTATCAAAAAGCCACTGAAAGAGTAACTGTGCTGTTTCAAGGTGATTTGAAGTTGTTTATCTTGGGTGCACCTTCTGCTGGAGGAGTTCTTCGCGAACTCCGTAAAACTGCTCATCATTTTCTTCTCTCTCTCCATCTCCGCTTTCAACATGAGAAAAGTGGAGACGGGGAGAGAGAAGGAGATGCTCTTAATACAAGGCAGCTCTTGCTGTCGAGCTGACGTTGACTGCCAGAATGCTTTTGAATGTGAAACTTGGAAAGAGGGTCAAAACAAAGTGAGAATCCATTTACTACAGTCAACCACTGTAAACAGGCTTGACACCCTCTCATTGAAGTTCGCCAAGCACGCCACCTAAATTTGTTCAGCAGACATGACTGTCGTGTGGCTGCAATCACTCAAGCTTCCCGTAGTTTCAATGACGCATGTGAATGCCCACTTGCATGCAGTGCTTACTTGATAGGAAGTATTCGATTCTCATCAGGAAGCAATCAACCAGTTCGATTGCATGTTCACGTGAGTCTCAACATGAAACACCATTGCACAGACCAATGAACATCGCCACTATGTGATTGGTCTGAAAGATACTTCTCTCGTGCAGTCCGACCATCTTGAGTTCGATGCACTTCGAACTCTGCCTGGAAGCAATTGGTCCCCACGATTGGACCATGACTGGTCTCTATTTGCCCGACTAAAATAAACGTGGCTTCGAAGAAGAGTGACTGGGGGATTCCAGCTCCATTTCCGAAACTGGACCACTGCTGCATCGTCAGAGACGGCTGTCATGTGATGCGCCATCAAAGGTCTGTGTGCTCCCGTTGTGCTCCTATCCATGTGGTTGCTCCACTCGATTTCTCTCCTCACTTTGCAAGCTACCTTCTAGATAACAAGCTGCCAGTCGTCTTTGCGCCTCACTCTTTTTTGCTCTATGGCAGTAGCTCAGCCTTTTCTGTCAGATCAACTAAGGCCAGAGGTACTTGCAGTCGTAACAGGCAGACGCAAGA
Organism: Globisporangium splendens; assembly: GCA_006386115.1. Lineage (NCBI taxonomy): Eukaryota > Oomycota > Peronosporomycetes > Pythiales > Pythiaceae > Globisporangium > Globisporangium splendens. The sequence continues at coordinate 538,190 of VFIW01000050.1, read as the reverse complement.
TATGCCCAGCAACTTCAATGCAAAGGGTGTATATCGTGAATTTATCCTCAAAAAAACGAAAAGTGAATGCAAATCTCTACGAAGAAGAAAAAATGTGAGGCTCGGATTACCTCTTTTGGTGATTGATGTAGCGAAGCGCGAGTGCACCGAGGATACGCAGCCCGACAACGTACGCGATCGTGATGAAGAAGAACGGCAGGATGTTGTCATGCTTCATTTTGAACGTGTCTTCCGTGAACTGCTTCACCGTGGTGTGGCCGATGCTCACAGGCGCGTTCGCCAGTGGCTGACAGCCGAGTTGCGAGCCAACGTTCTCGTACTGACCAAGAGTCTCATTGTATGTCGGCAATTCGTCGCAATCACCAAACACGAGGGCCACGGCGATCGACACAGGGAATCGCTGCGGCGTGATCGTGTACAACCATTTGTACCCAGTTGGAATGGCGCTCGCCGGTGGGTTGAAGCCGATGAACAAGAACAAAATCGAGTTGATGAGCACTCCGATAATCGCCGCGACTTCTTCACTTGGCAGCGCGTACGCGAGTAGCTGGCCAAAGTATGTCATGATCAACGTGATCAGCGACAGGTTGAGCCAGAAGAGCACACCAGTGCCAAAGCCGGTGAAGCCGACCATTGGGAAGAAGATCACTGTGAAGAGCAGACTCGTGAAAAACACATACGGGAGCTCAGCAACGGTCGAACCCATAAAGTACCAAAACGCGTTGTACGTTTGCGAAGCGCGTTCACGGTAAAACGAGGCGCGTTCTGCCGATGCGATGGGCAAAGCTCCGCTGAACGACACAAAACTGCTGAACGTCATCGCCATGAATATCAGCCCAATGCCCGAGTTGAGTCCCTGATAGGAAGTGTACTCAGCATCCACGAAGATCAAGCCGAAAAGCAGCGCCAACGAAACGGAGATCGTGAAGCGAGTCAAGTTGTACGACGGCGTGCGCCAGTACATGTCCAAGAAACGACCAACCACATATTTCATCTGCACAGAATTACTCGCAGCACGCTTTTGCGTAAACACAAGCTCTTGTGTGCCCGGTACTGGTGTGCAAACGCCTGGTTTCGCCATCGTGGCATCCAAAATCCGTTTGTTCTCACTGTCGTTGAACGCCTGAACAAAGTCGGTGGCATCAGCGGACACGTTACCGACACCGGCGCCAATACACTCCAACATCCACGTCGCAGGGTTGTAACCAGGACGAAGAGGAACGACGCCCGGGATCGCCTCGAAGTACTTGACCAGCTTGCGGCACTTCTTGCCAAGGTCACCGAAAAACACAGTCTCGCCGCCGCGTTTCAACAGCAGCAAACTGTCGAACAAGAAAAACACTTCCGACGAAGGCTGATGGATCGTGCACACAATCGTGCGACCCGTGTCCGCCACCTTGCGGACGCCATCCATAATCAACTTGGCCGAGCGAGCATCCAAACCACTCGTTGGCTCGTCCAAGAAAAGCACACTTGGTTGAGCAGCAAGTTCTACGCCGATAGTCAAACGCTTCATCTGTTCCACCGAGCTACCGCGAATGATCTGATCTGCAATGTCGTGCATGTCCAACAAGTCGAGACACTCGTTTACCGAGTCGAACTTCTTGCTGGCTGGCACGCTGCTGTCCTGACGCAGGAACGCGCTGAATGTCAAGGCCTCACGGATAGTCGAAGCTTCCGAGTGAATGTCCATTTGCTCGCAGTACCCTGTCGAGCGACGAATCGCCAAGTCATTCGCTTCGTAGCCGTTCAGCAAGATTTGACCTTGAATCTTGCCACCCGTCTTGCGTCCAGCAATTACATCCATCAACGTCGTCTTGCCAGCTCCAGATGAGCCCATCAGCGCAGTCATCGTACCTGGGAGAGCGTAGCCGCTAATTCCCTTGAGCAAATCGATCGTCTCGTGCTTCGGGTTGCTTGGCAATGGCACCGTGTACCATAAATCCTTGAACGCGAGCGTCACAGGGGTAAAGTTCAGTCCGCCTGTATTTACTTCCACGACAATGTCTCCCGCTGACGATCTCGAGTCAGGAGTGCCAAGGACCTTGGGAGTGGATGCCAGCACATACACATCTTCGTCTTCCTGCTTCTTGCCGACCGTGACGTTTTCTGGAGCTTCGTAGCGCTTGTACTCAAGAGCCAACCAAGACAAGATCGTGAACATCACGTACAGCGCCACCAACACGATCACCGCGTAAGAAACCCAGTGCTTCTCGTTTGGGACACCAAACAGATCCAAGTAGTATTCCCCCATTTTCTGACCATTGGAATTGCTGCAGTAATCCATACCCTCGTACACGCAAACATTGAAAGTATCGGAGCGGTACTGGTTTACAGCTAGAGCACGGAGACTCCAACTCACTGGGTTGATCCAGTACAGCCAGATGAAGTAGTCCGGAATTTGACTCTTCGTCACGATGAACCCGGCAAAGATGATGTAGACCAGAACCGACACCATCGACAAAGGCGAGGCAATATTGCTATCGGCACATACCGATGCGAGAAAGAAAAACCACATGCCAAACGCCAGATTCGTGAGCATCAGAATCACTTCAAAAATGATGAATTCCACAGCTTGGGTCGTAAAGCCACACATCCAGTAAACCAGCGAGCCGAACACGAGGGTCTCGCCTATCGCCATCGGAATCTGAGCCACGGAGTTTGCAAGCACATACGCCGACGTTCGGAAAAAGTTGGCTCGACGCTGCTTGTAGAAGATATCACGGGCCGCAATAAATGTTGGGATCTGGGATTGCTGACCGAGGGACAAGAACAAGACCGTTGAAAAGATGATACCCAGCACGACTTGGACTTGCGTTGGATCAAACTGGTAAAAGTTGGACGCGTTTACGAGACCCATGATGATAATCATAATGAAGCGACCCATCACGAACGGCGTGTTGCGGAATTGCACCATCAATTGACGTCTGAACAGCGTCGCCGTGTTTTCCCAGAACGACTGGTGGAACTCTGGCATTGGCTTCATGTGCGCTGCGACATTGGCGAGGAGCTCGGGGTTGTGTGGAGCATCGAGCTCACTAAGCGTCTGAGCGTGAATAGCCGAGCCGCGAAAAATCTCAGCAAACTCGCTCGCATAGCGAGGGTGTTTGCCGGGCTTGTTTGGGCTTTCGACTTCGTACTTGTACTGCTGCTTTGTGCCTAGATCGAGGAGGTAATCGGCAATGTCCCGTTCAGGTGGGCAAACGAAACCCAGACCTTCAAAGTATTCCACTACTTGCTCACGTGGACCATGGTACATCACTTCTCCTTCGTTCATGATCATCACGTCATCAAATAGCGAAAAGACCTCTGGCGATGGCTGCAGCAGCGCGATCACCACCGTTTTGCGGAACTTCTTGGCGATACTGCGCTGGGTGTTGACGATATCGTAGGTCGCCGCACTGTCGAGACCCGTACTGATCTCATCCATGAGCGTGACGTACTTCATACCAAATTCCATCTCGCCCGTTGTCACACGCTTCCGCTCGCCACCAGACACACCTCGGGTCATCGCATCGCCGACGATCGTGTCTTGACAGTTCTGGAGACCGAGTTGCTGGATGATCACGTCGGGGTAATGCTTGAACATGGCATTCGCAGCTTCCAATGCCGCCGTGTTTTCCTCAGGAGTACCCTTGGACAAGAGCTCTTGGCCACGTCGAGTGAGTTCGCCACCACTGAACGTATGTGCAAACTCGAGAGTCTCTCGGACCGTGAGCAGCGGGTAGTGCATGTCGCGTTGGTTGACGTATGCTGCGAACTGAGGCAGCGTCTTCTTGACGTCGTTTTGTGCGACACCATTGTACGTGATATCACCTTCGACGGTGATGTTCTTCTCCACTGGGAACCGCCCGCTCAAAATCTTCATCAGCGACGACTTGCCCGAACTTGGTTGACCCAGTAACAAGGTAATCGTGCCAGGCTTGAACGAACCGCTCACGTTCTTCAGGATCTCCTTGCGCGTCTCGTGCTTCTTAGACGACACAAACATCTTCTTGACAGCATTGATCAGTGTCGGTAATTCCGTCTTAGTCGAATCCTCATCGACAACGGTGATGTTGGCCGAGATGTTGAGATTCGAAAAGCGCACTTCCATCTGCGGGAGTGCACGACCGAGCGCGGCTTCGAGCTTCGTCGAGACGTACTCATGGAGCACGTGGGGTCCGTGCGCCATGAGCGTCGCACCGGACTCGAGGCTCACAACCTTCTCATTGCTGTTGTCTTGCTGGCTTGGTTCCAGACTCATGGTGATTGCCACTTGCTGCCAATAGGGACTCACTTCGCTGTAGCTTTGGATCTTCACCCTCCCGATGAAATTGACAAGTGCGAGTCTGAAGACGCAGCAATTCGATCAACCAGCAGAAGTGCTGGTCCTTCTTTGAACGCGTACTGGTGGCCAAACAGCATCACTACACCGAGGTGCAGTATCATCATCATCGCGTTATCGTAAGGTCCACGATTTCGCACCGACATACGGAGGTTCAGGGCGAAAACTTGACCTAGCCCGTTGTGGCGAGATTACTCCGTTAACACTCAAGAGATTAATATGACGTGAGTGATGTTTGTTCGTGTCTCATTGTGCGTCCACATCAGGCAGCAACAATTACACCGGCAAAGTGTCAATCAAGCCATACGATCCATTCCATTCGTGCACGTGTACTACCATCCAGTCAGCAGCAGACAGTGGCACCAGCAGCACAGGGACCCAATATCAAGCGAGCACCCATTTGTGAAGAGCATCACAATCAACCGCGGTGCTGAGAAAGTCGTCAACGTAAAGCACTGTACACTTCGGATACCAAGAGATAGGAAGCGTCCTAGATCATCTGTCACCCAAGTGTCCTATAATGAGCTAAAGTTAGGACTAGTGGTTTAAACATGTAACGAAAGTCAGTACGCTGCCATGGAAGTGCATCGCAACGAGCGTGGCGCGCGAAACTTTAATCTGGTGAAGCAGATCCTCGCTCCGACAGCAAACGAGACATCACATCCCTGGTTGTGGGTTTCGTCAGGATAAAGAAAAGTCGAGTCAGTCGGCCTCATTCAAGTCCAAAGTGAACCGATACATGTTTGCACACGCCATAATCGTTTTCTCTGAGTGCCAGCCATATCATAATAATGACGATTTTACTTCTCAAATCGGATTTTGCATATGAGCTGTGTTTGACACCGTATCGATTGCCACCCTACTTCGACTTCGTTTTTCCTTTAAACAGTGCTTTTGGCACGACGGATGATCCCGAGGATATCGTCAGCGACTTCGTCGATGTACTGCAGGAACACGGCATGACCCGCGTCAGAGTAGACCACCGAGTGAACATGGTCGCCTGTCAGAATCTTCTTAAAGTGGAGGAAATGAGAATGCGTGATCGCAATGTCTTCCTCGGCGCCGACGAGCAGGATCGGGTATCCGTGATCTCGGATCTGACAAAGCCGGTCGTCATCGACATAGTGGAAGATCAGCGCTGGGGTTTGACCCAGTGAACCCGAAAGCGACGGTGGCCCACGAAGCGCCGACCCCGTTCGATGGTACTTATTCACGACACTTCGGTTGGTTCTGCCCGAGTTGTCGCCGATTAGTGTGTCTAAGAACGCCGCCGGGTACAAGAACGACGTGACTTTGCTCGCGAGCACGTCGGGGTCCGTTGAGAACGTGGTGCGAATGATCTCACCCAAGGCCGAGTACTCGGGACAGAATCGACCCCGGGAAGACACAACGAGTGAGAGTGACTGCACGCGTTCAGGGCTACGAAGCACGAGCTCCTGGGAGATCATACCACCCATACTGGTCCCCACGATATGCGCATCCTTCCAGCCGACGTGGTCCATTAACGCCAAGGTGTCGGCAGCGAGCAGCTGGGTCGTGTATCGCCCCCACGGCGCATCGCTATCGCCGCATCCGCGGTTGTCGAACGTGAGCAGCTTCAACTTGGACTTGGCGTTTGATTCCTCCCATTTGGTCAGGAGCGCGTCGACGGTAGGTGCCCATTCCTCTTTGCGATACGAGTATCCCATGATCATCACCACGCAGGTCTCTTCTTCCTCACCCTTATTGTCCGTTACCGGAGCCTCGGACTCGTGCATCACGTACGCCAACGTGATGTTTCTTCCTGGGAGCGCCGCCTTCTGGATGCGATCGTCGTGATACGCGTGCTTGGCAGCGTACTTGGAGTTCATGTGGCGCTCGAGCCTCGACGCCGTTGAGATGGCCACCATGGTAGTTGATCTTTGCGCGAGTGTGCTTTTTCGCTTGTGTGTGTGGTCAAAGCAATGGCGAAATGCTTGGAGGGAGGCTCGCGGTCCCTTGAGGTGCATTTCATGTATCTGAAGGAAAAGTCCCTTGTGGTGTGTATCCAACTGTCATGGATGTGCTGATGTCAGCTCGTCAATCAACAGAGTGCACCTTCTACGGCACAGGTGACAATTATCGCTTTTAAGAGGACTTGTATTGTTGGAGGAATCAGAATCACCTTTTTCAATGATCTCACTTCAGACTGTCTTACAGTTGTTCCTTCATACATTATCGTACAAATCTAAAGAGCCGATAAGATTTAGATGACGTTGGAAGTTTAGAAACAAGGAGCACAAGTGCAACGTGGATCGTTGTTTGCTCCGATCTCCATGGAAAAAAAAAAAAAAAGTAGAATGAGGGGAGCTTCTGCTTCAAGAGAAGCAGCCAGGAAGTGGGGAATGGGAGGGAGAAGGTGCGTGCACGCTGGTGTGTTTATTCGTTCCGCTCCTCATCTGCAGAAACCTTTTTCGCGACGCACGCCATTGTGTCAAGAGAGAGAAGGTAATTCTGATCTGCATACAGTTGAAGAATTCCCGAGTCTCATTGATGCTGCCGAGAGTGAGGTGTTTCTAACTTTTGACGGTGTGGCACCGATATCATTGTCGATCAGAGCTGCGACTTGGGACAGAAGAACTTGATCATTTCTCCGCGATTCGTCTGTGAGTATCTTCGCATTCTTGGAGTTCATTGCCATGCTGGCGAGAAGATCAACCATTCGTCGTGCCATTGCAGAATGCAAATCTAAGTGGCAGGCTTCAAAACGGGACCGCATTTTTCGGGAGCACATGCATCATGAACGAAAAACGAGCAAATCCTTCTACAAGCGTATCTCGACCAAGTTCCTAGATAACACTATCTTCACACTCGGTGGCACAGCGACTTGCGGACCCATGCGTTCACGAGAACTTGCTGACGACATGGGAGAAGGATGGAAATCAATCATGCAACAGGCGCCCACTCTGCAAACTGACATCGATCAAATCCTTGATCCAGGAACAGCTATTCCTCCGTCGGACAGATTAGGCTTCCTGCTCAAACCGATCGATTCGAGTGAAATTAAACAGGCTGTGAAGAAATGCAAGAGAGGCAAAGCTCACGGTCCTGACGAACTCGGCAATGACTGGTACAGAGACCATTGTGACGAGATTACCGGTCTATTCGAGCGACTTTTCAACTTGTGGATACCCGAATGCGTTCTACCAAGTTCGTTCAGTGAAGCCCATATTCACTGCATAAAAAGTCCGTCTCTGCTGCGTCGCCGCTGGACTACAGGCCAATCGCACTCCTCAACTCTGATTACAAAATATTCACACGGATATTTGCAACCAGATTACGAACTGTGCTCCCTTGGCTTATCCATCACATGCAAGCTGGTTTCGTTCCAGGGCGAACAATCCCGACTACGATCGATGTGCTATTGGCTGCACAACAGCGGGCCACGAGCGACCCCGCCATGTCCAGAGCGATCGCGTTGCTCCTTGATTTTGCTAAAGCCTATGATTCAATCGATCGCAGCTTTCTGGCACAAGCGCTCCAGCATCTTGGGTTCCCATTGAAGTTCGTACGCTTAGTGAAGGTGTTACACTCTCAAACCACTTACAAGTTCATTGTCAACGGTTTCCTGTCGAGAAAGTACAACGTAACATCCGGAATTCGTCAAGGATGTCCGCTGGCCCCTCTTCTCTTCATCTTGGCGTTAGAGGTTCTTTATCGGAAAATCGAAGAGAGTGACGAAATACACGGCGTTGAACTCCAGGCAGCAGGATGCGCAACTGAGGTCAGACTTGGAGGATACGCAGACGACACGACCATTTATCTTAGCGATCCCAAGGATATTAGTGCCGTGTTTGCAATCCTGGACAAATATGGAGCAGCTTCTGGGCTTCGAGTCAATCGGCACAAATCTGCAGTATTACCGCTGAACAAGGAATATAGCTCCACCGAAGAGTCAGTCAGTGACATTCATGTGCTACAACGTGAGGAACATTGCCGCTACCTCGGCATCCAAGTCGGACAAACGCCTTCGAATGCAAGTAACTGGTCCAAGTGCATCCAAGCCTTACGTGTCAGACTTCGACTTGCGCGTCTCAAAACTCACTCTGTCGCCCAACGCGCAGCAATTGCCAGTGCCGTCATCATACCCAAAGTGCTTTACGTGGCCAGGCACTCCTGGCCCTCTACGGCTATTGTCAATCAGCTACACGACCTAGTGAAACAATTTGTCTGGGGCTCAAGGAGTGGTAAGCCTGCGAAACCGTGGATGAAGGAAGAACAAGCTGAACTCAAAAAAATGAATGGAGGCTTGTCAGTACCCAACATCAGAACTGAGCTGATGACGATGAGTGCCACAGCAGTCTCCAAATGGGCAATCACAACCTCTCACATCGATCAGGTCATCGGGGAAATCTTGCTGCACAACACAAGGGCTTCTTCGACGTACATCACGCCGCTCGATGCAATTCCAAGGCGGCCACCCCAGCTTCGTGATAACATGTGGACAACTGGCGCAGCATTATGTGCGTCGCTCCATTCTCGACCCTATGAGCCCAGAGAACGTGATAATGTACGTTGGTGTTACGAGCACTTCAAGTCGACAATTGTGCAGACTCAATGGGATGGCGATGTGTTCCAGATCGACCTCAGCTCTAAAATGTCTGACAGGCTTCCAGGTATCATCGCTGAAGGACGAAAGCTACGCGGGACATTCTGTGCAGAATGGCTGCCATACATGACCTCGACTGCAGATGGGTGGCTTCTTGATTCCAACGGCTCCCCTTACAAGCTTGCTCACACATCATTATCAGTTGGAACAGCACAACTGGGTGACATACTTCGATGGGAGTGGATAAGACCAGGAGTGCTTAACTTCATCCCAACATGTGGAATCTCCGGATTCTCCCGGCCGTCTATTCGAGCGCTCGAGCGGTTATGTGCTACGTTGGTATCCAACTTCCCACAGCTCCTGTATCGACCACAGCAAGCAAATGTGCTTCGGCTGTACAACGGGCAACGTCATTATAACCACGAATGGCATCTGCACACCAGTGAAGCAACTCTGACCCACGTCGACACGACCCTAGTCAAAGCTACGCATACAGTTCACTCCGCATTGGACTGTGACGTCATGGCAACAAGAGACTTGAACGGGCAGAAGGTCTCGTTCCATGCACATCCACGTTTCACAAGAATCGTGCAACTATGGGGTGGCAACGGACGATACAATACGACCAGATCTTTCTATCGGCAACAAGTTGCAGCAACGAGGACACAAATTGGCAAAGATACTCGAGATGCAGCAGTCAACAAAGCTGTCCATACAGCAGGATCTCTGTGGCCAGGACTGCAATTAATCCAATGGAGCGAATTACACAACATCCCAGGGATTACAGTTTATACAGCCCAGACTCTTCTCCGGCTGAAAGCCAACCGACTCTCCATGTGGAACTATGAGAAAGCTGATCTATCCTGCTCGAATCCCGAATGTTCCCAAGTTGTCCAATCTTCTGTTCAACATCTACTCTGGGAGTGTCCGAAAGCCAAACTGGTGTGGAACTACTTTTATGCGCTATGGGCGAAGATCGGAATCACTCCTGGTCACGACCCCGCAATCTGGATCTTCAGTCTGGATCTACCAGATACTCCAAGGCATGCATGGACCACGATCAAGAGACACATTATCGGACACAAGTTCTCCAATGAACATCTCCAAGATCATCTCTATCCCGTCGCACACATGCTGTGGCGATATATGAGCGCGTCGCTCATACATGCCATTTGGTGTGCGCATCTGCGACGCATGGATTCGGATCCAATCGAATCGACTGCTGAGATGGCGATCATGATGACCAGATTAGAGGCAGGAATGCGAAACCTCACACGACTCGCTGAAGCGCAAGCTGGAGACTCTGACGGTCACACGGTTGCAGCAGTTCTCAAAGCATATGTCGACTGCTTTCTCAGCCAAACCGACGCCATCCCCTTGACTCCAAGTGATACTCGCGGCGTTTACCTGTTGTTTTTCGATGGTGGATCACGCGGCAATCCAGGACCAGGAGGGACTGGATCCATTATCGTGCGTGTCCATAAGGACTCGCACACAGCCAGTTTAATTTGGGCCGCGAGCATGGCGTATAGCAGGAAGGACACGACCAACAACTTTGCCGAGTACTGGGGTCTCATACACGGACTCCGAGAAGCCCAACGCAGTCACTTCGAACCGTTGTACGTGATTGGAGACAGTGCACTCATTATCTCCCAACAGCGAATGCATCGGTCCCCTCGACAGCACCGATTGGCACGTTTATACCAGACAAGTCGACGACTCGCGGATTGCATCGACATCCGAGGATGGTACCATCACTACCGTGCCTTCAACAAGATGGCGGACTCAGCCGCCAACCTAGCCATGGACACCAGAACCTCAACGCAGGTCCACTTCCCAACTCAAAGAGCTGCTTTCAACAATCTCACCCAGGATCTTGACAACGACGTCATGCATTGGCTTATGCGAAGTTCGGAAGACCCAAGGTCATTGGACAACACAAGGCAGCCTCACATAGGACCAAGAGAACATGCCATCCTGGTCAAAGATTATTTAGCATTCAGAAGTGATCTATTGCAATCCGCGCTATAGACACATTTACACTCCTAGATGAATTTCGCAATGAAGATTAGGTAGGAGAATGGATATTGTAGGTCACGAAGATGAACCTAAATATACCTCACCTTATAAAAGAATTAAAGAAAAGATCAACCATTCCATTAAATGCCAATGTCTTTTTGTATGGGAAAAATGCTCAATTTGGAGGACGTCCACACCAACTTCGAGCCAATCACACAGTGATGTTGATTTGATGTGAATTCTTCGATTACCGATAACCAGCTAATATTTGGTCATCAGTTGTTGCATCGGGAAATACCGGTATTCAAGAGTGAAGACCGGGTTAACCAATAAATAGAAGTCCTCTTCGATGTTCGTGGTTGTCTTTCTATACAGTTTTATCGTCCGCTGCTTTCGTGCTTTTTCTAGTTTGTCATGACGCCGCACATCGCATGTCTCAATCATGCGGACATTTGGCGATTGTACCTTGGGGTCGTGTATCGGCGCACGAGCGGACCTGACCGCTGCTGCTGCTGCTGCTGGAAGGACGGATCTCCTGGAGTGAGTGGCGTGGACACTCCTCCTTCGCTGGACACTGCGCTCTGCTGGTGGTGGTACGGCGACGGCGACTGGACGTCGCTGTTGGAGGCCACGAGGCTGCCGCGCGTGTTATTGGTGTTCGTGTTCACCCCCTGCACCGTCGACGCCGATCCGAACCGCGGCCGCTTCGCAAACGAGTGGCGCGCGCCGCGGAAGATGTTGCCGGCAGAGTGCAGTCGTTCGCGTCCTCGCGGTCGCGCGGCGCCTTCGTCGTCGTCTCCATTGCCGTTATTCAGCACGCTCAGCGCGTGCGTGACAGCTTCCGAGTCCGGTAGTCCATGGAACGCCATGGATCCACGACTCGCATGGCGCTCGAACAACGTGCGCGCATCCTGCGGGTACTCCTGGTTGTTATACCTCTCCGTGGCCATAAACGACTCGACCATGACACTCTCGGCATCGTAACTGAACGCACTGCCACGGCTGACCGACTTGCGCGCCAGCTGTCGGGGCGCCGGCGGCAATGGACGTGGTGGTATCGCGATCGCCGAGCCCGCGCCTGCCGCGGACAGCACCGCCATCTTGATCGCTTCGCTGGTGCTCACGCGGCTGCGTCTCGGCAGCTCCACGACGCTCTCCGCAGTTGCAGGCGCTTCCATATCGCCCCATGGGATCGTCTCGGCAGGCGGGAACGCGAGCAGCTTGTCGGCCAGAGGCGTCAACCCGAACGCGCTCACTTCCTGCGCCAGGTGCTTGTATGATGGCCGGAACGCGCGAATGTACCCCTTCCACAAAAAGTCTCGCGACAGCGCCGTGAACGTCAGTAGCGGCACGAGCAGCCAGAACACCTGGACGCCGAACGAGTTGGAGAAGACGCCGTTCCAGTACGCCGAACTGATCGAGTTGCCGCTCGAGATGATGGCCGCCGTGACGACCCAGAGCGAGACCGAGCAGATGTAGATCGCGAGGTGGACCGGCCACCACATCTGCTGGTGCAGACACAGCTTGAGCGTCACGACGAGCAGCACGATCGTGAACGCCGTGCAGCCGTAGACCCACATGGTTGGCGTGTCGCCTTCATCGGTCAGGTACCGCATGCCGAAGAGCGTGCCGAAGCTGATGATGAGCGACTCCCAGACGCACGACGTGATCCAAGCCCAGACGATCTTGGTGTTGAAGTGGCTGTTCTCCTGGCCGATGCGGTAGAGCAGTGGGTAGTTGTGCGCCAGGTTCGCCGGCACATCCTGCTCCAGCGTACTGATGAGCACGATCGGCAGCGCCGTGAAGAAGAGGTTGTAGCCCTGCAGTCCCCACTCGAGGAAGAACTTTTGCCCCGAAAAGCCCGTGAAGATCATGTACCAGAACTGCGTCAGGTTCATCATCACATTCTTGTAGAAAATGTACAGAATGAGCTTCCCCATGCGCACGTAGTTCCAGCGGCCGTGCACGAGCAGCAGCCGCGAGAGGAACCGGAACTGCGCGATCGCGTAGTCCGACGAGTTAGCAGCCTGCATGCCCTCCTGGCCCGAGATGCCCACGCCGACGTGGGCTGCTTGGATCATCGACACGTCGTTCGCGCCGTCGCCGATCGCGAGCGTACGCACCTTGGGGCTATTGTCGCGCACCAGGTGCACGAGTTGCGCTTTCTGGGCTGGCGACACGCGGCACGCGATCACCGCCACGCACTTCTCGGCCACGCTCAGCAGGAGCTCCGGACACTGGTCCAGCGCCAGCTCGAGGGTTTCGCCGTCGATCACCAGCGCGAGCTCGTCGTGCGTCGCGTTGAAGCATGCGATGCTCTCAATGCGCGTCAGCGGCCGCGTATCTTCCGAGTTTTCGGTCGTTGGCGTCCCTGTGAGCCCTCGTCGTCCTCCGCGCTTGGTGCGATCCGAGTCGCTCATCTCGCCGTCGCTCATCTGCTGCAGAGTGCTGTATCGCTCGAGTTCCTCCATGATCGAGCCGAGGTCCGGGTGCGTGTCCGCAGAGATCACGACGCGCTCGACGTCTGGCGTCAGCAAGCGACACGCAAAGCCAATGTTGATCGCCGTCTCCTCCTTGTCGCCCGTGAGCATCCAGATCTTGATCGACGCCTGGCGCAGTTTGTGGATCGTGTCGGGCACCTCGGCCTGCAGACGATCCTCGATGGCTGTTGCGCCAAGCACCTCCAGGTTCACTTCGATCTCCTCCATCAGCCGATCAATGTCGTTCGCATCGCCCAGTCGTCGCAGCTCAATCTGGCGCATGTCGTTGATCGCCGTACGGTACCGAAGCACCCAGCTCGCAAAGAACGTCTCGTCCACGTCGGCCTCGCCGATCACGAGCGTGCGCAGCCCCTCCGACGCGAACATCTCCATGTCCTGGAGCGTCTTGTTGCGGATCTGGAGCAAGCGCGGATCCGTCGTGGGTCGCAGACGCTCGTACATGACCGTGTCAGCGCCTTTACACAGCAGCTTGAGCTTCCCGTCCGGAATGCGCACGATCACCGACATACGCTTGCGCGTGCTGTTGAACTCGAGCACCTCGAGCACGTGGTACGCGCCGACGGGATTGCCCGCGACCGGCTGCGTTGTCGAAGAGCAGTCGTCTTCCCCCGTGTTCTCGATGCACGAAAAGTACTCGACCATCGCTTTTCCTGGAGACCGCGCCACGAACTTGTACCCAAAGCACCCCGCGGCTGCGACCAGCGCTTGCTCATCGGGAGACGACGCGCTCAGTCGGAGATTGCCGTCGGCGGTTCTCTCCGGCATCACCGTGTGGCACACACCCAAGTGTTCAAAGAATCGATGGATGGCCTTGGCCTGCGTGCTGTCTTCTTGCGCCAACGCTTCGAAAATCGCATCGTCCTGGTAGTTGACGTACGGCGCCTTGATCTCCCGGTGGCGGTGGCCGTCGTCCTCGTTCCGCTCTTCAGCGATCGCAGCACCCATGGCACGCGGATCTGCTTCTTCTTCGGCTTGACGGCGCTTCTTGGCCGCGATACCCACCTCCGTCTCACCCATGCCATACGCCACGCCGTGGATCGAGCACTTGCGGAACTCCATGATGTTGCACGTGAGCGTGCCGGTCTTGTCGCTGAAGATGTAGTCGATCTGGCCGAGCTCCTCGTTCAGCGACATCGTGCGCACCTGGAACGGCGTGTCTGACTCCTCGTGGTACATCTCGAGGTCGTTGTTCATAAAGTATGCCTGCATGAACTTGACCGACGTCATGCTGACGTAGAGCGACACGGGGATGAACGAGTTGAGCAGCAGGAAGTAGTATAAAACCTGGATCACAAAGTTGCCCACAGGCGCGCGCACCGCCGTCGCATTGTTATCGTACAGGTACCACGCGCCTTCGCCGCGATGTCTGCTCAGGTTGGAGTGGTTCCAGATCGCCGACGCGATCGCGCCCGTGAGACAGAGCACGACCATGAGCGCGCAAATGTACATGATCTGCCGGTTCAGGCGCCGCTCCATGTTGCTCCACTTCATGGGCGTGTTCGAGGACGCCATCATGATCTTCGTGTCCGGACCTGTGTTGACAACGAGACCGTAGATGTACTCGGTGTTGCGCAGCGTCGAGCCGCGCAGCACGACCGCGTTCGTCGTGATCGCCTCCTTCGTGCCGCTCTGGAGAGAGAGCGAGCCGTTGAACCGGTGGATCGAGTTGTTGGGCGTCTCGCAGATGACGACGCCCGCGAGGTCGGCGATCTGCTCGTCGTGCTGCAGCACCGTGTACGTCGCTTCGAGACCCTGGCGGAGCTTCAGGTTGGTCTCGCCGTCCAGAGACTTGGTCTCGACGTAACAGATGCCCGCGGGGTTCTCCGGATCAGGCTCGGATGCGCCGAGGATCACGAGATCGGCCGGCACAGCCTCGCGGTTGTAGAGCTTCACGACGTCACCCACGTGCAGGTGCTGCCACTTGGACGCCTCAAAGGAGCGCGACTCGAGAGAGAACTTGCGGCACGGGAGCTCGTTGGCGATGTGGTCGGCCTTGTGGCGCTTGTAGTCCTCGAGGCACGCGAAAAACATGTCGATGAGCACGATGATCGTGAGCGCCGGCAGCGACGCGGGGAAGCCACCCGTGTTGGAGATCGGCTTGATGGTCTGCATGACCGATATGACGAGAAAATAGGCATTCGCGAGCTTGCTGAACTCGTAGAAGAGAAGCTTGGGGATGAAGTTGTAGATCGTGAAGCGCGACGTGACCACCGTGTTGTTGCAGTAGCCCTGCGCCGCGTTCTCCTGCGGCGCGTTCAGATACACGTACCGACACACTTCCTCTTCTTCATTTTCGTCGTCATTATTGTCCCCGTCTTTCTGGCCGCTGTTCTCTGTCAGCTCATTCTCCTCGTTCTCATCGTAGTTGCTCTTCTCGTGGCTCGCGCGCGGCGCTTCCTGGATCAGGTCGAGCTTGTTGTTCTGGCGGCGGCGGTGCGGCCAGTCCTGCGGCGAGCTCTCGAGCACCACGTTCTGGTCCACAACATCGTCCAGCAGCGTGAGCTCCTCGTACGCCTCTTTGATCTCTCGTTCGCCCTGCTCGTCCTCATTTTCGTCCGCAGAACGCGTCTGGGGGCTCTTCTGGAACGGGCTCTTGAGCGCAAACAGGCTCGGGCTGCGCGCGTCGCTGGGCGACGACGCCGCGGCGTCCTGTGAGTGCGTCTTGGGCCGCGGCGACGCCGCCAGCAGCACGTACTCGCTCACTTTGGGCGTTGCGGCGCCGTCATTCTCGTCCTGCGAGACCGCCTTGCCGCTCTTCATTGTGAGAAGCAGCACGTCGTCCCTCCCGCAAATGCGCCAAACGCGGTTTGTCGATTTGTGCTGCTTGTCGAGATGTTGATGCTGAGTGTGTTTATTTGGTGCACAAACCCACAACAACAACGGTGCACACACTCACGCGGTGCGACGTGGCTGGCAAGTCAAGTGGCTGCTTCCAATATGGGACGCCGTCGCAACCGGACACGCCCACAATATTGCAATACAGAGAAAGCAAGCGCGCGCAATGGCGACTTGTGTTTCGATGGGACCAATCCAGACACACACACGCAGAGACGCAGGATGGTGCTTGTTGTCTGTGTATATGGCGGCGGGCTCTCTCTCGTATGTGGAGGCGCGTTGCGTTGTGTTGTGTTGCCTCTCTCTCTCTTTTTTTTCTGCTCACATAAAAAGGTGAGACCCATACAAACAACTTTGTTGTCGTGCGTGCGTGCACAGGCGCGTCTGACCCTCGCTCGACAAGTTTTCATGCACATTTGGAATTTGTATGTGTACGCAATGTGGGGTTGCATGTGCAGTGTGCACTTGCTGTATGTAACGGGGACTGGACGAGCAGATGCGACGGACGCACTGCAAGTTTGTATGTGTACGGATGGTGGTTGATGGATGTGTGACCAGCTGGTTAGGTTATATATTATTTTGATTTTCTTCGCTTGATGGCGACAAAATGTAAAAACGGCTGCGAGAAAGAGGAAAGAAAACAGAATACGGTAAGAAAGAAGCGTCATCTCGCAAGTGTTTGCCATCTCTCTTTTTATAATCTGCAAAAGCTGTGCATAAGATCTCAGCGTCTGTGCACTGTGATGCAGCAAACACAAGCGCTTCTGCCATAAACACGAGGGTGATTTGCGCGGTGTTCTCGCTTTTGTTTGTTTGTTGAGGAACAGGCAGCTATGCATTTTCTACCCCTCCCATCACTTTTTTCGCTGTTGAGAACAGCCGTTTTATGCACGCTGCTAATGTGATTTGGAGAATTGCTTTGCCCGCAGTCAGAAATGATTGGTCGCTGGATGCCGAAAATTGATTTAATTGTCGAAAAGCACTGCCCTTTTTTTGGTGCCATGTGTTTTGTGCTGTGCACCGCACCGCAGATTGAGAAAAATTGAACTGCTCCAGAAGACAACTTTAATTGTGTCTCAAAATTGTCACTTCTCAGCGCCAAAAAAGACGTTACACTGAAGGAGCAAAAAGAGTCTCACTCATGCTGGTCGTCGCGCACTTCAACTTTGTTGCACGCCTATAATAGTCACAAGATCAGCGTCCATGTTGTTTTTCCGGGTGTAGCCGTTGACGCGATCCGTTTGCTGCAACGAAGCTGTAGGTACCACGAGGTACCCAAAATCCAGAAAAATTAAGACAGTGAAGGCAGACAATTAATTGTCTCAAGTTGACGTCGCAGAACCAAGCGACTCAAGTTGGAACAACTAGAATCTCAACCTCGTCAGCCAATGCACAACTCGAAGCTTCTGTTTGCACCCACATGTTCAAGTCTCTACTGCTTTTCCTGTGCATTTGTAGGTGATCAGTCTGCTGCAACAGCGTCCGAACAGGACCCCACCAGTCAATAGCGCTCCAAAGTGGACGCCGCGCTGGTGGTCTCGGCTCAAGAGCTGACGCGTGTCACAAGTTGCACTCACCCCCATGTGTGTGCCACTGGACTCATCTTACCACCACCCTCGCGCCATTCGGTAGTACCACAATTGAGCTGATCCCATGACTCAATTGGATTCTTCGCCCGCATTGCACTGGACTCACTTGACGAGCCTCTCCCCGACGCAGGGGATCACGTCTCTTGAACTGGCTTCGATATCCTTTCGCTCTTTATCCCGTTTCCGATCTTTCCTCCGCACTCTTTCCTGGATCCTCGTTGCCGTAGTTATCTCCTTCAACTTCTCCCACATCAAGACTCGGGACTTGCTGCTGCACGATCTGCAGCAGATTCTTGCTCGCTTCGGCGAAAAACAGCAAGTGGTTCCGCCATTCGCTCGATTTTTCCCCGTCGTAGCTCTTCAGCATCTCGTCGATCGACGTCCGCGACGCACCGATCGTGACTTTCAACTCGCGCAAGTCCACCTGCATCGCTGCGGCGTCCAACGGCGTCTTACTGTCGTCCGTCAACGCACCAGGTTCCGTCGTCCTCGTAGTCGTAGTCGCGCTAGCATCATCTGTCGAGCTCTCGTTCGTGTCGACGCGGAGCGATGGGCGCTGGATCAACGCTTCGGCTGCACCATGCAATGCGATTTCTTCGGCATGGCGCACTGCGAGTTCGGCAACACCACGGATACGAGCCCAGCCTTCGAGTAGCGACATGCTGTGCTTTGGTCGACCCGGGAGTTTGCGCGCGTTCCACGTGCGCTTCGCGTCGTCGATACTCGTTTCCAGCGCTAGTTTCTCACGCAGCGCCAACAGCTTTTGCTGCAGCTGGTACACGTGCTCCTTTTCTTGCTCGTATGTGTCAATCTCTTCGTCTGTCCACGCAAAGATGTCGTTCAGATGCACTTGGCTAGTCAGGCGCATGGTGCCGCTGGAGCCATAGTCGGCTACATAATTGTTGACTGCTTTCTCTTGTGCAACGCCGTTCGAATTGCTCGTCGAGTCACGCTGCACTTTTGGAGGCTTCGATCGCAGCGAGGGCGACGACAACTGCTTCTCGCTAACATTAAATACTCCAGGTGCACGGAATTGTCTCGTGCGCTTTGGCGCTGCTTCTCGTCGTGACTTCGGGGGTTTCTCGAGGTCACGCTTGACGTCGACTTTTGCCTTTGGGTTTTCATCTTCTTTTAGAGTCCGCGACGCGATACCGTTTTCTTCTTGCTGATTTAGCTCTTCCTTTGGCGGTTTGACTTCATGTTTATGATACGACGAGGTTGCTGCCACTTTGTTCCCAGACTGTCCCAATTCGTATTTGGCTTCGTGCTCATGTGATGTTGGCATTGCTTTGTCTTCTGGCTGTCCTGATTCGTCTTTCGTTGGGTTGAGGCTGGGATCTGGAGAATTCTCCTTCCACTTTTCTTCTTCTGCTGCGGAACACTCGCTTGCTTTGATGCGCAACTTATCGATACGATACCCCAAGTTATGCCGATTCCGGATCCAATGGGCGACATTGTGGTGATACAACAGATCGATCGCTGCGCGAAGCCTCTCTTTCATCGCGTACTCCAGCTGACCAATCCTTTGAATCGGCATGACTGTAAAGTCTTTCGTGCCGAGTCTTGACTCTCGCCACAAATGGTAGAGCTCCTTCAAGTGCGTCGACAGCTCTGCGAGTGTTCGCTGATTGCGCCTCTCTGTCCAGTGGAAATTGACAATGTATTCATTGGCCACATCACTGGATGGGAACCCATACGCGTGAATAGTAGGCTCTTGGCGCCACTTGTGCAGAAACGCCAGCAATTCGGGGAAATACGCATACGACTGGCGCACCAGACGATCGCTCGAGGTCATCAGCTGCGGGTTTAGGTCGTACGCTTTGCGCAGATCGTCTAGTTGGCACTGGATCGCGACTTGTCGCGCAATCGAGTCTTCCGTCACGCTCGCGTCTTCGCGACCCATGGCGACCGAGTACAAGTACAGCACGACGACATGGAAATGCACCGAGAGCCTCCGAATGGACTCGATCACGTCCGAGAACCGGTGCCAGCACGCCACAGGTTTGATGTGCAACGAAAGCGGACTCGTGAGCCAAAACGCGAGTCGATGCAGCGGCGTAAGCGATGCCGTCAGTGCTGCGGTGATGCTCTGCACCGTCGCATTCTGCCGCAACTCCCACTCCATGTGGGCTGCTGCGGGAGGAGGCTCGCGGTAGAGCATCTGCAGATGGCTAAACGGATTGATGGTTCGCATGTTGAGCATCAAGTTCCGAGTCGACACGCGCAACGCTTCGCTGGCTTCGTAGTCCCTCCCACCGCGTTCCACCTGCTCGTACATCTTCAGGAGTATCGGCGGGATCCACTGATGCGGCGGAAACTCAACAGCCAGCGGCTCGCTATGCGCCGCTGCTGAGGTTTCTGCTGCAGGCGACACAGCCTCGGGTGAGGACGCCCCGAGCTCGTCGTCGGCTTCGTCACAGTTCGCAGCTTCTTCGTCTATCGTTCGCGTCGGCACTTTGTTCGCGATCGCGATCGCTCTCCTCAGTTTCCGCTGCACGTATTGGATCCTTTTCTCTGGGTTTTCTACGGAGTTCGCTTTCGCAATAACTCTGTCGAGCCTCCGCCAGACTCGAGCGAATCCATCCGGCTCCATTTGCGCTTTCTGGAACTGCAGCAGGTGTATCCGGAACTGCGCGATCATTTCCAGCAGCACGCGCAACTTGGTCGCCTGCTGCGGCGTTGCCATGAACACCTGCTTCGTTTTGTGCTCTCCTGTCCTTCGTATTGTTATTCCACTTGGCGAACTCGCGCTTGCGCATATCGCTACGACTCGCTGGCGCTGCCTCCGCAAGCAAACGACTGCGGTCTCGCTGGCCACACTGAGCTGCGCCGCGTCAGCTAGGCGGTTCGAGAGATGCCGCTGCATCATTGCGCTCTGGTCCTCTTTACGTCCAGCATGGCGTTCAGTCGCACGCACTGCTGGCAATGAACTGCCGGCGGCTCTTCTGCGGCATGTGCAAACACAAAAGGATCAGTGAGGACGCAGCGACAGCAGCAGCAGATGCACATTTACAGAAAGCGGCGCATGGCGTACACGTACTGCTTCTTTACGGCGTGGAGAGTATGGTGTGCGGCATGGCGCTCGCCAAACGCGTCGTCGCCGTCACCATCATCATCGTTGGTGCGCTTCGCCATACTGGTGTCCGACAGTGGGTTGCATTCGAGTGGGAGTCGATTCTTGCACTGAACGGGATACCGGTATATATATATATATCGATAAACCGGTTGAGAGTGGTATATCTCTCAAATACTGGTGAACAACAGAAAAATGGATACCGGTACAGGTACTGGATAGATTTTACTGAACAAAAGTCCGAATGAAATAGAACACCTCTACCGGTATCTACTGCAAAGAACCTACAAATTTCAAGTGCAAGATACCGATTGCTATCGATACTTTAGCGTACTGAAAGAAATAGAAGTCCGATGAGGTGTAAAGTCTGTGACATGGTACGAAATTATCATCATTTGAAATTGGGATTGCAAGCGTCTTCACGCTTGGACTGCGTGCTCCAGCGTTGCTTGGATCACCGATTGGTAGCAGCGCGGGTTTGTCTTGGCGAAGGTCTCCTGGAGCCACGCGTGCACGCCTGTGGCTTGCTCTACGAGCAGTTTGCTCGTCGTGTCCGTCGTGGTCGTGGACCGCACTGACGCATCCAAAGCCGTTCTCGCAAGCTCCCAGGTCCGCGCGTTGTTGGTCTGTTCGCGGCTCAGAGCGAGCAGCACGCGGTAGAAGTGCTGAGCCTTCGCTAGCTCCGCCTTGGTGATGTCGATCGAGAACGCGCGGCTGCCTATGTGGAATTTCAGCTCACAGTCGCGGTCGGTGACCCCGCAGCTTTCAAACTGGAACTGCGTCACGCGCTCCGTCATGTACTCGTACCGCTCGGCAGTGCGCTTCGTCGACATCGCGGTGGATCCGCACGCCGTGACGAGGCTCGTGTTCGTAAACACGTACTCTTCTCTCGCTGACGAGAGCGCAAAGAGCACGGCTTCGTCTTCTTCAAGGTAGTCCTTTGCTTGCAGCGAAGCAAAGTCGGTCACGGTCTGACAAATGTCGGACGAGCCCGTGAGCTCCGAGACAACGCCGATTTTCATGCTTCGACGTGATTCTATCTCAAGTTGTTGCGTGCAAGACGTTGACTGCGCTTCGTTCTGACGTTTTGATGCCTGTTGTAAAAAAGGATGAGATTTCGTCCTTCATCCTTATGCCTGAAAGCTGTATTCTATTTGAGGAGGATCTTTGAGAATAAGGTGCATGCATTACGATTTTTTACTTAGGAGATCGTGAGCTAGTTCAACTATGACAGCATCTTGCTATTGGTGCGGATCTCTTGGAACGCCGCGAGGATCACATCGCGGTAGCACTGCGGGTGACTTCTTTCATACACATCCTGGAGCCAGCCGAGCGCTTCTTCCGACTGCCGCGTGAGCGTCTGACCGCTGGCTTCGGTGAGGTACAGCGCGTCAGACGAGTGCTTGAGCGCGAGCTTGGCCAAGTCCCACGTGCGCTCGTTCTTTTTCTGGGCACGGCTCAGGATCTCGAGCGCTTTGTAGTAGTCGCGCACGACGACTTCCTCGTCCTTGGCGATGTCGATCGAAATGGATTCGCTGCCGATCGAGAACTTGATCTCGACGTCGCGGTCGACGCGGCCCGCGGTCTCAAACTTGACGTGGTCGATCGTGCAGCGCTTGTAGTCGAAGCGCGTCACGAGCTTGCGCGTCGTCGTGGCCGACGATCCGTGGATCTTGAGCAGCGCGTGGTTCGTGAACGTGAACTCTTCCTTGCTCGACTGGAGCGAGAACAGGATCGTCTCGCTTGGCAGGAGGTACTGCACGCCGAGCGCCGACTCGAACGACTTGAGCGGACGGCAAATGTCGGCCGAGCCCGTGAGGTCAGAGGTCAGTCCTTTCAACATGGTTGATTAGCGATGATGGCTTGTGGAAGTGTGTGTGTGTGTGTGGCTTACGAAGTAAATTCGGAAATGAGATGAAGCACGCGGGCATAACATTCGTCTCGTGCAGTTGGTGCAACGATGCGCGTTGCCTGAGAGTTTCAATGCCATCCCCACTGAATCGATGGTACCCGCTTTGTCGATTGACATGGCAGGAAAAGTGGGTACGCAGGCGTAGGACATAAGTCACGACTCACTCGAGAGCGACTTCAGTCACATGGCATGTCATTGCTGTCGACGAAAATGGAATCCCGCATCAGCTACCGGATTATAAAATGTAGTGCACATTATCGAACGCAGAAAATGGATATCCGCAACATTTACATCGGATTAGATAGGGAATCAGCTGAGTTGCTCCGTTTTTGATCCAAATCACAATGGATTTTTCTGTGGATACTGGGTGCTGAGCACACTCATCGACTAAGTGCCGTAGCCACTTTAGCGTTCATTTTCAGCAAAGCGCTGCTCAGTGCGCCACAGAGTGCATATGAGGAGCATCGCTGCATAGTACACCTGCTGTGGATGCGCCAGCGTTTTGTGTCAAACAGCGCTGATTGCGGGTCTCATGGCCAAAGTGGATCCCATCGTCAGGTCTCGGCTCTTGCTCTCACGAGGTGCTCGCTGTTCATTTCGTAATTCGCCTCCGCTTGACACTAAAGTGTCCCCCCTCCTCCTCCAGCTTATCCAGGATGTTCCGCGGACTCGCCAAGGATTTGGCCGGAACGGCCGACATTTGCAACACGGTCGCGAATTTCGCCAAGACCCAAGGCGCGACGTACTTGCTGCCTGGCGAGGAGATCCTGTTCGCGTTTGCGTCGGCAAAGGAAGAGTTTGTGTTCACGAACGAAGCGCTGATCACGGTGCGCGGCGAGAACGCGACGACGACGCGGAAGCTTGTGCTCCGGTACGAGTACCGTGACCACCGTATCACGCACGTGCAATTCGAGACCACGGGCCGCGTGGACCGAGATTGCGAGATCAAGTTCCGCATCGGCGAGTACGACATGTCGATCGACATCGCGAAGAAAGAGGAAGAGCTCGTCAAGCAGCACTACAAGGCGCTCGTGGCGCTCAGTCGCGAGCAGGAGAAGCGTGCGCACAACTGGAGCTTTGCGCGCGAGGCGCTCGACAAGTCCTCAGGCGCGATGAAAATCAATGGCTACAGTGACTCGACGCTGAACCTCACAAACCACGCGAGTGGCACGCTGGAGTGGCTCGAGACCGACTTCAACCGGCTGAACCCGCGCAGTTACCACGCTGAAATCCAGGCAGCGCTCGCCAGTACGGGTGGACGCAATGCACCATCGCACCGCAGATCTATTGTTTGAGAGCCTGATGTAATATGTGTCGAAGTTAATTGTTTCTTCAGTCTCTTTCCCACATTGTGGATTTCCGTCGTGTCTTAAATGCAAAGCTCCACATTTGCATTCACGAGGACCAATTAACTGTGTCGTCCGCGATAAGTTGACGGGACAAGTCTGTCTAAAGCAAACTACAAGGGACACGTTGAGAGGTTGACACAAAGTCTCGTTCCTCGGTTCCGTCAGCTTGTTTCACCTGAGTGCCCAGCATTCATCTTCGCCATTCAAACGCAATTGCCTTCTCTTGCTTTTTACCGTGCTTCTGAGATACAGGTGACGCAATGTGAATACCACCATGAGCTGAAGAGAAACTTACTTCCTGCTCCTGTTGTGCGAGACGCTTGGGCTTCGACTGCGGCTCATGCTTCGGCTCCGACTCGGACTTCGGCTGCGACTACTGAAGCTCCGACTGCGACTCCGGCTGACACTGCGACTGCCACTGACGCTTCGTCGGCGTGCACGCTTTGGCGTCCGGCTGCGACTAAAGCTTCTGCTTCGGCTCCGGCTGCTGAAGCTGCGACTGCGGCTTCGACTGGCGCTGCGGGACCGACTGAAGCTCCGGCTCCGACTCCGACTGGGGCGACCGCGACGTCGACGGCTGTTGGGACTTGGTGAGCGGCGGCCACCGCGGCGGCGAAATGGCGACGGACTAGCTCGACGACCGCGACCGCCGCGACCATTGTTCCCACCTCGGAACGGAGACCCACCGCGTCGACGGAAGACAGGTGAACGAGAACGAGAACGAGAGCGTCCGCGGTGGTAATTGCCTGCTGGACTGCGGCTTCGAGCTCGGAAAGGCGATCCGCCGCGACGACCGCCGACATTCCGACCACGGAACGGAGAGCGGCGCTGCACAATGCGACGACCCACTGGAGATCTGTTTGATGAGGATTATTAAGAATGACAAGTTAGCTGTAAGCACAAGCACCTAATAACGGGATCAGACAGAACGTACCGTTGGCGCGAGCGCGCGCCTGGAGATCGATTGCGAGCGGGGGAGAACGAGCTTCGTCGGCCCCGTGGCGGCGAAAACGACCGCTTCCGTGGACTATTGTCACGTCCTCCACGGCGTCCATTTGCGCTCTGTTTGCGGTCATCATCGCGGTCATCGTTGTTATTATTGCGTCGCTCCACGGAGCGAGAGCGTCGGTCGTCGTCTTCCGTGGCAAAACGCACGCGCACTTTTTTCCCATCCAGCCATCCGTCGTGCATATGGTCCTGTGCGCTTTCCGCGTCTTCGTGGCTCTTGAATTCCACAAATGCAAACCCCTTCGGCACCTTCGAGACGCGTTCGCGAACCAGATTCACGCGCACCACGGCACCAAACTTGCCGAAAATCTCACTCAAGTGATCCGCATTCACGTTCCTGTTTCGAATGTATACGTGCAATCATTAGAGCACTCATTCAAATGCGCTAATCGAAATAGCGGATAGTAAAAGTAAAACACAAGTATACACACCGTGTGAGGTTGTCGACGCGCAAAGAGTACGTCTTGGACGGACTCATGCTGCCACCAGCAACCTTGCTCTTGTTTCCTTCTAACCGTCACATCCACAAACAATTGATCACCATGCGAGGTTAGCACACGTACAACAGGGAGGGGATCTAGCAAGCAACAGCAACGTACTGGCCGACGGAGATCTCGAGCGGTTCGCGTGCGGCTTGTTGTCTGCCACATCCATCTTGCCGCTGGAGCGCGAGCGCGACGCGGATCGGGTGCCACTTGCCTCGGAATTGGACCGCGACCTCGAGCGCGAGGAAGAAGAAGAGCGTGTGGCGGCTGCTCTCACCATGCCTCTTGTCTCCCACGAACGTACGCACGCACGCACGCGGGCTTCAAGGAGCGTCTTGGCTTCTGCGTGGCTCTTTGCTGTTGGCGTATCCAGAAAATTGCGTTGCCCTGACCACACACCAAATGGAGTCGCGACACAAGGTGGCCCACACTAAATCATGCCAAAGCGCAGTCTTTGTGTCATTCAGAGTTGCAAACTAAACATCAAACGTACCCTAACACTCCTGTCATAGGCGATGTGCATGCACAAACAGCGCTGCCTCAACCCTTTCAAATTTGTTCAAGTCGCCTTCAACAAGTGTTTTGCACAACTTGGCGACAAGGAGACAAATTAGTGTGTCCCACACTAGTTCAAGCGTTGTCGATGAGTGAGACATAGAAACAGAACACATTCTATATCTAATCTTCACCGCATGTGTGTGGCGTCCAAATATGGCAATAGGAACGAAGCGAGTTCTGTGCACAAGCTATCACGCTGAGCGGTCATCTCAGACCTTTTCGTTTCGCCATCGTCATCCTAGCTCAACTCCTAGTTTCAATCAAAGCGTTCCAGCATTACTGGGTTTAGTAATATTTACAAAAATCCTCATGCTCAGTGCAGATGCTTCGATTAGAAGGTTGCAGCCTATGACAAGACGTCGCCTATGACAGGAGTATTAGGGTATGTTGCATTCCTCTGCTAAAGGACTGGCGCCATCATGCTGAACAGTGGTAGGATTCTCTCCAATCAGGTTCCGCTTCGGCACAATGTACATCGAAGTAGAACTTTTGTGGTACTAATTGCTCTCCAGATGTTTAATCCAGATGCTCGGGTTCACGAAATAGTTTGCAATAAAGCAGCCTCATACAGCATTCCACTTTAAAGTCCGGCACGTGGAGAGTTCCGATAGGACGCCGCTCTTTGTGGCTCCAAATATATATGTCCCCGAAACGCCTCGTCGTCGTCTGCAGCATCTGCCCATACACCATCGGATTGCACTTCGTTTTGCATTGCGCCGCGCCTTCCGCTCCCTTCCGCCTGTGAGTTATTCTCTGCCTCGGATGTTCTGATCGCCTGCGCACCGAGCCAACCGATCGGATCGCTTGCTGGCTTTCCTCAGAAACGATCGCTCAGCTAAACCCGCAGTGTGTGTGTCTATCTCTCTCTGTGACTGATTGATTTGCCATCTCGCGCACTACTCGCACCACGCTCGCTTGATCTTGGGGATGGCACGACTCAAAGACGTCTACGGCACGTGCAGGAAAGAAATGAAGGACACGTTCGACCGCTCCGACATCGTCTCGGCCGTCACGCGCGGCAAGCCTGGCTACGCCAACCTCAACCAGCTCAACGTCGGCTCGCCCGGATCGGACATCAGCGACCTTGATGACACGACGGATCTCGAGGAGCTGCTCGCGCAAGGATCGAGTCGAGGGCCGCAGACCCATCCAGGTACAACAGTCGTTTGCTTGTGCATGTGCTGGTTGCTGTTGTGTATCATTGACATTTTTCGGTGTGGCTATTTGCGTTGGCAGGCATCATTTGCTGTGCGATCTTTTCGTTTTCGGGCTTTATGCTGCTGGTATGTGAGCCGTGCTGCTTTCTTTCGGCGACGATGGAGCTTGGGTGTTATGACCGCAATTGTTGTATGCTGACGCTTTCTTTCTATTGTGCGCCTGCAGCTCATTGTTGGTTCGATCGTGAGCAGCAATTCGCTGTACATCAAGGTGAAGCCAGCGCATGGCAAGAAGAAATCGTCGCTCGCCACCAGCATCTTCCTGGCCGCGTTCCTCTATCTGTGCGTCTTTGGGACCAGCGTGATGTATTTCCTGCGTGCGCGTCGAGCCCAGAAGGTGTATCAGCTGTCTCTGGACGTCCATGCAGACTAAATGCTCGACCTATCAGCCTCGAAAACGATTAGCCAGAAGCCCATTCGAACGTATGGAACGCCGTGTAGATTAGATTATAACGCGATAGAAGACAGACCGCGGGGAGATGCATAGTGAAGCAACAACGAAGCCGCAGCAGCCGCGACTCGGAGCATTGTACATCATCAACGCCAGAATACGACATTTTGTGGCCTTAGTCGAATGCTGCAGAGAAAAACTCAGATTGCCAATTCGATAAGCCAAAAAAGTTAACTAACTGTCTTTGCATACAGCACCAAAACGCTCGCACAAACAAATCGCACCGCATGAATGCAATCACTTCGCTGCTTCCACGTCGTCGTCATACTCGTCGCCTTCACGTGGCGTCCAGAAGAAGACTACGTTCTTCTCCAAAGCCATGTCAAATGCCTGCTTGGCCGCTTGGATACGTGCTTTCTTTTTCGAGATCGCTCTTGCGCAACCCATCTGCTCCCCGTTAATAAGCACTGTGCACTGGAACTCGGTAGTATCCTTCGACGTGGGTGACACATCCTCAATATCAATCTGAACATGCAAACGTTTTTGCATGTGCAGCTGGTTTAGAAGCATCACGACTTCCATTTGTCTCTCAGACACCGAGAGCTTGACAGGACCCGACGTAGTTTGCTGCCCCGCTTCCGGTTGCTGAGGTGCTGGACCAGTTTCTGCAGTCGGTGTAACTGTTCTTCCTTCTTGTTTAGCTTGCTCGAAGATCTTCAAATATTCTTGGTCTTCTTCCAAGAGTTCTCCAGCTTCCGTTTTCATATCCCACAGTCTCTGCGTTGCAACCTTGCATGCCTCATTTTTCACGGTTTTCTTTGATGACGCTTGCACGTTCGCTGCCAAAACCACACCAGTAGTGCCATCCGACACAGTGCACTCAAAAAGTGGTGGCTCTCCCTTGTCAGGATTGCTCAACTGATTGATTTCTACTCGAAGCTATCCAGAAAACACGACACATGCCACACGTCAGTCTGTAAATCAGCATGGCTAGTTGCTCCTCCTCATTAGAAGACACTTACAACATGTTTAATTCGGTGGAAATATGTGTGTAATCGGGCGGCTGTAAACGCGTCTTGTTCAAGCGTAGGAAGAGGGACGAAATCTTGCGCCGTCACGCGCTTTTCAGCCCACTGCTTTTGCTTTTCCGCCTGCTCCTCTTGCATCAATTTTTCTTCCGCCAGTTTCTTTTTCGCAGCGGCAGCAACTTCGACTTGCAAGTCAGCTTCTTTTTCTCGAGCTTGGTCGACTTCTCGTCGAAGTTTTAATAGCTCTTGATTGTCAGGATGATCCCCAAGCGCTTTATCAATCACAATGTATGCATCTTCATAGAGATGCTCCATCAAATGCAGCTTCGCCATCGCGTAGAGCGCTTTGCGCGCCGACGCGTCGACAGCAAGCGCTTTCTGGGCATACTCTTTGATAAGAGGCAGCTCCTTCATCTTGATCCCACACACCGCGATGTTGCAGCACAGCGTTACGTACCGTTCCTGCATCGGCTCGTCCCATTCGTGCACCTCCACGGTCTCTCCATAGTACTCGTTTTCGAAATGCTTCTCCAGACACTCGATACTTTTCTTGAACGCATTCGATGCCGCATAAAAGTCTCCCTTTTTGAACTTCAGTTTGCCGTCATTCTGCGCCGTATCGGCTTGCTGCACAAACTGGTCCGACGGCACGTCGTCACTCCGATTGTACTGATACACCCACTGGTCCTGCGCCGCGCGCTGGAACCAGAGATCAACGTCCTGCGACTGGTTGTGCGCCTCGGGGTTCTGCTCACGCAACTGGTTGAGCAACTGGCGCACACTTGGGTCCCAAATCCACTCCTCAAACGAGCGTGAGCGGTCGCGCAGGAACGTCAGTAGCACGTGCTGCACGGCCCTGAGCGGCAGCAGCGGTCCCAGGAACGCCTGTGTCTGCTTGTCCGCGCGCAGCAGCGCCGCCCGCAGGCTCTCCAGGTCACTCGCGCTCAGCGGGTTGCTCATGCTGGTTGCTCTCGTGTGTGTTCTGGTTTCCCTTTGGACACCCCAGCTAGCGTTTGTCAATCAAAGCGCGGTAAAAATGCATCTCTGTCGTAAAAAGCCACTCGACTGGCACAGTGACGCTGCGAAATACAGACAGCCCTCTCTGAATTTGAGCAGCTAAACGGATATGCTTTAAAAGGTATCTAAATGCTACAGTTGCGTCAGTTGTTTTCTTGTAAAGCGAGACAATATGCGATATATACTTTGCAAGTCGATCGGCTATTCAGATAAGACTACAGCGAGGGCAGACTGATGGCACTCGCGAATGATGGTCGTTCGTAAAAACTCGGTTCTTCTTTCCCTTTCGAGTTTTTACGCGCTGCAGGAGTGCAGGTCGTGGGGACTCGCGCGCCAAAAGGGCGGCACCCAATCGTCTGACACAAAGCGCAGGCAGAACACCAGCAGAATGGAGGAGAAGGCGCCGCCGAAGGGTCCGCGCAGCCGCGCGAAGCAACCGCGAAGCAGTGGCGTAAGACAGAGCGGCGGAGGCGTATGTGGTACTGCGCAGGACGAAGCGAGCGCAGCATTTTCGGCGCGGTCGAGTGCGGCGTTCGTGCCGAGCAGTGGCGCTCGGCTGCGCAATTATGGACGGTTGAAAAGCTTCAGTTCGAGGCACCGGCTACCAATGGCGACGACGATGAAATCCAACCTAGCTGCTGCTAGCACATCGGTGAAGCGGAGTGTGAACAGTGTGTGGACCTACAGTCGTAGCGCAGATGGCAGTGCTAATTTACTGGTGGACCTGTCGGGAGAGACACAGCAACTACGCAGAAGCCAGGAAGACGCGCAAGAAGAGGAGATGAAGGAGAATACAGGGAGCAGTGGAGCGACGTTGCAGACAAGTCAGCAAGGCGACACGATTGATTGCGTGCAGGGTTCAGTTGAACGTAATATTGCAAGTCCAATGGCTGGGAAACGTCCTCGGCAACCGCAGCGTTTGCGCTGTCTGAAGCTCAAATGCACGGCGCATCCAGATCTCGTCATGCCTTATTTATATGGAGATCGAAAGAGTCGAATAAACGTGATCATGCAAGAAACAGGTTGCACGATCGATTATTGCCCCATGTCTCCAGGCGAAGAAGCACAATCTCCCCAGAGCAAAGCGTACATTATGGAGTTTTTGATTTCGGCTGAGACGACTGGCAATGTAAGTGGCATTGTCTTCATTGCACAGGGTCTTTAGGACGATCGCGTAAAAACACTGGCTCACACATGTATGTGTTCTGCTGACAGTTAGAAGAGGCGATTCGAATGCTTCAAGCCCTGGTCGAAAAAGTCCAAGCGCATCTGCAAAAAAAGATGAGAATACGGAGTTTATACCCTTCTTCGCAGAGACCTCGTGATGCCGATGTTGAAAGGAATCGTAGCACGGCTGAACAGTATAATGCCGAAGGATCTTTGTACGGCGGTGGTTATGCTCAAGAGTACGTAAAGACCGAAACAAACGGCAACAGTGGGTCAGCTGGCCGAGAGAGCGAAGGGCATCCAAAACTCTTGCGACACCCAGTACCACTTGTTGGTTACGAAGTTCCAGTTGAAAACGAACAGCAGCAGCAACAGCGAAGACAGATGAATGTTCCATGGAGAGAGGAGTTTCGCTACCATGGCCAACCAGAGCGAGTCGCGGGAGCAACAATATACTATGAAGAAGATATTGCGTACTACGACAGATGGGGCCGGCCGGTATTTAGACAAGAAATCGATGCTGAAGATTTTATTCGTGAAACTACTGGGGATGCAGGACCACAAGAGGTTATTGATTTATCATCTCAGCAAGACCCTGCTCGACTGCTAAAGCGCCGTCGCTGGCAGTACCTTGAAGACTCGGAGTGGTTCAGGCGAAATCAAGCTTATGGTCATGGTGCACCACACCTCGGTGAAGACCAAGAAACAGCCGGGTCCGAATTTAATCGTCCAAGCAAGAAAGTTCTTCGTCGAGGATACGCACCGTCCTATTTCTCTGGCAATTTTTCTGATGAAGAGGTAGAAGTCCAACTGCGTGAGCACGGTCGACCCAGTATGCAATTTCCTCGTGGCCCGTCGTCCAGAGTCGAGGATCAGTACTTGGAGTCAGAAAACGAAGTGTTCCTGAATCGGAAAGAGGATGGTCATGCAGAACAAGATTTTACAATCAAGTCTCAGTTGAACCTTCACTACGCCTCTGGAAGAGATTATCCACATGGACCAAGGACCGTCCGAGACGTTCTAGCTTCTTCTTATCGCCCAAATCGAACGAGTCATCCTGGACCCGGTACCCGGCACCAGTATAAGTATGTACAAGGCGAAAGTGGCGAATGGTTAACGGACGACGAAGGACTTGAAGTTGTCTATCGACGCAACCCCCGCTATCCAGTAGGTCTCTACCATCATCCATATGTGGGCTTTCATCCTATGAATGTGTCCCAACGGCGACGAAGCAGCAGCTATCCTTCGCCAAACGAGTATGCAAGACAAGTTCGGCCACGTAACCCGCCGGGCTCGACGTCCAAGCGACAGAGAGCGCCGAGTTTGGTTCAGACGGATGGCTTCATGCGACAAGAGCGAGTTGATATAGCGCCAAATGGTGGCGTGCATGTGCACTCTGATTCCGATCGGGGATCGTACGCAAAGGCTGTCGGTGCTGTCGAAGCTCAGCGTTACGATGCAAGAGAATCGGAGATTGCTGTCGCAAGGGGAACAGAATTTGCTGCTCACTACGGTATGCCGCCCACCACGGTATCTGGTGACAGTTTTCAGCACATCAACTGCATGGAAAGTGAGCCGGTGGAATCTGAACGCCGCGGATCACAGGATGACGGTAGTGAACCTACCCAACATGGCAGCGAACACGATTCTTTACCTCCTGTTGATTTCTCGGTCGATGCTGCAAATGCCGATGCGCATGATGATGAGCAAATGGATGATCACTTTGTCGAAGCAAGAGGTGAGCAGCTCGAGGACCGTGAAGTTGCAATAAACTTTGAAGAACGCACAAGTGCAGTCGACTCCTCTTTCATTGAAGATAAGTGTGAAGGCACGACATTTGGTGAAAGCGCAGCAGATGTACTCGAGCACACTGTACCCGATACAGCACCCAGGGAAGTGCCGACTTGCATCCCGACAGAATGCGAGCGGACAGAGGAGGATAAAGAAATGCAGACTCAGCCGTTTGCGCTCTCGCAGTCCTCAGAGGACCAGCCGTCTACCAGTCTGTGCTCTCCTCGTGACTCAACAAGCAAGACGGTCGAAGCAGACGATTGGCAGCGTTCGGGTAATGTCGCCTATGTAGCGCAGCAACCAGATTTACTCAATCCGAAGGTTGTGACAAACCCCAGAATTCTCGTGAATCAAGCACTGATGGAATCTCTGCAGTATGGCAGCTTCGTGGAAGCCAAACGCATCGAAGCTCATAGTGTTGCGACATTGCATCAGAAGAAGTATGCGGAGCTTGACCAAAGCAGCAAGCTTCTAGGACAGTTGGCGGAGTTGTGCAACACAGTGCATGTGCTTCAATGCCAAATTGTTTCTGCTGGATACAAGCTGCGAGGTACGTTGAAGCGCCAAATGTTAGACGCTCTAGATGCAGCGTTGCGGATTTCATCCAAGCCAGAGATGAACACGTCTGGAAAGATTCGTGTTTTAAGAGATGGGATCGACAAAGCTCTTTCGTTTGGCAAGCTCGATCTGGATGCATCTGCTTCGTGTGGCGAACCTGTCGAATGTGCTCGTGTGCAGAGTGTGAAGCAACCGCAAGATGGAAGCCCAAGAGTTGAAGCGTACTCCGATGTATCAGTCGAAGACAATAACTGGGAAAACAGTGACGGGTGGTTCGAAAGCACCGACGACCACTATGACATGAATGGAGGCTTTGAAGACGATGATAAATTCACTTCCAAGATGGATCAGAAGATTGAATCCAGCTCGGACGAAAATGAGCATCTTGCGATAAAGAAAGTGGAAGATGTACTTCTCTCGCCTGAAAGTCCGTCCTTTGCCTCGACACTCTTCAGCGAGATGTCTTCCTGCTCGCCAACTTCGTTCGTCATGAAAGGGATGCAGAAGCGATTGTTTGCGGAAATTAGTCGAGCGAACCCATACTATTACCTTCATCCTGTGGAGTTGCTCCCTGCAGAGTCTACAAAGGAGCGTCCTTCGTGTGATTTTGGCTGCTTGAGTGGATCAGTCGGCAAGTGGACGCACAAAGTGATTTCCCAGATCAGC
This sequence comes from Globisporangium splendens, assembly GCA_006386115.1. Taxonomy (NCBI): domain Eukaryota; phylum Oomycota; class Peronosporomycetes; order Pythiales; family Pythiaceae; genus Globisporangium; species Globisporangium splendens. The sequence goes on along the minus strand of VFIW01000050.1, from coordinate 504,132 downwards.
TCGCGCATGAAGTGGTTTGACGAAGTCACGTACTCTCTCGCTAAGTCTCGCAGTGGTGGTGCTGACAGCGGAACGGAAATACTGAATCGAAAGAAAATGAACTCGACTATCCGAAAATTGCACCTCGTGGCTATCCAGCTTCATTGTTTGGTGTCCCACTTGTATTGCGTGCGGGGACGAGCAGAGTGCAGAGAAAACGATTCATTGCCTGCTGCACTCAACAATTCTTACTTTGAGAAACGAATGACTGGGTACAAGTCAAGATTGAAACTGGATATCGACCCTCATGGCTCTCCAGAGGACTTGCTGCGAGATACTTTTGAATTCTTTCCTGAGTTTTTGCTGTGCATCGAAATGTGGGGCTACGACTACCGCGAGGGAGTCGGTGCGAATGGCCATGTGAGCAAACTTCGAACGAGTTCCAAGGCACTGCCGCTTGCCTTCTTTGGACATGTCGAGTCGGCCGTGTTTGACTACGAGCAAGACAAGAACGGGTGTCTGCAGACGATCTGCGAAGAGTTGCTCGGCATTGTTTGCTTCTGGAATGACTTCGTTTGGGGCGACAACCTGGACACCTTGTCATTGGACCGCATCATCACGTTTGAATCAAGTGTGAAGAAGAGCGTGTCGAAAGTCCTGCAGATGTATTCGCTTCATCTGATGGGATCCTGGGCGAATCGTTTATTGGAGAAACCAGAAGAGCTACTGAGCCTCCGTTTCACTCACCAAAATGCCTACTATGCCGAGAGTACCAAGATGCGCGAACTTGTCTCGTCAAGCCAACACGCTGTGAAGCCTGCAGCTAGTGATTTGGAAAGTAGTGACCATTGTGAAGACGAGGACAAAGAGTTGGTGACTGATTATTGGAACCAGAAAGCTGAAATCTTTGAGAGTGACGCGATGGTGTATGAAGATCTGCCGACCTATCTCAACATGGATACTATCGGAAATTGGGAAAAGGGGATGACTGAGACGTATGTATTAAAATGGAGCCGCATGTTTCAGATCCGGGGCAAGTTGGAAACGTACCGAGCCGTTTTGAATGATCTCGTGAAGGGAAGCGCGGCACACTCATCGCTGGAATCAAATCAGAACGAGTCTGTGCAACAGTTGCTTCAAGTTCTTCGTGAGGCTCGCGTTGTTGGTAGAGATTTGACTGGAGTATCCGAAAAGATCGCACTGCATTCTGCGTCATGCCAGTTGCCCCAAGAACGAAAAGGCAATTCAGTTGCACCACCAGCGAAGGACGTTTCTGTGGACGAGGTGGAAGCTGGTACAACAGATGACAATGAAGGAGGGCATCCGTCCGGAGCAACTTCCCAGCATGACGAAGAGGAGACGAGCAAGATATTGCCAAGGGTGGATGGCGAACGTCCTGGACAACCAGATTTGAAGGACCTGGTTCAAATTTTGACGTCGACTAGGAAAGAAGTCGAAGAGATTTTTTGCACACGAACCCGGTCTGCTCGTGTGCGCGACAAGCTGCAGTCACAGTCAATCCAGCTTTCCCAACAAACGGTGGATCTCTTCCAGAACATCATCTCCATGAACAGCGACTGAAAAGCGCCACTGCTAAACGCTGTATACATTCGATGCGTCTAGTCCGTGTAGATAGATAGCAGCAGAATCATGAGTTTCGGTGTGTTCATTTTACGATTGTGCTTTCGTTGTTGCCTTGTGATGCATGCTCTTACAAGTACAATTTGTATAGACGAGAGAGTTCATAAACTGCGGACTTTATCGAGAAAGCAGATCTACCGGTTCGGTCTCCGGTCCCGGTTCACGAGCCGCGGTTCAATCACGAAGTGCACCTGACCACCCAGATGTGTGTTTTTGCTTCCAAAAAGCAGCGCCACCCACGAACCAATTATTACCATTCGCAAGCAGCGCATTTTGCCCCAATAAACCAGGTTTCTCGCCCCTGCCACGCAGCGCCACGGACCTTCAAGCACCCCGCCGTATTAGCCCGTAACCAGTCACCATGAGCAAGAAGGTCGACCGCACCCCGAAGATCAACATCAACGTGTTCGATGGTGAGTCCCTCGCGGCCGAAAGATGGCGCGAAATGGCGTGTGCATGCGTGGGTTGAATATGGAGATGAGGGGTGATGATGGCACAGAAAGGATCCGACCCGATCTTTGTATGCAGGCGACTGGATATGGAGTGTTATGTGTGTGTGCCTGTGCATCTGTATATGTGCATGCTACTGCTTGTTGCGGTGTGAAGACAGCGACTGACATTGATATCTTCCTATTGTTGCTTTATGTATGGACTGTGATACCGATATGGGATAAACAGCGTTGTCGATGGACAAGAAGAAGTCCAAGAAGTCCGCGAAGACCGACGCTACTGCCGCTAGCGCGTCCGACCCAAAGGCTGTGTTCGCGTTCGTGAACCAGAAGTCGACCTCGGCCTGGGGAGATGACAGTGAGGACGAAGCCGAGCACGCTGTTGTGGCCGAGCAGGTCCAGGAGCAGGCTGCCGCTGAAGAAGAGGAGGAGGACGACAGTGAAGAAGACAGCGACGAAGAGGAGGAAGAGGAGGAAGAGCCAAAGAAGGAAGTCGCCGCCCCTGCGCCTGTGAAGAAGACCCCTGCCCCCCGCACACTGAGCAAGAAGGAGAAAAAGCAAAAGGAAGCCGAGGAATTCGAAGCCGCATTGGCTGCGCTTGGCATCTCCAGTACGTCTTGCTGTATTCATTTGGGGTCTTATTATCTCTTTCTTGATAGGTTTTGTTGTTCATTGTCGTGACGTCGTGTATTTTTGTCTGCAGCTGAAGCGCCAGTGAAGGAAGAGAAGAAGGAAGAGAAGAAGCCTGAAGCGGGTCCAGAAACCCCTGCGAACGGCGAATCCGCGTCCAAGAAGAAGAAGAAGAGCGGGAAGAAGAAGCCAGCTGCTGGTACGTTGCTGTTGTGAATGTGGATACCCTCGTTTCTCGCATGGATGCCTATATCCTGACGATTTATTGCGTGTGATGACTCGTAGATGCCAAGGCTGCGGAGACGGAGGAGCCAGTGATCGTAGATATCAAGAGCGTGGTGAAGGCCAAGGGCGGGAAGAAGAAGAAGACGGAGAACTCGGCCGTGCGGATCGCGCGCGAGGAAGCGCTGAAGGCCAAGTCAAAGAAGAAGAACCGCGACAAGGCGACGTTCAACGAGTTCTCTATCTAGAGCTAGGAATTCCGCAGAGCCAACGCTTGGTGGCTGGTCTTCGGGCCATGTCAGGACATCAACTTCCATTTGTATGCCTTGAGATGACTTGCGGCGCTTGTGTTCGCCAGGAGTAAACGTTGGGCTGTTTACCTTCGCGCTTGCTGCCTGCTGCCACGCAACACGCAATGTGAGGAGGACGCATGACGCAAACACGACAACGTTTTCCCAACGGCTTTTTCATCGGTCGACACGCAAGATTCCATCTAGCAACCAAGCAAGAAAATGACAGAAACATACCAGAAAAAAGACAAAAAGCTAACCGCAAATAACGACACAAAAAAGGATATATAAATATCTGCACTTTTGAGGTCTTGCTGGCTTGAGGTAAAAAGCAGGAATGAAATCCTTGGATCGCGATCGATCTTATCGCGTAAGCCGCGCTTGATTGCGCTTGGGTATGTCTTGCGTGTCACGTGTTGCACCGAGAAAACCGACAATTGCAAGTGTATCTGCATTAGTCGACGTCATGATACGCAAGTCACATTCGTCTAATCCCACACGCAGACGAATATGACTTGCGTGCCATGCTCTCAACTGCATGTCAGCAATATCTGGGCATCGTGGAGCCATTCAAGCCACGAACCTGCTCAACTGAATCGCAAGCAAGCAGCTCGCGCCTGGATCAAGAAGAAAATGAGAGCAACTCCTGCTTGAACTTGCATGTCTCGCGTGTCATCGCGCATTGAAGCGTCAGACCCCCGGGATGCCGCAGACCAACGAATCGACAATAGCGTCGAGACAGAATGGTCGCATGGCGTAAGACTGAATCTGCGCGCGAGTTTCTTTGTGTCGCTTGAACGCTATCGAGAATTTATCCACGCAGATAATAGTGATGATGGCTTAAATGTCACGCATTCTGCAGCATAGCAGCGAGACTTTCGTTCAGTCGTCCACCAGAAATCGCCGCCGAACCGGCAATTTGTGCACATGGAGACAAAGATGATCGCATGCACAATATGGAAATGCACCGTTTGCACACGGATTATGTGCTTTTCTGGCGCCAGGATCGGCTTGTTGTCAGAACATGCGCATATCGTGCATGATCTGCACTCTATTCATGCAGAATGTAGCAAAGCTAACCAAAATGGAGCCGTCATGCCTGGAGCAGTGCACACGAAAGGTTGCGTATCCCGTGTTGTTACCTCCTTTAAAGTACCGAATCGAAGGCGCACATTTAATACGGCAGCGCACGCTTTCAAAATTCCTCCCTATGCCAGTCCGCACACCCGGCCGCATTAATCCAAAAAAATCGCCTCGTGCCCCTCGACATGTCTCGTTTTGCATAAATGCTGGGACACCAAACGGGTAGTCTGCCGAATCGGAAGAGGTCAGTCGTGCTGCGTCACGCGTGCGTCCTCGTCTACGATTGGCCTGCACTCCTCTCCTCCTACTTTGGCTCAGGTTCGCTCGCATGTCCACGTCGCCGCCGGCGCTCCCTCGTCATGAACGCGCGCGCGCATGCGGCACCCCCAAGCAGATCAGCCACGCAGTTGGCACGCGCGCGTATCTATGTGAGGAGTGTCATCGGTCTTTCCCCTCTCCAAGACGATACGTGTTTGCAGACGTCATTGGTGTCTGAGGGGAGGTCTGCATACTTTAGTCAAGTGTAAACGGGAGGGGCGACGCGTTTCCCCTCTGCTTGGGTGACGTTGAAGAGCCTGCATCCATGGCAACCCGCCCTTTCCTTTTAAATAGGCGACCGCACTCTGTTTGGCTCGCTCATTCGGAGATTCGCGCGGTGAGAAGCAAGACAAGAAGAAGCAGACAGGATGTGGAAGTGCGGACGCTCGATGCGCCGCATGACGGCGCTGGTGAGCCAGCGCACGGCGCCGCACTGCCGCACGCTCACGGCCGCTGCGCTGGAGCAAGGTGTGTACGAAGAACAGGCAGAAATGCTCCAACTGTCGCATGCATTAGCAGACACTGACCATCTGCTCGCTGTTCTCTTTATTCATGCATGCTAGGTCGCGTGCCTGTGGAGAGTTTGTATGTGACGTCGACGGAATACACGAAGAAGACGTCGCCGGTGCTTCTTGGACTCGCGAACACGCTCGAACAGAAGTTTTCCTCGGTGGGGTACTTTCGACCAATTGCACCAGGCAAGACGTCAGGAATTGAAGACCACCACATGGAGTTGATGAAGAGCGAGCTTGAACTGCCGGAACAGATCAATGAACTGTACGGCGTGACCAGCGAACGAGCGCTGGAGTGCTGGATGACTGGCAAATCCGACGACCTGGTTGAAGAAATCTTGAGCTCGTTTGAGCACTGCAAGAAGAACCACGACTTCATGATCATTGAGGGTTCGCCAGTCACTGAGCATGAATCGGCGATGAGCTGGAAGATTAACATCGACATTGCGCGCGCAATTGGATCTCCTGTGCTGCTGCTGACTGATATGTCGGCTGTGTCGTACACAAATGGCGACCTTGTGGAAGAGATTGTGTCGCGAACCGTTCTCGGTAAGGAGCAAGTCGAAGCTGCAGGGCTGAACTACTTTGGTACGATTGCGAACCGAGTGCGATCGGCCGATGCAACTACCATGCAAGGCAAGTTGAGAGACGCCATGGCAAAGAAGGGTTTGCCATTCCTTGGTTTCCTTCCGCACGACAGCCTCATTGCATCGAAGCGTCTGAACGAAGTTGCTCACAAGCTGGGTGCCAAGCAGCTTTTTGGCTCGAAAGAAATCTCGAACAATGTGATTGTGTCTGACGCCGTCGTCGCTACAAGCCACCTGAGAGACTTGTTTGCCCACTTGAAGAAGTACAACGATGGTATTCTGGTCATCACGTCGGCAGATCGCTCCGATATCTTGCTTGGGTTGCTCGCGTCTCGCATTCCAGGTGTTCTTCCTAACGTGGCCGGTATTGTGCTCACGAATGGAGACTACCCACACAGTAACACACATGAAATTTTGCAAGGAGTGTCCGAGTTGGACAAGACTGGTCTCTCGATCCCAATCTTCGTCGTGCCTCACGATACATACAGCACAGCTACTGCAGTCAGCCATGTCTCCACCGACATTATGCCGACCAGTGTTCGAAAGATCGGGCAATGCAAGAACCTATTTGATCAGTTCATTGAGAAGACAAACCTGATTGGTGAGCTTGACGAAGGCGTCGTGTTGCATCGTTCCCCAAAGCACTTCAATCACTTCGTGTTGAACAAGGCACGTGCAGCACAGCGTCATATTGTCCTCACCGAAGGCGAAGATATTCGAATCCTCCAAGCCGCCGATGAAATCCTGCGTCAACGTCTCGCCAAGTTGACCATCCTTGGCGACCCAGATGAGATCCGATTGCATGCGAAGACGATGAACCTGGACCTTTCTGGCGCAAGCGTTATCAAGCCTATGGACAGTGAACGTCTGAACAGCTATGCTGAACGCCTGTACGAGATGCGAAAGCACAAGGGCATGACCAAGGAAATTGCGAGAGACACTATTGCTGAAGAGACGTACTACGGCACAATGATGGTTGAGATGGGGGATGCTGATGGTATGGTGTCTGGTGCATGCCATACGACCGCGAACACAATTCGTCCAGCCCTTCAACTTATCAAGACGTCCCCTGAACGCCCGCTCGTGTCGAGTGTGTTCTTCATGTGCCTTGAGGACGGAGTGCGCATTTACGGTGACTGCGCGGTGAACACGAACCCAACTGCGGAAGAATTGGCGCAAATTGCCGTCACCAGTGCTGAAAGTGCAGAAGCTTTTGGTATGATCCCTCGCGTCGCATTGTTGTCGTACGCTACGGGTGACTCAAACAAGGGTCCAATCATCGACAAGGTTCGTGAAGCGACAAAAATTGCGCAGGAAATGCGACCAGACCTGGATATTTACGGACCGATTCAGTATGATGCCGCCGTGGACGAATCGATTGCCAAGCAGAAACTGAAGGCTGACTCGACGGGCGCTCGCGTCGCCGGTCATGCTAACGTCTTGATCTTCCCAGATTTGAACACGGGAAACAACACGTACAAGGCTGTCCAACAAAGCACGCAGTGTGTTGCGATGGGTCCAATGCTCCAAGGTCTCCGCAAGCCAGTCAACGATCTGAGTCGCGGTGCGACTGTGAAGGATATCGTCACAACGGTGGCGATCACGGCCATTCAGGCGGAGCAAATGATTTCAAAGAAGGCTGAATGAGTGAATATAATAGCAACGAAGAGAAACGATGAGAGTACAAGAAGTTGGCAGAGTTGGCAGCAATAGCAGGTATGCCAACAGCAGTTTTGCAGTATCCATTAAGCGATGACAGTGCTTCATCGACCTAACAATGTAACTTACAACCTTGGAAGTAGCTATCCTGGTCGCACTCCATTTCTCAAAAACAGAAAGCTACGAATGAGCCTGTCAATTGCTCCCCTGCAAAGAGCTGCGAAGTCGTCCGCCGTGCGAATGCAAACACACGGTTGCGGAGTTTGTGCACTCTTCTTTGAGTTCGAGTTGAGTGGCTGTGGCCACAACATGCATTGCTCTTCGCAGTGCGAACAGCTCCGATGGAGGACACAGCTCAACTTCGAAACGGTTAGCTTTGCAAAACATGCGGGTGCAATTGCCATGGTGGCTTATATTTTTGTTGGCAAGTACGACACAGCTTACTCTCTATCCGCTCCTCAAAAATGCTTCTCATGCTTGAGTTTGCTTACTGAGGAGGCGTGTACTTGGTGAGCGTGATCGGCACAGTGCCGTCGCACGGGATCGTCGCGGACGACTTGGTCGCGTTCGCGCAGTCGATCTGGTAGAACGGACCCTTGTTGCTGTACACGAGTGGCTTCTGGTAGCACGTGCGGATGGCCGAGAGTTGGTTGCCGCCGTCCACGGCCGAGCACAGCACTTGCACGTTCTTCGGGTAAAGCGCGTTGATGGCCGCGAGCGTGGTCTGCGGCTTGGTGCTCGTGGCCCACGTGTTGATCTTCTTGGTGGCCGAGTACTGCGTCGCGGCGACGTTGAGCGCGGCGCGGAAGTACGTGGCCGCGCTCTGGTCCCAGTTGTCACCGAAGGCGCCGTAGCAGATGCCGTGCTTCTGGAACTCGTGGTTGTAGATCTCGCAGAGCGTGTCGTACGTGTTGGCTTGGGTCGGGTCGATCCACGCGTCCTTCATCTCGGCGAGCAGACTCGTGTGCGCCTGCGCGAACTCGAGCGCGTTGTACGGATGGTTGCTAATCGTGTCGCTCACGTTGCAGCAGCCAGCGTACCCGGCGTTGTAGTTGGGCCACAAGCCGTGAATCGTGAGCTGGGTCTTGGCCTGCGAAGGCTTGCACGTGAGGCCGTTTGGGTATGGGTTGACGTTCTGGTGCGAGATGGTCGAGTCCACGCCCTTAAGCAAGTCGCGGCAGAACTGCGGCACAAAGATCTGCTCCAGCAGCAGGTAGTCGTAGTCGAATGGACGCTGCTTCTTGGCCAAACACGCTGGGTCCGAGGTTGGGCACGTTGGCGCCGCCTTCGAGTTGACGCAAATGTCCACGCACTGCTCCTTTGGCGGCGTCGCGAGCCAGCCGCCGAGGTAGTCGATGGCCGTCGCGGACTGGAATTGCGTGGCCGCGGCGACGCAGAGCAAGAGCAGCGAGGTCGTCTTCTTGAACATCGTCTGGTGTCGGGACTGAGGAAGTGGCGAGTCTTGCGTGGCAAAATCAATTGTGAGCTCCTTGTATGAGCAGCTCAAGGTCTCACCAACGAACAGGAGGCAGGCAGGGGAAGGGATGAGGAGGGACTGACGGACCCTGTGGTGCTCACGAACACGAGGCTGCGTCTGCGAAACCAACTGGTGAAGGCAGGCGGTGACAGCAGAGACTGCGAGGTGGGAAAGAGCGCGCGAGTGAGGGAAAGTGATGCTGCGAGTCCCACTTGACGCGGTTCGTTGACGTTCGTCGCCCTGTCGTCAAGCGAAGCCAACAGTGGATACCTCAGTGTAAATGATCGTTTATGCATAATAAACAGTATGTATGCTATTTTAAAAGCAGTATACATGTCCATATTTTAAAAATATGGATCGATGTGGCCATTATGAGAGGCGACAGCGTAATTTAGAGAGGTTTTAGACTTCTCGTGCGTCAACAAGCGTGTTGGATTCGTTGGACGAATGCGTAATGTTGGTTTGATTGATTCCAATCAACGGGAAACGTGAGTCACATGGTTGCGGCTGCCTTTGTGAGTCACTCTCGTCGACGTCTATGGAAAATCACGCATTGGCAACGAGCGTGAGCGTCAAAGGGATGCTGGTTATAGGCACTCCAGTCCGGGTTTCTCGCACCAGGAGGCAGCAGCTTCTTCTAGGCTGAGCACATTCGCACAATTACCTGAGCACTCTTCACCGACAGATTGGACTAGTGAAAGGAAACACGGCTGAATAAGCCCATACAGAGAGAGAGAGGGAATATGCACCTTGCAAGATTGTCATCAGCATCGCCACGCATTCTGATCTGTTGTACACGAGTCGCGAACCCAAAACGAGCACGACTCGAGCAAAGCAATCATCCAAGATGGTTATTGCCTTTGCTTCCCTCTTTTAAAGGAGCATCCATAATCTAATACAGAGCATGAACAATACTTATCGACACCCAAGAGATGTATAAATTGGAGAATGCAAATTTAACTTCTTGCAAACAAATGACTCAGTTTGCATTTGCTCAGTGTCCAGAGGGCTATTGTGATTATTTCGCGGCCGAGACTTGCAAACTGATCCGCTCGTTTTGTGTCCACTCGACGTGGCCATTACTCGCGCACCGAACTGTCTTTCTGTGACAGATGGTGGATACGTGAGGGCAACACGGCGTTTCTCTGTGCCAGAGACTTTCGCGAAGACCCGTCTCTGGCCTGCACGCTTGCCGCTCACCTCCCCTCATGAGCAGCACCCTCGAATCTCCAACTTGGTCGCCTCCGTGTCATCTGCTGCCATTGACCTTGCTTTTGTGGCCGTGGGTATGGAAATTGGCAACTTCAACGGTGCCTCTCTTGAATATGGAGGCAGACTCCAGAGCATCGTGGACTCGGAGGTCCAGGGCGGCTACAGCGTCGATCAGATGGAAACAGAAAACAGCTCCATCAGGATCAGGTCCTCGCACTTCAAAGCATTCTTTTCTTATGACGAACTGCTTCCATCCCACTCAAGTTTGCATTTATCCTGCGTATGAGCTGTTGCAGTTGGAAAGCCTCATGCGCGCTTGGTTGAATTGCACGGATGGCTGTCAGCGTTTGGATCAAAGGAACATGACTCGTGTATGGATGGAAAAGAGGACCGGAAGCAAGACTGTAAGAGCACAGTAGAATTGAGCAGGTACTGGCTCCTCTCTCATGAGTCAGCGCGTCCATGCATTTGACAGGAGTAGGACCGCCATGATCTCGGGGTGCAAGGCTGATCGAACAATAACAAACCGTCATCGCTAACTCGCACAGTGCCAGAATACCAGACGATAGAATCAAACGCAAAGGGTTTTACGTTAATTGAACTGTTGCCATTTCTTCAAGATTGATGTACAACGAAGATGAGATCTACAAGCGATTCATTGGCCATTTAGCAGCTTGGGTGTGGGATCGTGGATGGCGCAGGGGTCGTGGCAGCAGGGGTTGGAGCCACGGTGGTGGTAGATGGAGTTGGAGCCACAGTTGTAGGCGCTGGAGTTGGAGCAGCAGTCGATGGAGCAGGGGTGGAAGTTGGAGGAACGTAGCCGTAAAGCGAGATTGGCTTCGACGAGTCGCACAACGCGAAGGTCGAGGTTGCCACTGGGTTTGCGCAGTCGATTTGCTCACTTGGACCAGCAGCCGAGATCACGTCCGGCTTCTTGAAGCACGTGCGCACGATCGACAGCTGGTTGCTGCCGTCCACAGCCGAGCAGAACACTTGCACCTTCTTCGGGTACAGGTTCTGGATGGCCTCCACCGATTGGATGAGAGGCTGAGGCTGGGCCGCCCACTTGTTGATCTGCGCCGTCGCCGTCTCGACCATCTTGGCGGCGCTCAACGTGGCCTTGAAGTAGTCCACAGCGGCACCTTCAAAGTCATTGCCCTTGGCGCTGTAGCAGAGACCGTGTTTCTGGAACTCGTGGTTGTAGATCTCACAGAGCGAGTCGTATTCGTTCGACTGCGTTGGGTCGATCCACTTCTCGGCCATTTCCTTGAGCAATTCAGGTTGGTTCTTGGCAAAGTCGGCAGCATTGTACGGATGGTTGCCGATCGCTTGCGTGACATTGCAGCAACCGACGTAGCCGTCGTTGTAGTTTGGCCACAGACCGTGGATCGTCATCTCGCTCTTGACGACCTTAGGCTTGCACGTGATGCCGTTCGGGTATGGCAGCACGTTCTGGTGCGAGATCGTGCCATCGACACCCTTGAGCAGGTCGCGACAGAACTGCGGCGCGAAGATCTGCTCCATGAGCAAGTAGTCGAAGTCGCCTGGCACCTGCTTCTTGGCCAAGCACTCGGGGGCATTGGTCAAGCACGTTGGCGTGGCCTTCGAGTTCACGCAGATGTCGACACATTGCTGCTTTGGTGGGGTCGGCAACCAGCCACCGAGGTAGTCAATGGCGGTCGCGACGTGGAACTCACCGGCCATCAAGGCAGCGAGCGCGAAGAGAGACGACTTGGCGAACATCGGGGAAAAACGTATTCAACTTGTTGTGGGAACAGGCCAAATTGGGAAATGAGGGAGGAGCTACCTGACAGTGGCGGCGCTGCTCGAGATGCCAAGAGCTGCGCCAGACAGGTGCGAGTATTCGGTTCGACAGTGTCGCATGCTGTCACCTAGAGTGGCCAGTCCACTTCAGCATTTTCGATGAGACCTTCCTGCCATCTTGACGCGCACACAGACAGGAAAGAAAAGGTTGCGACGCGCGACAAAGCCCAAGGCTTTTCTCTGAGCTATGGTTCCTGATTTGTGGAGACCGCCCCGTTTCTGGCACCAGCTGTTCGTGACGCCGCCATCAAGGAAATCAACACACCGGACACTCGCTCTTTTCTTTTCTTGTCAAGTTCAAGTGCAAGGACATTATTTCCTCGGTATAGAAAATCGCCATCAAACTTAAATTCATGGCGTTACATTGCATTTTACATGAAATTGCACACTACAAATGCAAAACCCTGACATTAAACTAGTAATAATATCACGTTTGAAGACAACACTCATTGGAATATGAATAGGATTATGGTGCATTGACAAGTCCACCCACACTCGAAGAATCGACTGGCAAATCGTCAAGGAACAAATTTTTGTGTGCTCTCTACATTGTGCGTGCATGCGGCACTTCCGCTTCGTGCGGGAAGTGGGAATAGCGTGTGCGTTTAGGGCACAGACGCCATCCATCGCTGTCGTGGACTGGATGAGCAAGCATGTCGACGCCTCGACAAATCCACACGCCTGGTCCCAAGCTTGCTGCTGTCCGTTAATCAATTGCTTACACTCAAGGCAGTACTCACTCTTAATGATACCTCAAGGCGCTCGCAGCACTCTCAGCAAATCAATTCTTCCCTGTTCTTTAATCTACTGCAACGGTAGCCGACTTGGGCGTCTGCGGTTGCACATTTCGCCATGCAAGTCGGAGATCCAGCTGGTCTCAGTTGGTGGAGCAAGAGCAACCCACTCACCCACAACAGACGACTGCATGATGCACTCCAGCCGGCCATCATGTTCGAGTAAACTGTACACTGGCAGAGTGGAAACACGTGCCAAGAGCGCGTGCGACACATGGCTTCCGGTGTATTACTTCGGCCAGCAGACCGCTCAGATGGCGATCTTTTGCGCTCTCGCCTGCATCTCATAGCATCGTTCTCGTGCTGTAAAAGTACCGAAAAACTGCTGCTCAACTTTACCCACTTGGCTCCATACAAAGCAGCGGATTCTCCGCAGCAGTGCCATGACAATTAGATCGGCTTTGCATGCAGAGCAAGCGCGTGATGCGCCTGTCACTCGGTCGCCAACGAGGTCCACCTTTCTGTTCCCGCTCGCAGCGTCTCGATCACACCAACCAGCACTGCACAACACAAAGAGAGGGACCGAATGTCAACGACTGTGTGGTTGTCCTGCGTGGAAAATTTGAGCTCGCTGACAGACGTGATTGCTGCGGATAGCTCCGGAACGTCAAGTGCATCCATCCACTTCACCCAGCGTCTTCGTTTGCAATCGATGAACTTGTGTGCAACCCCGAACTCGTAGCAGCATGCATAGCCAACAGTATACTGCAATGTGTGCATGTGTACGAAGCACAGTAGTATGCCAGTGGCGCTTGTGCTCTGGATTCTCTCGGTGTTTGGCTGTCGGATGCAGAAGTTGCCGCACCAACACTTTTGCCCAACATTCTCACCGCATGCGAACTTAATGGGTCATTTCAGGATCGCGAAAGGTCGTGTCCTCTAAGTACGGATCCACTTGCCCACCTTTCTCAAAGGACAGTGGCTGCGATAGCTTTGCTACATGATAATCGCGATGAAGGCTGCGCGCGTGAAGCCCGTGCAGCTGAGCAGCATCTCGCGCGAGGACATCCGCAACACGCTACACACGCACTTCCACTCGCAGGCGCTGACCAAGCGCCAAGCCGCCAGTCGCGGCGCCAATTCCGACAGCAGCAGCATTAGCAGCATTAACCAATCTACGGGTGGCCGCAAGCGTGTGTTCTCGTTTGTGCAGGTGCAGAAGAAGAAGGTGTCGCTGACTAGCAAGCGCATCTTCGGCCATGGTGGACCTTTGGGCAGCACTGCGAGCAAATACTACATCCTGTGCGTGACGGTGCAGGACACGGGTCTGCTGTCGTCGCAGCAACTGCACTGCCTCCAGTTGGTGAGCACGTTCCAAGTCGAAGTGCGCCAGTCGTGGGATATTGGCTGCCTCAATATCATCGAGAACAACGGTCTCACCTCGCAGAAGAAGCGCGGCTCGTTTGCGCTCCACTTTGAGGGCGAGGATACACCCTGGCAGTGGCTCGTCGCGGACTCCGAGAGCAAGTTTGCCATGCAGGAGTTCCTCTGGAGCCTTTGCGCGTTATCAATCGATAAGAAGGTGAGGTCTCTGAGCGCTTAGGATGCCTAGGTCGATCGTCTTTATTGATAAATATGCCTGCTTCCGCTGCTGATCCCCAATGCTACTAGAAAATATTGCCTCGGCTGGTACGCATCGACACGGACGAGCTCAGTGAAGTCGCGATTCACCTCAATCTGCAAAAGAAGTACAACATCGACGTCGACTTGCTCGATCACGTGGTATAAGACTATAGATTTGAATTACCTTGGGTCGCTTGTGTGCTGCTTCTCACATGTATCCCTGTCGCGAAAAACACGTAGGCGTCTATGAAAAAAGCCAACAGCGATCCAGGCGATCCGACCGGCAGCAGCAGCGACAACCAGACAGATGGCTATGACTCCAAACTCGGCGGACGCACCCCGGGCACAGCATCAGGTGGTGCCAGCAATCTGCGCTTGACATCTGCTGAAAACGACGATGCCGTGGCGCTGCTCGCTGCGATCAACTGGAACGACGTCCATCTTGGCTCGATTGAAGACGACCTGAAAAAGAAACTGCGCGTTCTTGAAGACGAAAACATCACGTTCCTTCTCTCTTTTGAGGGTGAGAGTCAGGCTTCGTCTGCTCAATCCTCGAGCATCAGTAATCCAGGCAGCAAGGGATCAACTAAGGCAGCAGACTCAGCAGCGAGCTCCTTTGGTGGACAGAAGACATCTGTGGACAAGATCATCGATGCAATTGACGGAGTCTTGAAACGCATCGAGCTGATGCAAACCTGGACGAATGAGTCCGACGATTTCCTCGCGCAGGCGTCGATGAACATGATGCACTTTGAGTCACTCAACAATCAGTTGGAGGTGCATTTCAAGAACAGTGTCGCGCTGCAGGAGACACTGGAGCAAATGATGGCTCTCGCCGAGATCCCGCGCGAGCAGATGAGTATCTTGCTGAAGCCGCTCAGTGTTTTCCCCGATGAAGCAGCTCCAGGAGACGCATCGAGTAACAGCAGTGGGGACGCAGTTGTATCGCAACGGGATCGGAACGCGAGGATGCAGTCGACGATCGCGACAATCACGCGCATCGACAAAGCGATCAAGTCCACGAAAGTGTTCCCGGCGAGTGACATGAGCGCCTTCCGAACGCGAGGCGAAGAGCTCTCCAAACTAGCACGTGGGTTCTGTGGCAAGCTCTGCGTATCCTTTGATGAGTTCCTGCTTCGCAAGGTGAAGCAATGGCTCTGGGGCTCGCGCACGGCGAGCATGGTTGGCGGCAGTGGCTCCCCTCCTAGCAAATCCAAAGTCTCCGGCTTTGGTCGCGACAACAGAGAAGCCTCGTCGTCAGTGCGCTCGACAGCCGAGACCTCGCGTGTCGGCCGCACCATTACGTCGTTCGAAGGCGGCGATATCAAGGAGATGGACTGGACGTTCACGAACGAGCCTTTCCACAATGAAGTCATCGAGTACCAGCCATTGCTTGCGCACTTGCAGTCCCTGGATCCTCGCGCCATGACGAATTTGCGTCAGGTGTACGCGAAGAATCTGGTGCTCGTGTACAATCCGCACATCCAATCGCTGTTTCGATGCCTCAAGGACAAGCTGCCAAAGTCGTCCAAGCACCATTTTGTCAAGCCCCAGGTGTTGCAATCATGGAGCTCCCACTTGTCGTCGTCGCAGCTCGGTGATGCGCTCGGGGCATCGCCGTTGATGCAGCAAGCGCTGAATCACATCGTCCCGATCGTGCTTCGAGAGCAGCGACTGCTCTCCACGCTGTTCTTTCCCGACCATCGAGAGGACAATGGCGAGGGCGAACCCGAAGAGCTGGCGCTCATGATGGAGAACGTCTTTGAGAAATTGCTCAAACGAATGAACGATTTCGGAGAAGTCGCGTCCGCGAGAAACATTTTGGATGCTCTGGGTCTCGTTGTCCTGATCAATGGCCACCTGGAGGGTTACCACAAGCAGAGCGAGTTCCTCTTCAACGTGATGGTCAGCTTCCAGCTGCAGATGAAGCGTTTACTGATCAGATTCACCGAGGACCAGGTAAGACACCTGCCTTTTGATAAATCCTACGCCAGAGTTGATGAGCGTTTTATCGTATTTGCTGTGTGTGCAGGAAGCGTGGATCAACAATCACAACACAGACACGCGCATGGCTGGCGTGTTGAGTCCCATTCTCAAGACCTTGGTACGTCTACGAGTTCCGCTGCTGCTTACCCATTGACTTCAGCCATCAATCTACTCACGTGCCTGGGTCTCCCTTTGGCTCTGATCAGGTCATGATTGGGCGTTTGGAAGAAAGCGTGTGTGGGAAAACGGACGACAGCACGCTCGCGTCCATTTACCACCGGATTCTCCCCGCGACGCTGCAGTGGCTCGAAAAAGTCTCGGACTACAAGCCAAAGTACCGATCGCTCACTCGACTCGGTAAGCTACCTTGCTGGGATGACTGGCTGCAATTCGTCGAGCTAACTTGCATTCATTTTCGTGCTTGGGGGTATGGGTGAAAAACACTAGAAAATTTCCTGTACATTAGTGAAAAGCTGACCGCGATCAACGCCTCAAAGGACCTTCCGCTGGGTCAGTACGCGGCGCAGGCGCATGCAAAGCACGTCGAGAACCTCGAGCTCTACGTTGCATGCATCTGGGAGTACGAATTCAAGCAGCTTGTGGTGAGTCTTGTTGTTTTCTGTCTCTCTGTCGCCAGTTCAAAGTCACATTGCTGCCTCAACCTCTAACCATCTTGATCGATTTCTCAAGCCGATGTTCAACAATGTCGAAGAGCTACTGAAAACCCTTCCAGCACAGGAAATCCAGTACCACGCTCCGCGTCAAGAAGTGCGAAAGATACTCGAGACCACAGGACCAACGGTGCGTCCACCACCACCCGTTTTGTTGGAAAGTAGTGACGATATGCTGATCTTCGTCCACATTGTGTTCTATTCCCACGAGCAGTTTGAGAAATCGGTAAAGAGCATGCACGACCGCATGAAAAAGCACTTTTCGAACAACCTGAAGCTGCTGCCAACAGTGTGGAAGAGTTTGATCGAATACGCAAAAACCCGCTTGACTGCCTACGAGAAGATCGCTGCAGATTGCTACCAATTGTGCATGGAGCCGAGCCCACAGCGAGGTGCTGAGCTGCTGAGTAAATTCGCCTCTAGCTGATTGCACACCCACACGACCCGCAATAGGAGAGTCTGCGTCCAGATGTCGAGATGAAATGGCAAAGCAAAGCAGCACGTGCGTCAGACATCGTTTCAAAATCCTCGACTTTTTTCTCCTGTCGCGCATTGCGAGACAGTTGAGCGTGATTTTGGCCACGTGTCGAACACGTCGGTCGGTACCTCCCCCAACAGATGCAAAGAAGAAGGACGCTCTGATACTACCAATCTCGGCTGAGCTTCTGCCTGTGGAAACCTTCGATGCAGTTTAAGAACTGTTGCTCGGACCGAATGTGTTCGGGAGCAACTGTTAACCGGTTACTTTTAGAAGCAATTTATTGTCGGCTAAACACCGGACAGTACCGGTTTTTTGACTTCGATCAGTGTTCCCTCATCTTGGCTGTCTAGAGGCAGTGTCTAGAATGAAGTGGAAGAATTAAACGGGTGGGTGGGTCAGCAACACTCTACCAAATGGATAATCCACAACTCCGACCCGTCCACCAATCGAAGCAAACGATACAGGAGAAATAGGTGGGTTTATTTGTACTTATTTCGAACCCACCTGTTTTGTTTCGGCCCATGCACCTGTTCAGCACCAAAAGTGCGGGGTTGAACTGGCAAGATCACTTGTTCCTGAAGATGACGAGCGGCTCGTCCTCTGCGACCGCCGCTGCGTCTGCGCACGCGTCCAAGCCACAGGCGTCGCCACCGAAGGAGAAGAAGCTACGTATTCTGCTGCAGAAGGTCGTGGGCTTCGTCGGCAGAAACGCGCTCTCGCTATGGTACGAGTCGACAACGTGAACGACACACACACTGGAGCTCATCATGACGCAATGCACATTATTTAGACGCTATTTTGGCCCGTTTCCGGTCACTCTAGCTCTGTCCAGCGATTGGCGGTGGTGGTGATAGTGGTTCGTTTGTCCCAATGACTAACCTGTGAGTTTGTTGTATGCTTGGTGGTATATAGCTGGGTGACGTACGTGGTGGGACTCGTGTGGGTCTTGCTGCATCCGGCAGTGACAGTGTCCACAGGTATCTATTGCACAAGCAGCACGGCTGGAGAATCAGCTGCATCGTTAACGTGTATGTGTATGTGAATGTGCGTATTAAACAGGGGAATTGAAGCCGCGCGGCACATACATCTCGGAGAATGCGCTCCTGATCGACTCGTTTGACGCGCGGAGCTCGCATAATGAGGTCAACGTCGCGCGCGAGCTGCACCGTGCGATGCTCGAGGAGATTCCGGCACTGCCTCCCACCGGGTGTGGCTACGAGTGTGCGCCAACGGTGGAGTGGCTGACGTCCAAGCTGCGTGCCATTGATCGCGTCGATGTGTATCACCACACGTTTGTGGACCGCTCGCTTCGGTCTCGAACCAACGTCTATGGCATTCTGCGCGCGTCGCCGCTTGCAGATGGCAAGGTCAGTGATATGGAGAGCCGCTCCTATCTGTGTATATACACACTTACGGGTTACTGATACAAGTCTTATGACATTTTGTTGTGTGCCTGTAGGAGTCTGTGGTGCTTGTGACGCATTATCGGAACGTTGGCGCTCAGAATGGCGAATACTCGGGGGTCTCGCTGAGTCTTGCGCTGCTCGCGTACCTTGTCGATGCAAAATGGCTCGCGAAGGATATCATCCTTCTTTTCGCGGACGGTGCGTCATGAGCTGATTGTCGTTCCATTGATCCTCATGCCTCATGCATGTGCTTTTCTACGTTATCTTTCACTAGATGGACCATTGGACGGCATTGATGGCTTTGCACCAGGTACTGAGGCGTGGTTGCAAGCGTATCATCTCGATCCGCTTCAGCTCGGGCTACAACAAAGCGGTTTGCCGATGCGAGCAGGTGTGATCCGAGCCGCCGTGAACATCGAGACGCTGACGAGCTCGTCCAAGATGAATGCGGTGGGGATCCTCACGGCAGGGATCAATGGGCAGTTGCCGAATCTGGATCTCGTCAACACGGCAGTGCTCTCGCTTCGAGGCGAACACATTCCTGTGGTCTTGGACCGATGCGACAGTGAGCACTCGCAACCAGGTTTCTGCCGTCAAGATGCGTTGTCCAAAGTTCATGAGCGGGTGAGTAGTATTCTGGAGAGCTACGTTCCTGCCAAGTACAGACACCAGGCACGCGAGTATATGAAGAACTTGCACGGCATGCTGCGTTTCATGACGACGCTCGCAAGTGGACCTTCCGGAGCGCACGCCCATTTCATCAGCTACAACATTGACAGCATCACGCTCAGCGCTTTGGAGAACAGCGGAAATGGCGGCGGATCGACAACGCTGTCGCCGCGTGCGATCATTCGATCGGTGGAGAAGATCGTGCGAGCGATGAGCAACCTGGAAGAAAAGCTGCACCAGTCGTTTTTCCTGTACGTGCTTCCGAACACCAAGCATTTCGTCTCGGTCGGAGAGTACTATTACACGGTGGCGCTTGCAGTGTCGCCAGCGATTGCGCACTTGGGGTATCTCGCAAGCAAAACCGTTGGCATGCGTGTGGCCTCGAGTCTCGCTGCCTTGTTGCTCGTGGAACTCGTCGCGATCGCTACGCTAACTGTGGTTGCCAGAGTCTACTCTTCGTCGAGTGTTAGTGAATCCTCAGGAGCGTCGTGGTGGTATCTTGTTCTGGCCGTGTCGTTGATGCAGGCGAGCATTGTCGTATTCGTGCTGCCGGTGCTGCGTTCAAGTGGTGCCATCTCCGGGTGTGCTGAACGACGCGCCTGGCAAATTCGAGTGGCAACCTACGAAGATGAGCACAACGAGGAGTCCACAAGCAGCGAATCGCCCACAAAGACGGCCAGTGAGCGGCAAGTTGAGCTGTTGGCCAACATCCCGGAGCAAGATAGTGGCTGGCGAGGCACCAAGTTTGCCGTTATGATCCTTCTCGTGTATGTCTTGAGCTTCTCCGTGCTCACTGTTATGGAATTACCTTCTAACGAACTGCTTTTTCCCCCTGTTTATTTGTTCCAGATACTCGCACTGTATTATCGGGATCATCAACTATCCCATGGCGCTGTTCTGCGCGATTCCAATGGCGTTGTTTTCGCTGATCGAGCCGCTTGGCGTGACGAAATCCGTGGCCAAGAAAGCGTGGTGCGCACTGTGGTTGCTACTCTCGTCGCCGCTCGTGCTCTTCGCTGCTGGTTATGCGATGGATCCAAACGGTACGCTTGTGCATGCGTCGAAAACAAACTTGCTATTTGTGTGTGTACTACTGACACTGTCATGTATGATCTGCTGTTGGACCATGAACAATAGGATTCATTGGCGGTCTCCGCTACGTCGTCGACAGCTTTGCGCTGCGAGTCAACTTGTTGGCGCTCCCGTACCTCTGCTGTCTGTATGTACCAGTGCACACGCTGTCTGTAGGCGTCTGGTTGTATCCTGTCGCCAACGCCAACGGGAACGCAACCACTACGAAGGCAAAGAAAGAGAACTAAGACCAAAGACAAAGAATACGCTGAGGAAAGAAAGCTCATGGGGTACGATTGGGATCGTCATGTTCTTCATGATGCCCAAATTTTGGAATACATATGCAAAAAGCGCCCATATTCTCACACTTGTCGTGTTTGACCCGACCCACCCATTTGCGAAATGGGTTCGTGTGTCAATGACGAACACCACTCCATTGAAAATCAAACCTGCCAAGAACTCCGAAAACATGGCGATGCTGTCGGACAAGGAGGTGCTCGCGGTGCTGCACTACCGCGAGGTTGGTCTGAGCTTCGCGAAGATCGCGAAGCACGTACAGCGGTCGGAGGAAGCGGTGCGCAGGGTGCTCCGCGACATCGACACGCCACGCATCCAGCGGCTTCTGTTTGCCAGGGATGGCAACGGATGGCACGAGGATGACACACAGGATGATGACACAGCCGCTAGGTTAACGTCTGAGCAACAGCAGCTGAAGACACATGCGAAGAAGGCGAAGAGCGAGCCGGAGCTCAACGAGTACGAGGCGAAGCGATTGCAGCGCATGCGTGAGAACCAAGCGACGCTCATCGCGCTTGGCGTTGAGAAGTTGATCGTGAAGCAAAAACGCGAGAAACGCGAGCTGTCGCGTGAAGAGAAGGAAGCGAGGAAAAATCCGCGACGCTCAAAGCGAAAAGCAATAGCCGATGGCACGGCTTCGGGTGAATTTGAGTTCGTGGAGCTTGTCGGATTTCGACGCAAACCGGATCCCACGAAACCAGAGGAACGCAAAGCGCAAGTGGAAGAGGTGCAAGCGCCAACGCCGCAGAATGCGTTGTTCTATGTTGACGCTGAGAGCTTTCGTTCATCGCGGTGGCTAGAAAACGAGAATGAGCTGCTGGCTGCTACTCAAGAGCCCAGCACACTGATATCTACAAATGACTCGAGTCCCTCAAAGAAGGAAGAGACCGACGTGGAGCCGCCGCAGACGCAGTGGAATGGGGTTCGACCGAATGGCGGTATCGCTCACCAAAGAGTTCCAAGAGAGAAACGGGTAAAGCGAAAGCGTGAGGTTGTAGTGGGTAGTCAACGGCGCTCGATGCGAATGGCAGCATTGAAGGACGAAACCATCGAGGTGAAGTTCGAGCAGCTCCAAACAGAGAAGCATCTGCGTCGTGAGCTGAATGCAGCGAATCGGCTACGTTTGAAGCTTGGGCAGGTAGAGATCGACGTCGACCGCTTCCATTCGCAATGGCTTGGGAAGGCGTTTCCAGTCGAGGACGGACTTGGCGCCGTGATGAATGCTGCATGTCCAGATTTCGATCTCGATTTCCAAAACAGACATGCTCACTACAAGTGGAAGAACGCGCTAATGCTGATGTGGACCCTTCCAAGCAGCGAATCGATCCAGCAGGTGGTACGGAACATGCAAAGCCTCAAAAGCGATGGAGGAGAAGATGGAGGCGCTGTGTGCTTCCGGTGGGTAGCTGCTCGTCTTACGGCTCTTTTGCCCGGGTCGGATTTTGTCAACAGACTGCGCCGAACGGCTAAGGGCCACGAGAACCTGCGCATCGACGATGAGACGTACTACAATTCCAAGACATCAGCGTCACTTCAAGAAGCAGAGAAAGACACAGCGGGTTCTAGGCAGAGCGACCCCGTTCTGTTCTTTCTCCGGGACGCCAATGGCGCGTACATCTATTGCGGCAAACTGGGCTACCTGGGCTACCGTCCAGGCTCGAACCCGCTCGAGTTTCGCTGGCAGCTTCTCGACCACGCAGCAGTCGATTGGGAGAAGATTCAAACACCAGCTTAAGCACCATTAAGCCTTCAAATAAACACATACAAAACTGATAGCAAGCACCGTGCAATCCCAAGTACACAATCCTTTCATTCATCCGTCCACTGGGCTCAAAAGGATCTACATTTTGTACTATAACCCACATTTCTTTCAAACATGATAAAATCTCCACAATACAACTGCATTTTTTCCACATTCACAATGTAGCCATCAAGTAGCAAAGTCTATGATTTGGTACCATACTGTGCAGTTATATGCCATTAGAGCCCATATTCTCAAATAGAGCTCCTCGCCTGTCAAAGCAATGGACCCACGCACATTGCAGCGCCTTGACGCGATGGCGGCGCCCGTGAGCGAGTACGAGGCCAAGCGTCTGGCGCGCGTGCGCGAGAACCAGCAGAAGCTGCTGGCGCTGGGCATGGAGAAGCTTGTGCCCAAGCGCGAGCGCGTCGCGAAGCGTGAGCGCACGCAGTCAGACGACGTCGCCGTCCCTCGCGATCCGCCACGGCGCTCGACGCGCATCTCTATGATCGCGGAAGCTGCGACCTCGTTGCGCGCGCAACGCGCGTCTGCAAAGCACCTCGAGGTGGTGGCGCTCTCCGTGAACGCCCGTCGATCCAAGCGCAACAGCAAGCCGTTGGTGGCGTATCAGGAGCTGGATCTGCCGAGCGTCGATGTCAATGTCGCTGCGGCGCAGTCACCGAAAGCGGATGTAGCATTGAAAGCAGAGCCGTCGCCAGTGAAGAAGCAGCGCGTGTCGAGCCAATTTCTAGACATTGACTTTGATCACTTCCATACGCGGTGGCTGGGCAACCAGGTCTGGCCCAAGGGCAAGCAGACGATCATGGCAGGAGCGTGTCCGCGGCACACGCCGCTGTTCTCGCGCATGAGCGGCATCCAGTTGTGGCGCAACGCCGTCGTGCTCTTCGTCAACGTCCAGGGCGAGTCCATGTACGACAACGTGTTCCATCAGGAGCCAAAGAGCGAGAGCGAGAACGAGCCGCCGGCTGTGTACTTCCAGTGGTTTGCACAGCAGCGCCAGCACGTGGGCTCTCCTGCGATCGTGCGGCTGCTAAACGCGCAAAAGGGGCACGAAGACTTGAGACTAGAAGATGCTTCCTACTATACGTCGACCACTTTTACGGATGATACCAAGCAACCAGAGCAGACGCTATCGTCTGTGGACCCAGTGCTGCTGTTCATTCGCCATGTGGACGGTCCCTACATCTACTGCGGCCGTCTGGGCTACCTGGGTTATCGTACGAACTCATCGCCATTGGAGTTTCGATGGCAGTTGCTGGACATTGCAGCCCTGGATTGGGACAAGATCAAGACGCTCGTGGACGCCTCGAGCGCTCAGGTCGATGGCGCCGCCGTTGTCGTGTGAACCAACCATTGTTTTGTGAGTACAGGGAGGAGGGGAAGCACCGCGTCATAATTTACCATAAATGCATAATGTGTACCGTTTTATATCGCATTGCTTCTGGGGCGTTCTCTGTGTTCTTTCTGGTTGCTTGTAGCTTTTTTCGATCCCTCTAATGCGTCGTTCTCTCCCCCTTTGTGTTATTATTGATTCCATATCGTTGTGCTTCACGCGACTTCGACGGCCGAAGCCCCAGGGTGCATCATATAGCTCATGTCGTCGTCTCCATATGGAAAGTACTGGAACGCTGAGCACGCGGCATCAGGCGAGCGCTGCTTGGAAGGACTGGACGAGAGAATCTTCAGAAGCTGGTTGCTCTTGCCGCCAACGCCCTGGCGGCGCAGCAGGAGCTGTCTGGTGACCGTCATCCCCACGACCACGCCCATGAGAATGCCCGTCATGAACTGCAGCGGACTGATCGCGTACAGCTCAATGCGGAACATGAGCTTTTGCTTCCAGGCGTCGAGCCAATTGCGGTTGCGACTGTGAGACGAGGACGCGTTCAATTCGTGCTGTCGATGCATCTTTTGCACTCGTTCGTGGCCACGAACCGCGGCTGCATGCAGATTTTCCACGATCTCCTTGGCCAAGATGGCGACGTCGAGATTGCGCTCCGGCGCGATCATACTCGCCCAGAGTGCGTCGTTGTTCTCATTCGCGTCATTCGCAACGATGGAAGGGACTTCTTCTTCGACCAGTCGCAGATTTCCGTTCGTGCCGTCCAGTGAATGACGTCGACGTGGAGACGAGCCCTCGTAGTTCTGGATAATAGCAGACGTCAACGAGATCGTCGTCGTCGAAGTCGTCGAAGTCGTCGACTGACGCTCGCCCGCAATGTGCGAACTCTGCTCCAACGCCACGGACTGCAGCATATCCCAATCTGTGTCGCCTATATAGTGGGATACACAATCCATACCACCATTAAAAGGACTCGAGCGTCATGCAAACACCAATGGCGTCATGTAGCCGCCAAAAAGATCAATCAGACGGCAATAGCGTACCATCCAACTCATTGCGAAGCGACAGCGCCACTTGCGGATTCACCTGCGCCATTACCATCCGCAGCACCCTAGTAACACACATACAACGCACATCAATAAGTCAGCCACAGAGACACGCTATACAACACAACGCAAGCTGTATCCATGCGCCTTTCATAACAACACGATAGGCGTACCGCTCACAGCGGTTGGCACGCTCCGTGGCCAAACGCGCGCGGTTCTGCGCGAGCAGCAGCGCCTCGCTGACGCGGCGCAGCGAGTTCATGTCGATCTCCGAGTGGTGGCGCCGCGGCGACGCGCTAGTGGGCTCCGTACTGCGCTGTGTCATGATGCTGTGTGTGCTGTCGCTTGTGGTGTGTAGACAAGTGCAGAGAGAGAAGGAGAGCGCGCTTGGAGCTTCGACGTCTGCTTCTTCGGGTCGTTGTCTTTTTGTGTGAGGAAAGCACACACCCAACTGTGTGTGTCTATGTGGACGCACCCCTCTCTGTATTCAGGCCTGCGTAAATCATAATCTCTAGAAATGGATGTGTATGTCATCATACTAGCGCTGGATTTATCATTACACCCCTCAATTGAGATTATATGAAATATCATATTGTCCTGAATTGAATAAAGTTGAGGATCGACGACTGAGAGACTCGTCTGCAGCTCTTCACTTGGCTCTGTTCTCAGAAGGATTTTCTTTGTTCGGTGTGCCAAAGAAAAAATTAAGTGTAGACGAGGTTTTATGATAAAACCCCACACCACACTCTCTTCGAGTCGAGGTTTTATCGATACAACACCACGTTGCAGCTTTGGAATCTGAACATCCATGCGTTCTGATTCTTTTTGCTGTCGTAGGGTGGTCCACAGTGGCCATTGGGGATGTCTTCGAGTGAACGACAGCACGCGAACGCGATTGGCGCGGCGTCTAGTTCGTTTTGCTTCGTCGTTTACTGTTCTCGTCGGCATCTGCGGCGGTTATGTAGTGGAGTGGCTGGCTGGTTCATCGCAGAGCGTTTCTCTTTCTGTGTGTTCTCTTTCTGTTGGAGTTTCATGGAAGTCGCGTCCTGATTCTTTTATTCGGCTTTGCCAGTTTACAAAGAATCAGAACGATCCATTTTTTCTGCTTGGGCCAATTTCGATCTGTGACACAAAATGGATACGTTTTTTTCGCATCCTGGCTCACGATTTCGTTTCGATGGACCCTCTTCCTCAACTACGCGCGTCTTCATGAACTGACAGTTTCCCTTTCGATCATTTTTTATATTGAAAAGCTCTCATTTGGAAATGCGCAACACATTTGCACGTGCTACCTATCGAGAGTTAGAAGAACATGCACAACACACGATACTCGACCCTTTTCCTTTCCGTTTCGGCTCGCTTGCCTCGCTTCCGCTCATGTTACGCGCTACTGATGGCACGCACTCAGCCAGCTGGTTTGCTTCTCTTATAGTCGAGGAGCCAAGTCGTCCGATGGAGGCACGACCGCGAAAGGCTTGCGTGGCGGGTTCAAGGCAGCAGGACGTGGCACCTGCTTCTTCTGCGGTGCCTGCGCCAAGATGGCGTTCACCTTCTCTTGCACGCGCTTGCCGTAGTGGTTGTCGACCTTGTAAAAGTTGGCGATCGCACGGTCCTGGACCGGCTTGGACGCCTTGGCCAGCGTGCCGGCGATGTTCGAGGTCAGGCGCTCACGCGCAGCCAAGTCCAGCGTCTTGTTGTAGAAATCTGTGACCTGGCTAAAGTTGTCCTCGTCCTTGGAGCTGTACTTGTTTACAACGGCGTGAGCACCCTGGTACGCGTGGAACGTGGTCTCCGTCGACTCGATCGGGCCACCGGCGCTGTTCGGGAAGTAGTTTGGCACACTCCCCATGTTCCCGTTCACGGCCATGAAGCCATCGCGTTGGTACGTCTGTGGCTCCTTCAATGGACGGTTCACTGGAATTTGCTGGTAGTTCACTCCGAGGCGGTGGCGGTGCGTGTCTGGGTACGAGAACAGACGTCCCTGAAGCATCTTGTCGACCGACGCCTCAATGCCTGGCACAAAGTGCGATGGCGAGAACGCGATCTGCTCGATCTCGGCGAAATAGTTCTGTGGGTTGCGGTTCAACACGAGGCGACCGACTTCGAGCAACGGGTACGCGTCGTGAGACCAGACCTTGGTCACATCGAACGGGTTGAACGCCGCCTTGTCGGCTTGCGCCTGCGTCATCACCTGGATGTACATGGTCCACGTCGGGTACTCCTTGTTCGCGATGGCTTCGTACAGGTCACGGATCGCGTAGTCTGGGTCCGAGGACGCGAGGCGGTCGGCTTCGTCCACTGGCAAGTTGCGGATGCCCTGGTCCGTCTTGAAGTGGTACTTGACGTACACGGCTTCGCCCTTGGCGTTCACGTTCGTGAACGTGTGCGATCCGTAGCCGTTCATGAAGCGGTAGCCGTCTGGGATACCACGGTCGGAAAACAGGAACGACAACTGGTGGGTCGTCTCTGGACGGAGCGAGAAGAAGTCCCACATCATGTCGTCGTCCTTGCAGTGGTTCGCTGGGTTGCGCTTCTGCGTGTGGATGAAGCTCGGGAACAAGATCGGGTCGCGGATGAAGAAGATCGGCGTGTTGTTGCCCACGAGGTCCCAGTTGCCTTCCTCCGTGTAGAACTTGATCGCAAAGCCACGTGGATCACGGACGGTATCGGCGGATCCCGACTCGCCGCCGACGGTCGAGAAACGGATCGCGATCGGCGTGCGCTTGCCCACGTGCGAGAACAGCTTTGCCTTGCAGAACTTGGTGATGTTGTCGCCGTGCGTGACCTCGAAGTAGCCGAAGGCGCCCGCGCCCTTGGCGTGCACCACGCGTTCGGGGATGCGCTCGCGGTCGAAGTGCGCCAGGTGGTCGATCAGCGCGAAGTCCTGCAGCACGATGGGACCGCGCGGACCCGCCGTAGCCGACGCCGTGATGCCGTTGGGCGGCAGCGGCGCGCCGTTGCTCGTCGTCGCCGTGATCTTCTTGGCCATGGTGCTTGTCTCTTCTGTGCGTGCGGGCTTGGCTGCGTTTCCTGGAATGAGGCCGCTCCTTGTCCAGTATCATGGTGCTGATTGAACTTGCATGCGTTTGCGTCAACCAAACGAGAGGAAGTCCACCTGGTGGAGTGTGGTATACAAACTGAAAGTAGAATAGTTGGTTGTGGGAGACAAGAGCACGACCAAGTTGGTCGGCTTTGCGGTGGTTCTGGGTTGATTAAACCTGTAGATAAGGACATTTGTAGAAGAACATAGAGGGCATGGAAGAGCACAGGGAATAGATGCAAGGGATAGAGGACACTATACAGAGGGATGATAAGATCAGCGGAATGTGCCAAGGCGCTCTCGTCATCGCTGCGCCTTCAAAACCTGGATTCGAAAGGGAGAGACTGAGCCGATGGGAACTTTCGAGCCCACACGAGCCGAGCTGATTTGTTTGAACAACAATTGCGTTATGTTTTATTTTAGCACATAACCACACAATGGTTAAATAACTCCATCACACTCATAGGTAAAATACAAAGTCCAGATGCCTCGACTCAACTTGGATGATCCAACCTTGCATCCATTCTCTGCAACAGTGTTGCCAGGGGAGCATACCTTGCGGATCTCTCAAGAGTGAGATCTGTGTACACCAGCCAGCCTGGTCTTGCCTCACGCCTCCGAGTACTTAGATCAGAGAACCCCAGGTTAGTAGTTGTGGATCCGCGGCTGCCCAGCAGTGAAAGCCTACTCCAGCGACTTAGTCTGTCTGGGCTACTGCCGGATCGTCGCTTTCTTATTGGTTGCCGGACTCTGTCTTTTTGAGAAGAGAGATTGTTCCTGCTGAGCTGCATTGAAAAGTTATCGTTGCCCTCTCCCCCTCCTGACACTGCTGGCCGGACCATGTGGAGGCACTTGGCGCTGTGTCAGTTAATCCCTTCCTAAATACTGTACCGATACTCAGGTCTGTTTCTCACCATGAAGGTCGGTCTCCTTTCTCGACGGCAAGAACGAAGTTTATTCCCGCTGAGTCCCACCCGTGTCAATTCTTGACCCAAGCGCACCTTGGAACCTGACCGAAATCGCCTGTTCCTGTGAAGTCTCTCTTGACGAGCACAAGAGTTGTGACAGCACACACAGCTCCTCTACGCAACTGTCAGAGAGAGAAACACACTTCGGCAGAGAGCACACAACTTCTGGACACTGCAGCTGAAGTCCGGCAACCTAGGTCGCGATGTCAAGGTGCTCGCTCACCCGTCTGACGCGTTTAGCAATGCACCACGCCAGAGAGAGCGAAAGCGCGTTGCCTTTCCGCTCATGGAGGGATTGTGAGGGACTGATGGATGCGCTCCCGTGTGTCCGTCAGTCGCATGAAGGAAGAGTCCAGCTCATGCATTTATTACTCACTGCGCGACGAAAAAGATCCACGCGAGTCACATTGAGGTCTGTTCCGCTCTCTCTCACCTACGCATCCATTGCGCATTTTATGACATGTGCGTACTTATAAAGTGTATAGTTACCACGACACTGCTGACTGCTAGATCTTCCGCGCAGAGACAGTGAATAGTTGCGGATATAACAAACAAGCGCGTCCAACTTGGCACCTTGCAGATGTGACAACACCTCCACCAAATCCGTCCAGAAACGATCAGCAAGCTCCTCCCTGCTTTGGTTTATGCATCGCAGAGACCTCGCGATGCGTCAATGACCCTCTGACGACGGCACAAATCCCCCGATCTCTCGCTCTTTCGATGACGTCCTCCCTCGACTATAGAGGCCATTACTGCCGCCAGTGATAGGCAGCATCGTGTCACGCAACGCTTTCGTCCCCTGCCTACCGAGGCTGCTCTCACTTTTGATTTTCCTTTGATCTTCGCAAGTACCCTCTACCATCACCACGATGTTCTCCAAGACCACTGCGCTCGTCGCTTTCTGCGTTGCCGCCTCGGCTCAGCTCCAGTCCGCTGCAGCCATCGACTACCTCGGTGGCTGGTTGCCAAGCCCACCAAAGGAGCAGTGCGTCGACATCTGCGTCGGCGCCAAGTCCACGCCAACGTGCTTGACCAACGCTCCAGAGTGTGTGGCCAAGAAGATGGTGCCACGCGACTACGACTACCTGCTCCTCGAACAGATCTTCGTGCCTCAGTTCTGCCGCGACTTGCTCAAGGGTGTCGACTCAACGATCTCCCACCAGAACGTCAACGTGTACCCAAACGGCATCACGTGCAAGCCCGAGGTCGTCGAGAGCGAGCTCACGATCCACGGTCTGTGGCCAAACTACAACGACGGCTACCTCAGCTGCTGTAACGCGACCGAGACCGCGGGCAACCACCCGTACAACGCCGCCCAGTTCGCGGACCGTCACGAGAAGCTCTTGCGCCAAATGAAGAACGAATGGGTGGACCCAACGCAGTCGAACGAGTACGACACGTTGTGTGAGATCTACAACCACGAGTTCCAGAAGCACGGTCTCTGCTACGGCGCGACCGACGACAACTGGGACCTCGCGGCCGCGAACTACTTCCGCGCGACGCTGAACGCTGCGTCGACGCGCGAAGCCGCCACGCGCCAGATCCGCCGATGGGCCAAGGCCGCCACCCCGCAGGTCACGCTCGCCGAGGTCACGGCGCTGTACCCAAAGAACGTGCAGGTTTTGTGCTCGGCCGTGGACGGCGAGAACCAGCTCTCGGCTATCCGCACGTGCTACGTCAAGCCAGAGGACTACACGAGCTACGGTCCATTCGTGCCAATGGACTGCCAGAACGCGACCAAGTCGGCCGCCACGGTCCCGTGCGATGGCAGCAAGCCAATCACGCTCCTCCCATACGTGCCACCACAATAAGCAGCGTACTTGCACCTAGTGACTCTGGGTATTAGTGTAAAGCTAACTGTCACACCAGTCCCGCGTAAATAAAGGTTTCTCTTTTTCCATGCATGTCCTTATTGTGTTTGCTCATTCCGTGGCGAAAATGCAGCAGTCTTTCCTCTTGCTTGGCTGTTCATGTGGCTTCGTATGAAGTAGCTGGTGTTGCATTCAATGAAGCTGGTCGACTGGGTTCAAGGAATCGAAAAGCCGTTCATTTCACACTTCGTTCACACCGCATGTGAGTCAAGGATTTCGGTGCATTTACCACGTAAAAAGGTGGCCATTACTTTATAGTGATCGTCATCCTGCCGCCTTGGGTCCCAGAGGCATTCACAACAGCCCCCAAGCACAACGCGAGCGAAGAAATTGCAGACGCGTGGAAGGATGGTCAACATATCGAGCGTCTGTACGAGATATGAATAACTTGCGCGTGTCCAAGAGCAGAGAGATAGAGCGTCTGTCGCTTGCAAGTAAGTCCATGGGCTCGCGCTTAAATATGCCTGTGCTCCTACTCCAACGCGATAATCGGTGGTCGGCTGTTGGCGGCAGGTGAGACAAATAAACGCGCTCATGTGCATGCACACACAGCTTGGCGGCAGGGAGATGCGTGCAAATCCTGCGATCAATTCCTGCAAGAAGCGTGCGCCGGCATGACAACCGTGCGCTCGCTCTTTAGCGCACGCGTTGACCTGACAAGTTGTTGATGCATTGCTCCGAAATTGCACCGACTATGGCCTCCAGTGTAGTACAACGCTTGCAGCTTGGACCTCGCCTCCTCCCACGTTCACCCTTCGCACTTGCAGTGGCGCTGTGATGGCAACACCGATTTTACGCGCATTGTGCACTCCATG
This sequence comes from Globisporangium splendens, assembly GCA_006386115.1. Taxonomy (NCBI): domain Eukaryota; phylum Oomycota; class Peronosporomycetes; order Pythiales; family Pythiaceae; genus Globisporangium; species Globisporangium splendens. The sequence continues at coordinate 472,470 of VFIW01000050.1, read as the reverse complement.
CGTAATGCAGGGAGAGGGAGGCTTGCATTTGTAAACCCGAAAATTTCCAGCGTCAAAGTTCCCTCGCAATTCACACTCAGTCAAACGCAGGCTGAGTGCAAGCGCGACAGCCTTTACAGACAGGACAAAGACAGGAGCGGTCAAGTGAATCTCCCTCTGGAGACTCGAGCGGCGTTCTCCCTAAAGATGCTCTCGCCATCGCAGCCGAGGTACTGCGCCAAGAGTGATGTCACTGCGCATCCGCTGTTGCCCCCCACTGTAGCGTCAACTCGATCCATCACGTGTTGCGGGTCGAATGGCTGGCATGGCTGTTGATTGATTATTCGTAGAAGCGGGCTCCTCCATAAACCGTTGGAGTGTGAGCTTGCAGCGCAAATGACCCAGAACTTGCAGGATTTTCTAGAGCTCCCATGGCACAACCATATTAATGATGCCACCTCACGTGCGTAGTACATTGTGCGCTCTGAGACTTTCGCTTTTGCATAAGGAGAGCGAGAGGGGCTACTAGTCTGCTGCCATTACGCCATTGATGCCCACAGTCACAGCTTCAACGAATGAACCGTGTCAACGAATCTTTCGTTAAGAGCTCAACTAAACTCCTTTACAACATCACAAATGTGCATTTGAATAGCGCAATGATCTGTGTTTGTATAACTCATCAAAAGCAGTAAAACTCCTTACATCAACTACCTACGCAGCATTTGAGGTTTGCAGCAGTCGGTTTGTAATGAGCTGCTTCGTACAGAAACAGGCCATTGATTAAAAAGCACTTCAAAATCAATTGGATCCCAAAGTCTCATCTCTCACTGTTTGTTTGTTTGTTGTTTTGTTTCTTTTGGTCTTTTTCCTCACAATCCAATTTGCCTCGGACCAAGCACGCCTCACCCGCACGCTACTTCCTCCGCCATGTTTACCAAGACCTCGCTCTTCGCGTTCGCCGCCCTGACTGCTGGCCACTTCCAAGCCGCCACGGCCATCGACTACCTCGGTGGCTGGTTGCCAAGCCCACCAAAGGAGCAGTGCGTCGACATCTGCGTCAACTCGAAGGCGTCACCAACGTGCTTGACCAGCTCTCCAGAGTGCTTGGCCAAGAAGCAGCGTCCATTCGACTACGACTACCTGCTCCTCGAACAGATCTTCGTGCCTCAGTTCTGCCGCGACTTGCTCAAGGGTGTCGACTCGACGATCTCGCACCAGAATGTCAACGCGTATCCAAACGGCATCACGTGCAAGCCTGAGGTTGTTCAGAGCGAGCTCACGATCCACGGTCTGTGGCCAAACTACAACGATGGGTACGCTGGCTGCTGCAACGTGACTGACACGATCGGCAACCACCCGTACAATGCCGCTGCGTTCGCCAAGAACCAGCCCGAGTTGCTCGCCGAGATGAAGACCAAGTGGGTCGACCCAACGCAGCCGAACGAGTACGACACGTTGTGCGAGATCTACAACCACGAGTTCCAGAAGCACGGTCTCTGCTACGGCGCCTACGGTGATGACTACGAGAAGGCCGCGGTGACGTACTTCAAGGCCACGCTGAACGCTGCCAACACGTACGCCAACGCCACGGCACAGATCAACACGTGGGCGGCTGAAGACCAGCAAGCGCCTTCGCGTGCGGCCATCGAAGCGCTTTTCCCAAAGAGCGTTCAAGTGCTCTGCTCGAACGTCGACGGTGTGAACCAACTCTCGGCGATCCGCTCGTGCTACGAGAAGCAGCCAGAAGAAGGCACGGTGGGTCCGTTCAACCCAATCGACTGCGCTCCAGCGGCCAAGACCAGCGCGTTCATTCCTTGCGCCGCGGATGTGCCAATCACGCTCCTCCCATACACGCCACCTCAGTAAAGTGGCAGTGTTTGCTGGTCTCTCAACCACTATGGTAGAGTGAAGTGAAGATTGTTAGAAGAGCGGCTTTTATTCACGCAAAATAAAGAGAGGATACTTTGTGGTCTTGCTTCATTCTTTTTGACCCAGTAATGTAAATGGTGGAGATGGATGACACTTTAATCCGCGCAGCTCAACAAAAAAGATTGAATCTGATACGCACGCACTTGTAAAATGTGTGCTCGTTTGAACACTGCAGTGCTGAGGCAGTTGCCTTTTGACTTCAGTACTTTGTAGGGCTCCTTGCCAGAGAGAAACGGAAAGCAAGGATGCGCTCACACTCTGTCAACCATAATGTCGCAACAGAGATCTTGCGCGTTTGCTCTGACCAAGGATTAGAGGTTGCTGATATGGATCCAGTTGGTAGCCTTCTGATATCATGCGGCGGTGGCTGCTGTTGTCTCTCATCCGCTTCTCTCATGCCACCAGTGTCATATGGAGCAGAAGCCAACTCGCGCGAGGCGCAAGTGAATGCAGCCTCGGCTCAAAACAAAGTGATGATACCCCGAGAATCGAGCTGTGACAAGAAGAATTCTGGTAGCTACATCCACAGCTGACAGAGTTCGTCTTGCCACAGCTCCATTATAATCGCTAGCATTTGAGATGCTGCAATCTCATCATGACCACTTGATATCTGTGCCATTCTAGCCTAGCACATGCTAGCAAAGAGCGAATGAGAGGCGACACAATTGAAGAAATTACGAGATCATTCTCCCGCGGCGCTCGACAACCGATTCAAGATCGCATACATAGCAGTGAAGACCTCGTGCACTGGCGTGTTCGCCGTGCTTCGATTCACACCAAAATTCGCGCAACCTTGGTTCAAAGGGAGAGGATGGACCTTGATGCGCAGCGCCTGCATTGCAGGATGTGGTGGGAGTGAAAATGACTGGTTCTGAGACGTTGAAGTCGAGCGAAGCGCATCCCACTGTACACTCGTGAGTAACACCGCAACCGTGAATGAGACTGTGGTGACCTGACACCATCAGGTCGCATGGAGAGGTTCTGTAGACTGGATGCATGTATGTTTGAGTGAGAGAGCCTCTCTCGTTCGGCTATCAGCAAACTTTATACGTGTGCTTCGATCATCCAGCCTTGGTCTCTAGTACCGAGTTATCTTGCAGCATGGCGCTCTGTTTTCGAAGACACCTTTGCTTCCTTCTTGATGCGAAGTGCCAAATGGGTCATTGAAGACGCGTCAGCCGTTGACGTTCGTTCGCTTGTCCATTTTCCACCGTGTTCTCTCTCTTTGTCGAGCATAAACGCTGCTTGTCTAACAGATTTTGAAGAGTCCTCGTGCACTCCAAGTCCATCACGTGCCTGCTAGAGACATGTTGTCCCTTTGAGTCGTATGTTGTGCTGTTTTGCTACTTGATCAGCACACGCGCTCTGATCGTGAATGCGAGAGAGCTCGTCTCTCAATGAGGCAACAGACCCTTTTTGCTCCGGGGAAGACATCCACGAAAGCGGCTTGGAGTGCGTGCTCTCGAGCACCGTGCTCGACCCTCTCACTTTCCAATTTACTCTGGACCAAGCAAGCGCACCGCTCAATCCCCATGACGCTTGCCAAGACTGCTCTTCTCGCGACCGCTGCCTTGGTGGTTGGCGATTTCCAGGCTGCCACAGCCATCGACTACCTCGGTGGCTGGCTGCCAAGCCCACCAAAGGAGCAGTGCGTCGACATCTGCGTCGGCGCCTCGGCGAGTCCAACATGTCCGACGTCCGACGCAGCGTGTCTCGCCAAGAAGATGGTGCCGTTCGACTACGACTACCTGCTCCTCGAACAGATCTTCGTGCCTCAGTTCTGCCGCGACTTGCTCAAGGGTGTCGACTCGACGATCTCGCACCAGAATGTCAACGCGTACCCAAACGGCATCACGTGCAAGCCTGAGGTTGTTCAGAGCGAGCTCACGATCCACGGTCTGTGGCCAAACTACAACGCCGGCTACCTCAGCTGTTGCAATGCCACGGCTCAGGCGGGCAACCACCCGTACAATGCCGCTGCGTTCGCCAAGAACCAGCCCGAGTTGCTCAAGGAAATGTCGACCAAGTGGATCGACCCAACGCAGTCGAACGCGTACGACACGTTGTGCGAGATCTACGACCACGAGTTCCAGAAGCACGGTCTCTGCTACTCGGCGAGCGGTGCTGACTTCGAAGGTGCCGCCGTGACGTACTTCAAGGCCACGTTGAATGCGGCCGCGACCGTCAGCAAGGGAACCGCTCAGATCAACAAGTGGGCGGCCGCCAAGCAGACGCCAACGCTCGCTGCGATCGAAGCGCTGTACCCGAAGAAGATCCAGACGCTCTGCTCGGCGGTCGACGGCACGAACCAACTCTCGGCCATCCGCACGTGCTACGCCAAGCAGCCTAAGCAGGGAACGACCGGTCCATTCACGCCAATCGATTGCCAAGCCGCGACGACCTCGTCTGCGTTCGTGCCGTGCCCAGCCTCGACCCCACTCACGCTTCTCCCATACGTCGCCCCGTAAGCCAGCAAATCGCGGAGATGAGTAAAAGACGAAAGCGACTAACTGCAGTGGTAGTGGCTTCGTATGAATCAACCAGCTGGATGCATCGTTGTCAAGCAGCGTCAGTGTAGCCGTTCAAATAACCTAATCGAGTAGGAAAGTTTTGAGATTCACAGTGTGCCTTTGAAGCGAACGGTTTGAGCTATATCTACAGCGTTAGTGCAATCCTCTTAAAGCGTTCCTTGCGCCTGCAATACCCCGATGCCAAAAAATACTCTTAGATCCTTCATCCAGTGGTGCTGGAAGCATGACGCGCAACCACCACTTCTCCATAGAATTGAAGCAACTCAGGGTGCAATCACAACCGAGTCGCACGCCTTTGGATTGCGTTGCAAGCGGCGATGGAGACCCAATGTAATAGAGAGCATCAAAACGCATATTTTGATGATGCACTCACTGTGTGCAGTAACCCTCGCTCTTTTCGGATCCCGTCAAGAGTCGGAGACCAACTGCAGTGGACACGATGCGGATTCGTTGAAGCGCCATCAGCGACGTTGTCCACCTGGTCTTCAAGAAAGAGGCAGAAGTGGGACGCACGCTGACACGATCGGTTGCACAGAAACGGGCTACGTATCTTTCATGGATTGACTGCGTACCTGCTCGTCAAGTAAATGCAAAGGTGGCGATGTACTTGAACGACTGCATGTACACAGAATACACTATTTACTGCCTCCCTTACTCGTGCTTGTTTGGGTTCACCGCTTTGTGCAGTCGCGCGACCTGCTCGTCGACGCTCATGTTCTCTCCACAATGGCTGTCGGCGAGCGTCGGTACGCGATACACGGTCACATCGCCCGTGGAGTCGCCGACGACGATAATCGGTGCCGGTGGCGGCTGAAGCTCCGTAGATGTGTGATCCTTCGGGCTGCTGCCAGTGCTCGGCAAAGGGTCGTCCAGAGGATCAAGGCTCCCGTTCATTGGCGACGCCACTCCGTTGTCCAGAGGCGGTACCAAGCCAATGCTACCGTTGCTAGTTGCAGCGCTACTGGCAGTTGAAGATGCGGCCACGTACTTCTTGGGAAAGTGTGTGATGATCGGGTTCAGAGCGGACGCATACAGGTCCCAGATCTCTATCCGACCGTCTTCAGTCACGGCGCCAAACACCGTCGCGTCACTCGGACACCACGAGGTGGTGTGCGCGGCGTGCGCGAGATCGACGGCGCGGAAGTTGAGCACCTCCTTCGGCTCCGTCTGAAGCCACAGCTTGACGTTCCGATCGCCCGAGCACGACAGGAACTCGTCGCTCGAGAACGGTGACACGAGCAGCTGGTACACTGGTCCCATGTGTCCAAAGTACGTCTGCAGGTACTGCTCGTTGTACGACACCGAGCATTTGTGAATCAAGCCGTCTTCGGTGCCGACGTAGTACACCGACGGATCATTCTTTGCAAAGTCGACACAGTGGCCGCTCGCCTGGCACGAGATCACGCCGTCGGCGTGGTTCGGCAAGCCCAGGAGCGGGTTCGCGACGCGCTTCAGCGTCACCAGGTCGCCGTAGCTGAGCCCTTTCTTTATGCTCCACTCGGTCACGCGGCCGTCGCTCGAGATGCTCACGACGTTCTCGCCGCGGTCGCTGCTTTTGCTGATCCATTTCACCTGCCAGAGCGCGTCCAGGTGCTTGCCAGGAGACAGCTCGCTGCTCGCGATCGGCACGGGTGTGTGAAGTAACTTGAGAGCCGCCGCCGCTGTTGTGGCTGGATTAGCACCACCCGAAAGCCCTGGATGCTTCGTTGCCGCTAACCCACCGAGATGGTCGCCCGTGCCATGTGTGGAACCGTCTTTCCGGGTGTCGTAGGTCGCGACGACGCCGTTGGCGAACCCAACCGCGAGCAAGTACGGCTGCGTGTGGCTAAAGTCGATCGACGCGACGCCGACGTCGAGGCTGTAGATACGCTCCGGGTACTCTGGGTTCTTGAGCGACCAAAAGAGGATCAGTCCGTCGTCCTCGTCGCCTCCACTTGTGGTCTCCACCGCAGCATTGCTGGCGTCGGCGGCAGCTATCGCTGCTGGAGAAGGTGGAGCACCACTGAGCGCATAACCACCACCGACTGGTGCTACACCACTACCACCACTGCTCGTGCCGTTGATATTGACATTTCAAGGAGCAGACAACCCCGGTAAGCACTGCTGTGGTTTCGTGTCGTCGCGACAGTACGAGACAGCGAGCAGGTCGTCGTTCACGGTGTTCCATGCAAGGCACGACACCCGCCGGTTTGCCGTGAGCTCGCACCGGAACGCCCACAGCTTCTCGAGACCCTTGCCTCCTGCCGCAGCAGTGCTCGTTCCATTCCCATTGTGAACGCCACCGTTGCTTCCTGATACAAAGCTTGGGAACGACGGCGCATGCGACTGGCTTCCGCCGCCACTGCTGCCAGTTGAACTCGTGCCAAGTGTGGAGCGCCAGTCGTGTCTATCGCCATCGTCTCTTGGCGTCAAGGACCCTGGTCCGCCACTGTTGAGCGTCGGGAAGTTGCGGTAGAGCACGTGTTGCTGGTGGTACACGTTCTGCTGCACGGCGCGCTCGACAGTGCTCACGGTCTTGAGCAGCGACGCTGATACAAGCACCTTGGCTGTGCGCTGCTGCGCGGTGATCTCGCCGGTATCGACGTTCGTGTTGGCACGAGCGTACGCGTTCTGCTTGTTGCTATCGCCGCCGCCGCTGCTGCCGCCACTGAGGATCCCGTGCGACGCAGAGCCCATACCGACCTGACTGTTCTACGCGCCTGAGTTGCCGCTGCCGCCACTCTCTTCCATGTTGCTGTTGTTATTGCCGATCGCGTCCTGCGATGCGCCGAAAGACAAGTTGGCGCCACTCTGCGACGGCGACGCGGCCGACGAGCTCGAGTTGTTGCCAAGAATCGCGGCAGGCGAGCGTCCGAGCACGTCCTGCTGCGACTGGAGCGTGTTGCTGTGCTGCGTGCGCGATCGCTGACCTCCACCATGCTGCTTCGTGCGCCGTGTAGGCGCATACTGCCTCGCCTTGAGGTCCTCGACGATGTCACCGTCGACGTCGAGCACGCATCCGGGAGAGACTAGCATGGCGTCGACGATCTCGTCGACCTGGTGCTCGAGCTGGAGGTCACCTGTCTCGTAGGAATCGGCCGTCGACGCCCTGGTTTTGCTGTTTGAGGCTGAGACCGCCGCTGCGGTTGCAGTCGGTACAGCGTCCATGCCGCCGTCCTCGTCGTGGTCGTTCTGATTGTCCTCTTCCAGTCGGGCGCTTTTGGACATCGCATAGAACAAAGAGTGAGGTGTGTGAGGATTCCTTGATACTCAAAAGCTACATTGATACTTTGTGAACATACCAGTCAAAGATGTCCCAGTCGGTGGCGACGCACATGGCGTCACGGGTCGCTGGGGGTGCCGCCATGACTTCTTTGCCCTTTTGCGTGAGCTGCAGCGTCTGCGACTGACCCTCGATGAACTTGTCGCTGCCTTTCTTCTGCGCGCAGATCTCAAGGTACTGTCGGTTCCGCTGTGCGACGGTCTGGTGGTAGCTCGCGTCCTGGCTCACGCACACACTGCGGAGCTCAAAGAGAAACATCGTCGGTGTCTCGGCGAGATCGACCGCGATCGGGCGCCGTCGCTGCCTGAAGCTTTGCGTCGCCGTTTGCTGCACGTGCGGCGTGGCGGTGGTCGTTGCAGCGGCGGTTGATGTCGAAGCGGTGGCCGACAAAGACGTCTCAGCGTCAGGGTTTCCCAAAAGGAGTGCAAACGCCGACTTTGGTATCGAGTTGTCGATCTCAGGACCGTTAGCGCCACTTTCGTCGTCATCGTGCTGGTTGGTACTCGATGCGGAGGGGGGACCTGGTACTGGTACTGGTGTTGGCGCTGCGCTGGACGAGACCTTGCCGTGTCCTCCCGATGAGGACGATGCGACTTGCTTGACGCCTGTGGCGCTGGTGCTCGAGCTGTTCTTGCCACCTCCACTCGGTGCTTCAGTGTCCGACGAATCGTCAATCGACGGCGTCGACGTGCTGCTGAGGATCACGCTCGCACCCATGACGGAATTGCCGCCTCCATACGCGTTCTTGGACCGACGCGTGGTGGTCCTGGCTTTGCCGCCTTTGCTGCTGCGCTGATCGTGCGACGTCGACGGTTTGATGTGACTCAGCAGCAGCGATTGCGGTGTCGCGTCGACGCCACCGGGGCACACACGCGCCGATTGTGCACCGCCTGGTGTCGCCGTGCCGTTCACCTTGCGGCTCGAGTTCGAGATCGAGGACGCGCCAAACGCGCGCGAGGCACGAGACGCGTTCACGTCGCGCTTCGTGGACTGCGACGGAGCGTTGATCTTGGCACTGCTCGCGCTGATCTCGGCGGGCGATGGTGAGCTCATACTCGCTCGACAGAAAATGGTGGAGAAATTTGGGTGAGGATGGTACCCGAAAGGTCGCATCGCACCGCTTCGCTGATACTTGGTGCGAACACCCCAGCATGAAATGGTACTTGATACTTTGGAATGATACCCTCGTTCTGATACTTTTGAGTCATTTCTACCTGATACTTCCGTTAGATGTGAGATACCTGGCATAAATCGGATCTGAGTCAGGATTTGCCGTTTGGTACTTTGGCAGATCAGCCATTTGACACTTCGGCTTTGACAAGTTGCTGTTTCTGGACCTCCATAGAACGTTGCCTTACATAAAGAGGTCTATCTCAATTGCACACAAACAAGTGAGCACATTGAGCGTCTCAATAGCCAACATAAAAAGGTTTTCTAATGTTGAAGATTCTTCCTCCCGAGTCGCAAAGGCGTGCAAAGCAAAAGAAAGGAAAATAATGGCGCAGCGCTTCCTGCTGCCGATCGCGCAGCACTCGGGGCTGCACGCGCACATCCTGCGTGCCGCCACCACGGCTTCCGCTAACGCGTCGCTCGCGTTCCGCGTCGTGGTGGCGTCGGACGCGAGCCCCGCAGCGCGCGAGACCGTGCACGCGCTCGCGCACACGTTCCCCCAGTTGGTACGAGAGAAGCCCAGCGTAGTGGACATGCGCAGCCCGAGCGACCTCGCCGAGGCCATGGAGAACTGCAACGGCGTCGTGCTGTCGAGCGGGCTGCAGGATCCTGACGCGTTGTATGCTACGGAGAGCGCCTTGGTGGACGCTGCGAAAGGCAGTGACGGCATGCAGCATATTGTCAAAGTGTCGGGTGCTGCGGGGCTCGTCGGCAAGAACGTGGCGTTCGCGCTCGGCCGCGCGCACTGGCAGATCGAGCAGACGCTGCAGGCAGCGGCGTTGCCCCCACAGAGCTGCGTGGACATTGTGCGGCCGAGTACGAGCATGGACAGCTTGCTGTATGGACATTTGTTTGACATGGTGTGTGGTCGCACGCTCTCGGTGTCGGTCAAGCACGGCAAAGTGGCGTTCGTGCACCCGATGGACACGGCCGAGGTGATCGTCTCGCGGTTACTGAAGCAGAATCGCAGTGGCGGTGGCGATGATACCAAATCAACAATCGAAACGTTCAATGTGACTGGCCCAGACGCACTCACATACGAGCAGGTGGCGCAGGAGTTGTCCGCAGGCATTGGCGACCGCGTGCGCTACTCGTACTTCCCGCTCTGGGCCGTCAACACGGCGCGGTGGATCCAGGGCGTGCGTCCCGACGTGATCGCGGCCGAGATTGAGCTCTCGCGCGCTCTGGAGAATGGCGCCGACGCCGACGTGACGCACACGGTCGACACGCTGCTGGGGAAACCTGCGCGCACGTTCACAAGCTTCGTGAAAGAGAACAAGGGCAGCTGGCCACTAAAGGCGTATACATGAGCAGAAAACAAAAAAAGAACACGAAAAGTATCAAAGTGAAAGTATCAAAACTCGTCTTGTTGGTGCTGGTTACTCGCCTCTCTCTCTTCTTGCTGTTGCGTTCTCATTCTTAGGCGAGGTTAACAGGCGTCATCGCGGGCATGTAGTCGCTGCGGAACGGCTTCTCCACGGGCATCGCGAGCGACACGAGCACCGTCGTGGCCGTCGGCACGATCAGAGTCACGATGAACGTGACCATCGAGCTCGACGCGTAGAGACCGTCAGGGAGCACAAACCACTCAAAGCCGCCAACAAACGTGCCTTTGTACGCCACACCGCAGACGAAGATCGTGGCCAAGCCCGCGGCGGATCCAGCGAGCGCACCCATGACAGTCGCGCGTCTCCAGGCACCGAGCAGCATGGGACCGACGGCAGCCGTGCACAGCAAATCGGCAATCAGGAACAGCTTGAGGATGTCGTATGCCTTGGTCGCGATCACGATCGCCGGGACGTTGAGCACCAGACAGATCAAACGCGCATGGAGCAGCGTGAGACCAGGGAAGTTGGCGACGATCTCGGCCGAGATGCCGATCTGAATCGAGTCGCACACCGAGCTCGCGAGCGACGCGATGACGATAGCCACGAGCACTTGCCAGCCACGGCCCATCTCCAGCAAGATCGAGAAGAAGTAGAGTCCGTCCGGGTACGCCAGAAACGAGACCATGCCCGAGAGCGCGAGCGCGACCGTGAACGGGATGATGATGAAGCACGCGTACACGGCGCCGCGGCGCACGGTCGCGTCGTCAGCACCCGAGAACACGCGCTGCCAGAAGCCCGTGAAGAACAAGTTGGACGCCGTGACCGCGATGCAGAGCGTCACGAGCGTCTCAAAGCCCGTGGTCGTAAACGCCGCGACATTGGTCTCCTTCCACGCACCCGCAGGCACATGCACCGTGAACGCCATGGCGATGAGCACGACGAACACGAGCGACACAACGGCAATGCCCTGCCACACGTCGGTCGCGAGACTCGCGCGCAAGCCGCCGATCACCAGGTAAATGTTCGTGATGATGGCAACGCAGATGATCGGCACGACCGGGTGCGAGTCGGGCGAGAGGATCGAAGCGAGCTGACCGACGCACGTCAACTCGGACGCGAGTGAGATGAACTGGTAGAAGACCGAGATGAGCGCGACATAGATCTGCATGACGCGGCCGAAGCGGTTGTTGACCCAGTCCGTGAGCGTCACGCCGTTGCCCAGCATCGCGCGCGTGTACGGGCCGACCCAGCCGAGCACGAGCATGCCGAGCACGCCCGAGAGCGTGTAGCCGATCACGCCCCACGAACCGGCGAGCACGCCGATCTCCGGGAACGAGAAGAGCGTCCACGAGCCCATGCCCGCGGAGAAGAAGCACCACGCGAGACGGAACGCTGTCTGTGAGTTCTTGGCGCTAGAGTTTGTCGTGTGATATCAATAGAAAGAGAAATGCGTGAGTTTTTGATACTTTGCATGATACCACAGAGATAAAGCAGACCTGAGGAAGTTCTTGAGCGAGTTGACTTCCATGGCGCGGCTCACGATGATCGCGTACGCGGCGACGACCACGAGTGTCACGATCATCGTCGTGTACGTTGCGGCAGTCGAGAGCATGTCGTCAGTTGGTTGATACTCTGGTATCTTCTTGAGTTGGTATCAAAACGGGACACGACGTCGGACGGATATGCGCGCACCACACACACAGGAAAAAGGCAGCAACAAGTGGTTAAAACGGCCAGCAGTCCCTCCGCCGGTATGACCCGGATCAGGTGATTAAGGGTGTGATCTCAGCCGGTCGACGCGAGGAACTCGTCCATCGGTCGAAGCGCGGCACCCCTCGCTGAGTTCTTGTTAGTTTCGCCAACACAGCCACCAATACGCACACAGATACGCATATATGCACAGCACACACGCATACAGACACTGCTGTGTGCATACGTGCGCGCTGCTGAAGAGAGGGAGGGTGCGCTACCTGATGCGAGAAGGAAGAACAGGCGAGTGCGGGAGAGGTGGCGAATTTGCGAGTGAGCAAGTGGTGAAGCGGGCAGAGGTGCAGAGCCACTGGTTCTAGCTCTTGCACTCCCTCTCGGTATTGTAATCTGCTGCATCATACATTTCGAGAGGGATATTATTTACCATAGGTTTTGACATGCTGCAGATATACTGAAAACCTGTATATTTGTATCGTGTTTATTCAATTATCTGTTTGTTAGAAGCTCTGTGCGAATTGACATGGAGGACTGAAAACGTCATTTTGTTTGACACACAGTCTCTATATAAATTTAGAGAGATTTTATGGAAGAAAGTGGGCCACGCAAAGCAGGTGGGCCATCTGCGATCTCCAGTGCGCTGATTGGCGGACTGATGCGTTCGAAAGGTCACGACAGTGACGACACGACCATCACTCTAAATCGCTTGTCATGACGTTGTCACGCATTCTCTCGTGTCTGATTGGCTATAATTTCGTCATTGACCCCCAAGTGTTCAGAACTGGCCATGCAGAATGCAATAATACCCCCTTCACCCATTTCCCAACGATCAGTCGCCTGCGAATGCGTTGTCCGCGTAGGGCTTTCCATGAGGATGACGGCGCCGAAGGATGCAAAATGCTGTGTTCGACAAGCAAAGCCACTGCTGTCCATATGATGCGTAGAGGAGCTGCTGCCGCCTGTCAGTCAGCCCCCGGCACAATTGGTCCCGCAGAAGAAGATACACCTGAATATGCCACTCCAGTCACTCGTGATGGCCACTTGACTTCGTTCGACAGGCTGTGCTCGTGAAACCCAATAGCGTCGAGAATCCCGCCAGTCATTCGAGTTCCACATTCGACGCAGCTGAAGGCACAACGCAGCGTTGTTGCGATCGCTTTGCCAGTTGACGCTTTGCAACGCAATAGTTGAAGATCTTGAAAGGTTGTGGCTCTCTTTCGAATGACACCGCAAGCATTCATAGAGCTTTCTTTTATTTTCGCACCATTAAGGACCCTATTCGCACCGCATGGGTGCCTCCAAAGCCCACTGTTGCAGTAGGCTACCTCAGGAGCGCCACGGTCAAGTGCAGCATGCTGTCAATCTTATGTGCATTAGAGAGACCTGCGCGGCTTACAATCTCACAATTGCACCAAAATCACGGGAGCAAAGACAATGCTAAAAAAGAAAACATCAACGTTTATTACTGTACACTAATTCGTTTAATCCACGAGCATTCTCTACACCTTCTTCTTGTCTTTGTCTAGGATAGTACACTTGGTCTGTCGTCTATGGCTGCTTTGGATGCGCGCGTGGAGCTTGCTAGGTGCTTGACGCCCTAATAGATATGGAGTTCGTTCGTCGCTCTCGACATTGTCTAGTCAAACGTGACGAGGTGCGAATCCATGCTGCTCAGCGCGATCGCGAACGCCTGCACGGGCGTGAACGGGTGGCTGTAGTCCATCGAGTACACCTGGCGGTCCTGCGTGCGGCCGAAGAGCATCAGCGTCTTGTCCATGTCGTCCGGGTGCGACAGCAAAAAGTTCTTGACGGAAGCAGCAGCCACGCGGCCACCAAAGTCCAGGCAGTACGCCTCGAGCGACTCGATCCACACGGGCGGCTTGTTGATCAGGTGCAAAGCCTTGGTCGGATCCGCGGGGTTCTCCACCTGCGCCAGGATCGTGTCGTCCTTGCTGCTCGGCGTCCACGGCTGTACTTCCCACGACGGCGCGCCGTCCACGCTGCTGTCGACCTCGGGGATCTCCTGGACCAGCGGCAGCGCCACGCGCATCTGGCGAGGGCTCTTGCCGAAAGTGGCGGCGTACTGCACCGCGCCGAGCTCCACTGGCTGCTCGCCCGTCGTGTCAAACATCGTGTACTGCGACCCCATGTAGTTCTTCTCGAGACGCGCGACCTGGGTCGCGTTGGTAGAGCTCTGGTTGCTGCGGTCGTTCTCCAGGTTGTTGGCCAAGTAGATCGAGAAGCTCACCGACATGTCGTACTGGCGACGACGCACGGCCGTGCACAGCAAAGTGTCCGTGTCCTGCGTGTACAGCTCGTAGTTGCCGCCACCGCGCGTGCGGATGTAGCACTGCATCATGAGCGCCTGTGGCGGCGATGGCGCCATGAGGAACCGCGACAGGAACGCCATGTTCAGGCGCGCCGTCGACACCAACAGATTGCGGATCGCGACGTCCGCTGGCGGCGGGGGCTCCACAGGAGCCATATCACACGTGGTCATGTGGTCTGCGAGCCCGGCTTTCTTCATCGACTCCGAGCAGTACGGGCACGACACCTTCATCTCGTTCGCCATGCGCTGCGCGTGACGCGACGCCACGAGCAGCGAGAACCCGATCGACTCGCGGCACATTGGGCACGAACCGCGCTCGCTCACCCAGCGCTCGATGCAGTCCTTGCAGAAGATCTGACCGCAGCACGTGGCTTCGGTCGCGCTCGTAAACACTTCCTGGCAGATCGCGCACTCGAGCATCTTGCGCGTGTTCTCCATGGTCTCGAGCTGCTCGTCGCGCGGGATCGGTTCTGGTGTCGGGTACGCGAGCGTCGACACCAAGTTGGACGCCGCAAGCGCCGAAGCGGCAGTGCGCTGGCCCAAATGGCGCGTCTTGAGTGCCGAGTGGATCTCAAAGAGCATGTCGATTACTTGGCCGACGCTGTGCGCGTTCTCCGTCGGTTCTGGCATCGGCTCCGGCTCGATCTCTTCCAGCGGTTCGTTCTCAGGCTCGTTCATCGGCTCGTCCTCATCGCGGTTCTCGTGGGTCTCCTGGTTGTTCTCCTCCTCATCATCTTCGTGTTCGTCAAAATCGCTCGAGCGCGAGCCCGGCGCGGTCTCTTCCACGATGGACGACGTGGACGACGACATGGACGTCATGAAACCATTGCGGCGACGCGCCTCCAGAATGTCGACGACGCCCTCGCCGTCCGCGAAGAACGAGCTCACCTCGATGTCCATGTCGAAGCGGTTGTGGCGCGGCGTGACGCGCGGACTCATGGACGAGCGCGGACTAGACAGCAGGATCAGCTCGCTCAGCGTGCGCGTGCGGTGCATCTTGTTGCTGTGCTTGGGCTCCGTCACGACGCGCAGGCGGCGCGCAAAGCGCGACTGCAGTCTCGCCAGCGCGTCCTCATTGTTGTTCCCAGCCGCACTTGACGCCATTCTTGCCTGCTATTGTATACAGATTCGAAGAGCTACGAACGGGTGGCTGGGATCAGACAGGTATCAAAGAGAGACAAAAGTATCAGGTGACGGCTTTCTTCCTTGTGAATTGTACTCACAGGCGCTTCAAGCTGAGCCTGTGGGTGTTGGCGTTGGTTCTCCTGGGCGGGGGAGGTGGTGGTTGTCCAAGCGAATCGGCAAGTGAGGAGGATGGAAGCGCGCGAGAACGAAGACACGAAGGCACGACGGGGCGACCGCGAGGAGGCTCTAGGCTGCGGAATAGAAAGAAGGAGGAAGGACGAGAACTTTGGGAGGGGAGAAGAAGAAGGGACTGTTTTTGCGCGATTTTGACTTGAGGTTTGTATGATAGGGGCTACTATTGCGAGTGGGACCAAATCATATGTGCGAACTGACTGTCTCGATGGCTTGATTGCCACAAAGAGTCATGTAGAAATTCGTTATAAATCTGAGTCAAATACTGGCTCCATGACTCCATAATGAACTGCATCAAGTGAATATGTGTGCAAAACGAATATGCAATGTATGCGCCTTTGCATGCATTCGTCAAGTGATTTTATATATATATGTGTGTGTGTGTGTGTGTGTGTGAGCGTGTATGCAGATCTTCTGGTCAGTCGGTGTGTAAAGCGAGTGGTTGGTGGAGGAGGAGGAGGAAGGGGGATGTGAGCCCCTCTCTCTCGCTGTGCAGAATTTTTGGAACATTAACACATTGGAGATTGGCACATTGGCCACTTTATGGGATATGAGCACTTTATTTTTCGCAGATGCCTGCTCCACATCCGCCACCAGATGGACACCAGGAGTCCATCCATTGCTTATGACTGACTGCCTGCATAGGATCCGCCATATAGATTTCACACAGAAATCCTAATGAAAATGGTGGCCAGCATTTGTGAAACGCTCGCATATGAACAGAATGGCACAATGAGACAAATGACAGCAAGGATCCCTGGCACATCTGTGGGGAATGAGAAGGAATAAATTAGAACTTTTGTGTGTAAATGCTGGAGGCGACAGTAGGAGGGAGGCATCGCGGAATCCGTGAATATAAAAACGAAAAGGAAGGCGGAAGATGATGGCGATACATAAAGAACAAAAACGAGAGGTGGATATGGACATGCACCTCGCATTGACCGCATTGTTGATGCTGCTTCGACATGTATATCCCACACAGCGGCGTGGATTGTGCAAATGGAATATGGAATGCGGACAGAGCGCGTGATTGGGACGGTGGTGCTGCCGTTGGTGGCGAAATAGAAGCGTTACTTTGACTCTCTTTTGTCACGTTCGCGAAAGCAAAAAGAATCTGATTTCTATCGTATCAGCGTCCTTCCTCGTTATTCCGTCTCTTTATGCGTCACAGCAGATGCTGACGCCATGTGTCGAGGTCGAAATGCTCACTCCATTTGCATACAGTCTGCCAGTGTCTTCGAGTCCTGCTGGATTTGCTTTAGCGCTCATAAAGGTTACGATGGTCGTGATGTTTACCCCAGCTCGATCCACATTCGTCATTGAAGTACGCAGGTATCAACTAAGTATCCAAGTCTCACCTACCTGTCTAGCCTCCGTCCTCAAATCTGCGTCTGCATGGCCACGAGCAATTGGTCCCACCCCGTCAGCCACTCATCATTGTTCTTCGCATCCCCGTCCTCCTCCTGAGAACGAGGACGAACTTCCAGTTGCTCGTTGCACGCGTCTTGCGTGGCAGATGCTTCGGTTTCGTATCCGAACACTGCGGTACGCGCGATGTGGACCGCGTCGTCACGTCCGACGCGACGTCCCAACTCGGCCAGCAGCTGCACGAGCACCATCACGTCCTCGTCGGTCCGCCCTGTTTTGTTCGTATCATAAGAGGACATGCAAGAAGTCTCAGCAACCTGACCAAGGTATCAGTTATGCCACCAAGGTCTCTTGCATCGCACCGAGTTCTCGTATTGCGAGCGTCATGACGCTGCTGATGCTCTGCTTGGTAGAGGGATCACGAGGCTGATGGCAGTGCGACGATCTTCTTCTACTGCGTCCGTCTTTGTTGTCTTGATCTACATCTTGTTCTTCGTTGACCCATTCTTCAAGGTATCCTCCTGCACCATTACCTACGTCTTCAAAGAGCTCCTTGTCAGCGTCAACACTGGCAGTAATGCCGCCAGATGCCGTGAGTGCGACGACGTGCACCTTGGTGCGTGTGACAAGCTTCGAGCCACACGCCTTCTGGAGCGCATCGACGCTCGCACCACAAAGCACGCTGACCACGAGTGTTGGCTGGTCGGGTACGCAGAGCGCGTGCTTGATCTGGATCGCGACGGACTTGAGCTGCGACGGCGGCATGCAGAGCACGAGCACGTCGCTCTCCTTGCTCGCGCGCGCATTGTCGTAGTACTTGGGGATCGCGTGGAACAGCGTCTGGGCTTGTGCAGTTTGCAGTGCGTCGCACTTCGGGATGCGCTCAGGCTGCCGCGTCGAGATCACGAGCTTGTCCATCGGGTACTGGTGTCTGAGCAGCGCCATGGTCACGGCACTGCCCACGTGACTGCCACCGATGATCCCCACGCGGGGCAAACCACTGATGCTATCATTAGTTTCATCCTCACTACAGCTTCTAGGACGTCTATTGCTCACGATCTTTGCAGCTAAGAGCACGACCAGCACGCATTCGCGTGCGAGCACGTCGATGACGAGCGATCGAGTGCGGAAGAGCTCGTACACCTTTGGAGCAAGTCGCGCGGGTGCGTAGAGCTCTGGACGCGCTTTGAAAGGCTCTTTCTCTTTGATGGAGCTGTTGGTGTTGCTGGTGCTGCCTGCATGAGGCATCGCTTTCGTGGCGTCATCGAGGTTGGGACTGGAGCTGTTCATGTATGTTGGCGTCGTTGTGGCAATTCTCATTCGCGACACCAAGGCACTCGAAAGGTCGTAAAGGTCCTGTCCTATCTCTCATAATGAGTATAAGGGATACCTCATGCAATTATTTGAATGCTTTCGATGCAGCAAGACTAATTTCACTAGGCATTTATGCACTCTATACAGGACTGTATAATCACCAAGACAGGCAACTGACCTCGCATAATAAACTCACCAACTCATCGTAAAACAATTAATTGATTGTTACTTGCATCACTGAAAGTTTCTCAGCTATTCACTATAAGCAGGTATTTCTACGACTGGAAAAGTGCCGGTTGTTCAGTGCCAATACCGGTATTCATCCAGTTCGACACCAGCACTCTTAATCCTCAGTCGACACATCTGTCATTCCTCCCATTTGCACCATGGCGAAGCACGTGGCGGTGGCGTATCTCCTGTGGCTCTTTGGCTTCTGGGCGGGGCTGCACCACCTCTATCTGCGTCGGCCACATGCCGCGTTCCTGCACGCGATCACGCTCAACGGCTGCGGCGTCGGCTGGTGGCGCGACTTGCTGCTGATCCCGACGTTTGTGCGCGAAGCCAACGCCGACACCGAGTTCGTCGCGATGCAGCAGATCGCGCAGCGCTTCCACGCGCAGCCGCGCATTGCGTGGCTCGTGCTGCTGCTGCAGTTCGCGGTAGCGCAGCTCTTTGGCATAATCGCGGCATCATTGATCCCAAAGGGAGCGCCATCGTGGAGCTACGAGGTGCTGTTCCTTCTTGGCGCGTCCAAGGCCATCGTGTTCTCTGGTGAAGCGCTGGAGCTCTCGATCAAGTCGTCCTGGCGCCGTGTTGTTGCTGTAATGGCAGTGGTGCTTGTGCCTGTGTATATTCACACAGAGGGAGAGGTAGAAGACCCAATGTACAAGAATGCAAAGACAATGGCGATCGGTCTTGGCTGCGGCATGTTCTGGATTGCGCGGCAATGGAGCGAGACGTACAAGGCGTTTACAGATCTATTTGGGCATGATGAAGGCTCAAGCCGTTTGACAGCGGTGACAAGCAAGCAAGTTGTTCCAGAGAAGCAGAACAAGCCAAGCTGGTGGCGCACGTTGTTGACCTATTATGGCTTTCTCGGCGGTTTCACGCTCACATCCGGCACGGCGATGCTGTTCCATGGACAAGTCGCCGTGATTGATGCTCAAGGACACGAGCAGACGTTCTCGGTATACGAAGTCGCGAGCAACGTGTTTCACGCACGCGAGGCGCTCTTGGACGACCTTGGCGACTTATTCTCGAGTATCTTCGTGACTAGCGGCTCCAGCGCTTCCTTTCAGCGTGAGTTCTCTTGGTCACAAGACCAACAATGGAATCGGGATGACGACAACAACTTTGATTCAAAATGGCGCGCATTCCAGTCAAAACTCGACGTGACGGGCAGGCAGCGGTATTTGAAGGTGCTCGGGCTTGATCCAGAACCGACTTTAGCAGAGATCAAGCAAGCCTACAAACAGCTCGCACTTCAGTGGCACCCAGACAAGTACGCGAAAAGCAGTGAGGACGAAGAAGCGAAAGCGCACGCGCAATTGATGTTTTATAGAATTCAGGAAGCGTATGAGAAGCTGCAGCCGGGTCCCGAAATGTCAGGCCGTTGGAGCGAGGAATTATGAAGATATTTGAGTCCACTATGGACTCACTAACAATCTGAAGTTGGAGCGGCAGTTAGGCTGAGAGCAGAAGCAAAAAGGTGGTGCCTTTTGTTCCCCGTCAGTTAAAGAATCGCCACCGCGGGAGGACAAAGCAGGATGACAACTCGGAAATGGTTCGGGCTCATCGACGAACGTGGCCAAACGGGGGTAACCGATGTTACAGCAGACGACAACGAGACGGTTGTTCGTTTCCGAAAGCGAGTGAAGACCGAGTGCCCAAACACACTTGCACACGTCGCCCCGTCCAAACTCATCGTTTACGCGAACCGAGCTTCTTTCGACGCGAAGCAGGCGCCGCTTAAAGAACACGCGCCGATTGGAGAGCATGGCAACCCAGAAGGTCCACTTGTGGTTGTGGTTGCGCCGCAGCAGCAGAGTAATGCTGCTGTCGATTCTCGGAGTCACGTGTTGCACACTCGAGTCGACGAATGGTTCGGCAACGGCACGCTATCATCCGCCGAAATGAAAAGGCTCAAGTCGAGTGGAGGAGAAGTTGATTTCCAGACTACGAGGTATCTTGAAATGACCCGCTTGCCTCCGTTGGCACACCCAATGGTGCGATTTAAGAAGATCATGGAAAGGAAGGCGTACGTTGTGATCTCTGGCGAGTTGATGGGCAAGTCCAAACCGATTTTGGAGAAGCATTGGAATGCCAACATGATCGTGACGGGCACAGAGGGGGACTGGCTTGAGTCGATTCTACGTCTATGCAGCCTATCAACTGATTTTCCAGCACCACGAGAAAGCCAAATCGCTCCCTTCCTTTGACTTGGTGCTGAATTTCCGCGACACGTATCAAGTATTGTGCCAGCACGAAGGAGTTCGCTTTGCTGACAGCTGACGAAGTTTACGACATGTCACTAAAGGATCGTGTGCTTCGGCTGATCGAGGGCGAGTCGTCGCTACTTGTTGGCTGGAGAGGTGTATCGATCCTCTTTGCTGCTGTGGGACTTCCTGGCATGCACAGCTACGCAAGAGTCGACTCGCACACGTATGTCTTGCCAGTGCAGACGTTAGACGAGCTGCAAGCGTTGAATGCGATCCTTCGCGATGACCTGCAGCTGCCGGAAGACGTTCTGAGTGAGAGATACTACAGGTATGGCGGCATCCCGAGACTCATCTTTACGGCCACGGTACGAGAGAATGAAGGGGCGTACAAGAGAGCCACCAATTCACTCAGCGATGCGGACATCGTGCGGTATATCAAAGACGGTTGTGGCTTGAGAGACCAAGACAGAAACTGCATCTACCGAGTCCTGCGGATGGTGCCAGGTGAACGCGATTTTCGAGCGAAGTACCATTGAGACTTTTTGTCGAAGCATGCCGCCGAAGCATTTAAACGACCATAGAGCGAGTAGTTTGACGACAAAAGAACCTACGACGGTGTTTCGGAGTCCGCTTGAGTGCATATGATTGATGGACGACTCGGGACGAATGTTGGTGGCAAGGTAAACGAGTCGAAATATATGTATTTGTGTTAAGAAAGCGCAGCTTTGTACCTTATGCTGCCTCTTCTCCGAACTGCTTCAGCGCTTCAATCTGCTGTTCCTTGGACAACCGGATGCGTCCTCGCCAATGTTCCTGGAGCCGCAACGGCTGGTTGTCAGTCAGCGCCTCGACCATCTGCTGCACGTCTTCTTTCGAGTTGAGCATGCCGAACCAGTCGCCGCTGGGGTACACGACGCAGTTCCCAGCGTACCGATGACCACCGTAGTGACTCGCAGCCCAGAGGTGCAGCGGGATCTTGGCGTCTGTCGCGATCTCGTCCAGCCACTGGAGCATCTTGGGTCCGGCGCAGGCACAACGGAAATCCCTGCATGAAAAGAAGTCTGGGTCAGCTTTTTGCAATGGTAAGTTGCAGGTTTGCAGACACCGAGAGTTCGTACCGGTTCGCATGTGCACAGGCGAGCATGTGGAAACCTTGCTCAATCGGAGAGTAGCGCAAGTTTCTACATGAAGGTCAGGAATACCAACAATGTTAGTATGCGAGACGCACAGTCAGACGGCCATCACCATTAAAAGAATCGTGCACGTACAGATTTTCGAGCGCCTGCGGTAGGGATTCTGCATTGCGCACGCCTTCTCCCACCAGCGCCTCGACTAGAAACCCCACAAAGCAAATGCAAGTCAGAGTCCATCACACACGCCAATGTTCCAAGTGTCTCAAAGTTGTTTGCACGTACTGTTTGACTTGGAGACATCGTGGATGCGAATATTTTCTGGAAACACGAGCACGTCGTGGCTGTCGGCGAGATCTTTCGGTTCGGTTGCTATTTGAGCGTCCTGCGCTTGATCGGAACACGTTGCGCTCCTGTACGGAATCGCTGCCGTGACATTAAGTGGACTCGACTTTGCGTCTCCTCCACGTTTGCTCTCAATAGCGTGTAAACTCTGTATTTTCAATGCGCATTGCGTCAAGGTCAGTCACCGTATCGCTCGTTATTTCCACGCAATCTGCAGCTATTCTCCGTGTCACCTGAGCGTACGATGAGATAATGTGATCCGAGAACTCGAGCTTCTTGGGCCAGTCCTCGGCGCGTCCGTGGGCATCGACAATGACGAAATGACGCTCGTAATACTGCAGCAACAGCACCAAAACACAATTTCACACCACGAAATGAGCCAAAATATCCATGCAGCAAGGCACAGGTCTTCAATCCCCACACACACGCGCATCGTACCGGAACGGTGCCTTCAATGGCGCGCGGCTGCATGCGCGCAGCGCGTCGTGCTGCTCTCGCGGCGGCTGCATCGACCACCTCCGCTGTTGCTGGAGACGCGTCGCTGGAGGCGCTGCGCACGCCACTGCACTGCAGCAGCACACTGCGCTGGGAGATGGCAGAAGGGATCGCGCGCAGCAAGCGCACTCGCGTCGTCTGCAGCATCGTTTCGAGTGACACAAATTGAGGAATGAGCTCCTCATGTCAATCAAACGGCATCCGCTATTTGTGGCAATCACGAGTCGGTGGCGAAAACCGGCATCATAACGACCAACACTCTGTTGTTGTGTGATCGTATGGTGGCATTAGCCATAATGACGCGTGGCAGCAGCCAATCATAGTCGAGGATTTGTGAAACAGCCACAATCGAATACTGTGAAATTTAATAGTGACATGATTACACCGTAGCATGCGTTTGAAGAGGTTCAACACACACTTGAGAGTCGGAACGTTGGTCAAATCTGTGACGTGTGAGACCGAAAAGATGCCGTTGCTTTTCATGGAAATGCCACAGACGAAGCCTTTGCACTGCCCCACATGCATTGCTCGAAAGCGCAGTTCATGCTACTTTATGTGGCTACCACGTATGCCACACCATCTCATAAATATTACATCCACAGGTGTGTATCACGAGTTATAAATCGCGTCAAACTCGGACTTGTGCGCACTGTGGCGAATTTGGAGGCTGTGTTGCAGTGCCTCCACTCGATACTCCAGTGGCTGGACGAGATCGCGACAGACGCCAAGATCCCGCTGCACCTCTGGGCTGCGAGTCACTACGGTGGTCATCGGTACGCTGGGAACTGCGTCGTGTACCCCAGCGGCGACTGGTTCGGCATGCTCAACTCGAAAGAAGACGTGCAGCAGATGGTCGAGGCGCTGACTGACAACCAGCCGTTGCGGCTCCAGGAACATTGGCGAGGACGCATCCGGTTGTCCAAGGAACAGCAGATTGAAGCGCTGAAGCAGTTCGGAGAAGAGGCAGCATAAGGTACAAAGCTGCGCTTTCTTAACACAAATACATATATTTCGACTCGTTTACCTTGCCACCAACATTCGTCCCGAGTCGTCCATCAATCATATGCACTCAAGCGGACTCCGAAACACCGTCGTAGGTTCTTTTGTCGTCAAACTACTCGCTCTATGGTCGTTTAAATGCTTCGGCGGCATGCTTCGACAAAAAGTCTCAATGGTACTTCGCTCGAAAATCGCGTTCACCTGGCACCATCCGCAGGACTCGGTAGATGCAGTTTCTGTCTTGGTCTCTCAAGCCACAACCGTCTTTGATATACCGCACGATGTCCGCATCGCTGAGTCAATTGATGGCTCTCTTGTACGCTCCTTCATTCTCTCGTATCATGGCCATAAAGATGAGTCTCGGGATGCCGCCATACCTGTAGTATCTCTCACTCAGAACGTCTTCCGGCAGCTGCAGGTCATCGCGAAGGATTGCATTCAACGCTTGCAGCTCGTCTAACATCCACACTGGCAACACGTACGTGTACGAGTCGACTTTCGCGTAGCTGTGCATGTCAGGAAGTCCCACAGCAGCAAAGAGGATCGACACACCTCTCCAGCCAACAAGTAGCGACGACTCGCCCTCGATCAGCCGAAGCACACGATCCTCTAGTGATATGTCGTAAACTCCGTCAGCTGTCAGCAAAGTGAGCTCCTTCGTGCTGGCACAATACTTGTGATACGTGTCGCGGAAATTCAACACCAAGTCAAAGGAAGGGAGCGATTTGGCTTTCTCGTGGTGCTGGAAAATCAGTTGATAGGCTGCATAGACGTAGAATCGACTCAAGTCAGTCCCCTCTGTGCCCGTCACGATCATGTTGACATTCCAATGCTTCTCCAAAATCGGTTTGGTCCTGTCCATCAACTCGCCAAAGATCACAACGTTCGCCTTCCTTTCCATAATCTCCTTAAATCGCACCATTGGGTGCGCCAACGGAGGCAAGAGAGTCATTTCAAGATACCTCGTAGTCTGGAAATCAACTTCTCCTCCACTCGACTTGGGTCTTTTCATTTCGGCGGATGATAGCGTGTCGTTGCCGAACCATGCGTCGACTCGAGTGCGCAACGCGTGACTCCGAGAATTGACAGCAACATTACTCTGCTGCTGCGGCGCAACCACAGCCACAAGTGGACCTTCTGGGTTGCCATGCTCTCCAATCGGCGCGTGCTCTTCAAGCGGCGCCTGCTTCGCGTCGAAAGCAGCTCGGTTCGCGTAAACGATGAGTTTGGACGGGGCGACGTGTGCAAGTGTGTTTGGGGACTCGGTCTTCACTCGCTTTCGGAAACGAACAATCGTCTCGTTGTCGTCTGCTGTAACATCGGTTACCCCCGTTTGGCCGCGTTCGTCGATGAGCTCGAACCATTTCCGAGTTGTCATCCTGCTTTGTCCTCCCGCGGTGGCAATTCTTTAACTGACGGGGAACAAAAGGCACCACCTTTTTGCTTCTGCTCTCAGCCTAACTGCCGCTCCAACTTCAGATTGTTAGTGAGTCCATAGTGGACTCAAATATCTTCATAATTCCTCGCTCCAACGGCCTGACATTTCGGGACCCGGCTGCAGCTTCTCATACGCTTCCTGAATTCTATAAAACATCAATTGCGCGTGCGCTTTCGCTTCTTCGTCCTCACTGCTTTTCGCGTACTTGTCCGCTGCTCATAGGCTCGTTTAATCTCTGTCGGAGTTGCGCCTGAGCACTCTCAAGTACCGCTGCTTGCCTGCGACGCCGAGTCTCGAGTAAAGTAAAACGCGCACCATCGTTTGGATGGATAGCAATGCGCCGTTGCTGAACCATTTACCCAAATGAGGGTGTTCACTAGCCACCCTACTGCTCCGCAAATCGTCAAGCATGTTGGTGCTACCGCTGTGACGCAAGCGCAAACAGAAGTGGACCCTCAAAGTCGCCATGCTCTCCGATCGTCGGATACTGGAAGCGTTCCAAGACTGGGTGACAACCCCAAAACTGACCAACAATGTAGCAAAGCCGGGAAAGATCTTCAGTCTTTTTGTTGCCTATTGTGACTCACGAAGACTCAAAATAGGCATCTCCCATTGAGTTCTCGTTTTGTTCATCTAATAATACTAAATGGACAAAATGGGAACTGAATGCTCATATTATGAGCACACGCTGATGTGTTTGTGCATTTCGAGATCGAGCTCGTGTGAACTGTAGGGAGTGTTCAAACTATGAGCACGAGACGCACACCCATCGAAGAGATCCAAGTTGTCGGTCGCGTCTTGGTCTCGGTGCTCGCGCGAGGTATCAGCGCGGATTGTCAGAATGCTCTCCAGCAGATGGCTGACGCTGGACTCCCTCTGCAGCAAGGCTTTGTCGAGGAGCTTCATCGCTCCAAGGAACTCGCGCAATGCCTCACCAAGATGCCGTTGGCGAGGCTCGCTGAATTGCGCAGCGCAGTCGGAAATGCTGCATCCTCTTCAACTGCGAACACGGAGATCATGGGACTCGGGTCTTTTGTTCACGCTGCGACGAAAGAGCTACTCCCCGATACGTTGGATCTCCAGCCTTTACAAGAAGCAGCAGCCAAAGCCATAGCAGATGGAATCGTTGACGTGAAAGAGAGCGTGGCGAGTATCGGTCGACTCTTGCTTGCGGCATCCCATTCGTCCATGGCACTTTCTTCGACTGTCAGCGCCGAACTGCAAGATGCCGTGAAGGAAATGGTCGAACAGGGTACACCACTCGCTGCGTCCATGGTCGGCGAATTGAAATCTCATGCGCATCTGGTCTCACACGCGCTGCCGAAAGATAAACTGCTGGAGCTCCAAGCGCTTTGCTCACACGCCATCTCCTCGGAGTGGAGGGAACTCGAACAGTTTGCGTCTCAAATCAAGGAATCCATCAATCACATTGCAGATTCACCTCTACTGGACGTGGTACAGCAGGGAGTTATCGATGTGTACAACTCCCCACTCACTCGACTTATCGTGCAAGAAGAGTTCGCGAATCTTGACAAGGCGTTCACAGAGTCTCGCGAGAGTCTCGACGCTGCTATGGTTGCTATCGTGAATGGTGCGAGTGTTGGCGCATGTACGTCTTTTCTGGCCATGCTGCCACCTTTGCTGCGCTTTGGGATCCTTCGTGACTTCTGTCAAACTGTGAGCCTCCTCTTCACAAATTTGTATGGGACGATTCTCGACAACCAAGACTCGCCCATCGTGCGCAACATACAGGCAGTGTTCCGAGCGATCTACGACGTCGTGTCAGCCAACTTTTCAGCAATCTGGAGCAACAAGCGAGAACAACTCATCGACCTTGGGTGCATCCTGCTGCTTGTTTGTATCTGCATCGGGTATGTCTGCTTCCTGTGGTTTGTTTTCATGGGGAGGCACTTGCACAAGCGCTCCGACGAGGTTCGTCATGGCCATGAAGGCACCACATGGGCACAGTTGGCAGCTACTCAGCAAACGCGCGTCAAGATGTCCACATACGTGATCACAGGTTGCTTGACGATCTACTTGCCGTTGACAAGGCTGTCCGTAGAGATTCTCGTCGCAGCAATTGTTAAAAAGCCAGCTACAGAAAACGACGGAAAAAGCAGCATGCTCTCAACAAACTTAATCAAAGAACGCTACGGGGATCTCAAAATCTAGCCGCTGCTGGAACTGTTTGCCGTGGTGCTGTTCGTAACGTTCGCCATCCCGCTCCCGCTGCTTCTCGTGCGTGCGATCAAGGAGAATCGACCCACAGGCTCACTGGAAAACCCACTCGTCACTTACGACTTGGATGGCGAAGAGGTTCCGTTTGACGACAAAGTGTACGCGAGATTAATCGCGAACGACCCAGCACAATTGCGTTGTCCATACCGCTCGCTTTATGCCGGCTTTGAGAGCAAATGGAGCTTCTATAAAGTGTTTCAGTTGCTTTTCAAAGTGGCGCTCATCCTTCCTTTGGTCGCGGTCCAGCAACTCGGAGTTCGCGGCGCGATTTCGTGCGCGATTTACCTGCTCATCGTGACGCTTACATCCTACGGCACGCCATTCAGTGACCCGCTCAACAATTTGATAGAAGTAAGCGGAAAAATTGCCGCGCTGGTCACGTGCATTGGAGGCATGATTCTGGCCTTTGGCGTGTCTTCTAAGCTTGAGAGTATCATTGGCGCCATCGTGAACATTGTCAACCTTGTCAACCTGGTGGTGATGCTAGGCGTAATGTTGGAGAATGGTCAGGTTTACCCTTTTGTACAAAACATCTTGTATACTTAATTCTTTAATTTCGATGGTAAATTGTTTTCCCCTTTTGCGTCATGGTCGTTTCTCCACAGCCTGTATAAATAAATGGAAAGAATCGATACGTGAGTTGAACTTGTATCTGTATAGAAAGGGCACGCACCATTGTCTTTCTCTGAAATATATCACTACAATACGATCCTTATTCGTAAATAAGAAATAAACTAGATCGTATTTGTCAATTCCTGAAACCTCCATTTTGGCGCATCCTGTGCGACGCCAAACAATCCCAACAGCGAGCAGCTACAGAAGCGCGTCAACGTCTTCCTTCTTCATCATCTGTGTGCGCGCACTGAGCCCCGACGCGCGAATGGACATGGCTGCAACGATGGAGGGACCCGAGCAGCTCTACCCGCTCGTGCTCGAGCTCTCGGTGCCGGACCAGCGCGAGAGCGCGCTTCTCGAGCTCAGCAAGAAGCGCGAGGAGTTTCCCGAGCTCGCGCCGATCCTCTGGCACTCGTTCGGCACCGTCGCCGCGCTGCTGCAGGAGATCGTGTCGATCTACCCGCTGCTGTCGCCGCCGCAGCTCACGGCGCACGCGTCGAACCGCGTCTGCAACGCGCTCGCGCTGCTGCAGTGCGTCGCGTCGCACTCCGAGACCCGCACGCATTTCCTGAATGGTACGTCGAGAAAGAACGACCCCTCCCCTCTTGTTTCTCTATAGAAAAGGGGGAAATGCAGTGCCTTTCCATGTGCTTCTATGTTAACAAGAACGTACTTGATATGCTGTCTGCTGTAGCGCACATTCCGCTGTACCTGTATCCGTTTTTGAACACCGTGAGCAAGAACCGTCCGTTCGAGTACCTGCGCCTGACGAGTCTCGGCGTTATCGGCGCGCTTGTCAAGGTTCACTGCATTGTATTCGTTATAATCATCACCAAGTTCACTCTGACACAAGCTTACTGACGGGTGCATTTTATTCATTGGCTGTAGATTGACGACTCGGACGTGATCAATTTCTTGCTGCAAACGGAGATCATCCCGCTGTGTCTCCGCATCATGGAGGCCGGAAGCGAATTGTCCAAGACGGTGTGACGCCCTATTGCTCTCGTTCTATATGTGTTCATCAAGTCTCTCACTTATACTGCGGTTTGCCCCCTTCCGTGCGCACAACCATACAGGTCGCGACGTTCATTGTGCAGAAGATCCTGTTGGACGAGATGGGGCTCACGTACATTTGCCACACGCCTGAGCGCTTCTACGCCGTGGGCACCGTGCTGAGCAAGATGGTCGGCGTGCTCGTCGAGGCGCCGGCGCCGCGTCTGCTGAAGCACATCATCCGCTGCTACTTGCGTCTCTCGGACAACGTGCGAGCGAAGGAGGCGCTGCGCCAGTGCTTGCCGGACGCGCTGCGCAACCACACGTTCGACGAAGCCCTGAAGGACGACGTCACGACCAGCCGATGGCTCGCGCAACTGTTGTACAATATTGGCACCACGACCGAAGGAGGAGTGGCTGGCGCTGCTGGACTCGGAGCTGGCGGTGCCGTGGGCTCGCGACTCGCGAACGCATGAGCTAACTGTAAGTGCAAGTGGCAAACATGGTAGAGGACTTTTGATTGTATGAAAGCAGCAGCAAGGCTACGAAGCGCATGGGGTAACAAATAAAAGCAAACGGTGTGCAAACAAACAGTGAAGATTAACGGATCATGCATGCAAGCAGCGTCATTTTTCCTAACCTCATGCAAATATCGATTGGACTCACATGGCAGCGACGAGTTGCTTGACGATCGCATTGTACAGCGACGCGTACACGGTCTCGTTGTGCTTCGCCAACTCGCGCATCGCCATTGCCAGCTCCCGCAAGTCCGCGTCAAACGGCGCCAGCGACGCATGCACCTCCATCTCGCTGTCTTCGTCGAGCTGCGCATTCAAAATGGTCGAGAACACGCGATCGGAAAACAATTTGAACACTGGGTTCGCCGTGCCAAACGCGCCGTGGAGCCGCTGCTCAAGCGCGTCGAGCTCAACTTCGTATTCCTCGCTTTGCTGCGTGCGCTTTGCCTCCAGAGTTCGAATCTCCTGGGCAGCTTGAGTGACTAAATGCGCGCCAGAGATGCCTGGAGACAGCAACAGTGTCATCAATTGAGAGCCAATGCGGCGGAAAAAGTCACGCGGCACCGCGAGCCGACGGCGCGCGACGTGCTCCTGGACGACGACCAGCAGACTCGCGACGATCGTGATGCGGTCCATGGCGTCGCGGAAGCCGCGGATGCGGTCCACGTCGAGCGCAAACGATTCGGGCCACACACCCGAGGTGCCTTCAATGTGTGTCCCAATCAACGCCATCATACTTTGACGCAGAAACTTGGAAAACGCGTCAGAATCGTAGCGCGCCATGCGGTCTTTCTCGTCGTCTGACAGCATTCCCCAGTACTTTGTCATTTCCAACGCCAACCATTTCTCTGTCATTTCGAAACGCGTGCCCGCTGCGAGCTTCTCGTGCAGATTCTTTTGCTCGTACTCGGCGCCATGGCGCTGCAGGTACGTCGCAAGCATCCCAAAGTGCGCATTCATCAAATCCACGCGCAGCTCCTCCACTTTGCGCAGCGCAAACGCTAAAAAATCGACAAGCAAGAGCACGGCTGGCACGTTGGCATTACCATTGTCGCCAGCAGCCTGCAACGCCGCAAATCCTTCTTCAAACTGCTTTAGAAACGCATTAGTGGCGTCGTTGCGTGCTGGCGCCTCAGCTTGCAGAATCGCCTGCACAATGCGGACACAACGCGCTTTAATCTCAAGGAAATTGGCTTCTGGGTGCTGCATCATGGCTTCAAGAGCGCCAGTCTGCAGTGCCAGATTAACATCCTCCACCAGGTCCGGGCGGATCTTCATAACGTTCGCAAACTCCACTCTCAGTTCCTCAGTGCGCGCCAGGAGCGTCGGGATGTCGTTCGATGCGACCACCTGGTCCCAGAACGCCTGCAGCATCTGGTCGCGCACGCGCGCCGCCAACGATCCACTCTGAGCTCCATCTTCGACCTGTGGGATCCGGAACGATGGGTTGAGAATCAGTTCATGCACCAGTTTATCGTCGGAAAGCAGCGACTCAATCTGCACTGGCGGGTGCGCAGCATCATCGTGATACTGGTGGGCTTGTGGCGCTGCTGATTGTTGTGCTGGAGCCACTGGTGACGCATTGTCTCGTGCCGAATCCGCATTAATCCGTTCCCCTTCGTCCTCCGATACCTCAGACTCGGACCTGCTGCTGGTTCCCTGTTGCTCCACGCTGCGCTCGACGGCCGCAACGCGCGCCAACGTGTCGTCCTTGCCGATCACGTGTGCCAACGCGCTCCTCAACTGCAGCAGTTGCTTCTCCGTCTGATGCACGAGCTGATGCACGCCGTCGCCCTCGTGAACCGTCTGGGTCTTGGCCACGTACTGCAGCTTCATCTTGTAAATGTCATGGTATGAGCGCAGCATCTCGGTGGCGAGGCGCTCGGCGTCGTTCTGCTTCCAGCGTGTAAACGATTCAAAGTAGAACGCGAAGTGCGCTTCCAGGCGCGCGACGCACGTCTTGAGTTCGCGCGCCGTGCCGTGCTGCAGCAGCCCGTAGATGCGCAGCATGTCGTCGTGGGTCTTCTTGGCTGCATATGCCAGGCGCTCGCACTTGCCCGCCTCCATGATCTCGCTCGGGTGGAACGCGATCATCCCGACCATGAGCAGCACGCGGAACGACGCGCTGCCTCTGCGCGGACTCGGCGCCTCCTTACTCGGCGATTGGTCGCCTGCCGCGGCGCTGGGGAGCAGCACACGCAGCACATACTGCGCGGCGCGCGAGAGCTCTCGGTCCTGGAGCAGCATCATGCTTTCCTCAAAGCCCTTGGTGGCGATCTGCTGCCAGCACTTGACCACGCGCGCGACGTGCGCCGTGCTGAGCTGCAGCGAGCTGGCGTTCTTGCGCGCGTCCACGTGGCGACGGTACCATCGCTGGATGAACTTGGCGCGCGCCACACGGTCCTTGACGCTCTCAACGCTCTGCCAGCGCTCCGAGAGGCGCTGCACCATCCGCTGCGTCTGCTCTTCGCGGCGCAGCGCGGCGTCGCCCAACTGCCGCTCCAGTGCTCGTCTCGCGCGCTCACTGCACCCTTTCTGCACGGCTTTCACCGACTGAACCTTCTCTCGCACGCGCTCCACCCGGCGCTTGCAGCTCATCTGCGTCTGCTCCAGCGTCGAGAGCCGCCGCTGCTTGGCGACCTCGAGCTTCTCGCGCGTAGCCACTCGGCTGCTGCTGAGCGCGGCGCGGCGCTTGGCGTGCTGCTCTTTCGCGACCTGCTGCGCGTGCAGTACGCGCTCGCGCGCCAGCGCCTTGCGCTGCTTCTGCCGCGAGATGCGCGCTTCCGTGGCACGCGCGATGCGCGAGTACATCTGCGCCGCCAATTGGGCCGCGTTTTTCTTGTGATTGGTGTCAGCATTGGTGGTGGCACTTGAGTTGATGCTTGCAGCATCGGCGGCATGGTGCTGCTGCAATTGCCATTGGTACGCGCGCGATCGCTCCTCGAGACGCAGTTGACACTTGGACTTTTGCTGGTTCACCATTGCCATCGGTATCAGATCGTTGCTGGCTGAGGAAATGCGTGTGTGCGCTTGGTACCAAATTGCCGACTGAAGGAATCGTGCAAGGCTGCGATTGCCAATGCGAGCAAGCCCTCGACAAGCTATCTTCGCCAACTGGCGAGGAAAGAGGAAATAATGGGACGGAGGTCGGGGATGATACCGATTGGTTGTGGACACGAGTTTATATTGAAATTATGCGGACAAATGGACAAGTTCTGAGGGTGTCCCCTCTTCGGGTCGCTTTCGAGAAGAGAAAGAATCAAGCACGAAGAACAAACAGCAGAAAGAGCATGTTTTTCCAGTTGGTAAAAGACGCCGATTCGGGTGGGGGTAGGTTTTTCTGAGGGATATGTCACGCAAACATTCCTCCTATCAAACTCGACTATCGCGTACACAGGTAACAAAGAAATTGAGACCCGTCAAATACACATATTCTCTGATACAAATAATTCATTCAGTTTATATTGAGTATAAAGAGGTAAGCAAATAAAGACTGCGATAGTTCTCTTGCATGTTTTGACGTGCGTGATTGGCTGGGTGAGCTTGAGGGGGAACAATCACATCAGAATTTCAGCAAGCAGACAATTTGCATGTTCAGGTGCAAGTTTTGCCACTCACCCACGCTTGTGGCTCTGAGTGCTCGCAAGGATGTGCAACGGGATCAACCCGTTACACTGCGTGCTTTTGAGGAAGCGCGCGGGAGGAAGGGCACAGCGACAACGCTGTGTCAAAGAGGAAGGTTAGAGCTTTGCGCGGTAGCGTGCAAAACGAGAAGCAAACCAGAATGAGGGACTACCACAAATAAGTGGATATGCACACAATTGTTTCCCAGACGACAGTGAATTTAATGTCCTCACTAAGTGGATCGTTAGGTATGCACAATAGCATCAAATCAGTACAAAGATCAAGTTCTTAAGTACGAGAGATGCCTAAATATAGAGAACTATAGTACGGTGATATTAGCATTAAGTACGCATTTGATGTGAACTGGATGGTGCTTTGTGCTAGTCACGAAGACAAACGGCAACAACAAGACGTGGCGCTCAAGCTACGGTGCCACATCCATCAGCCAAGAAGCATGGCTGAGGGCGGTCTGAGAAGCCGAAGTTGCGGAAGTGCTGGCGGCGAAAGGAAGAACTTTCTACACCAGCCAGCCAACGAAGACATGTGAAGAAAAAGCTCAAATGCGATGTAACGGTTTGGGGTCTTCTTGAGATCTGATTGGTCGAAAGTCGGAAAGTCGAAACTTGATTGGTTGAAAGCCGGGGACGGTGGCTTGGACTCGGAGGAGGAGGTGGCGACTTGATGGCAAAATGGAAAGTGAATTGAATGGAGGACTTAGTTCGCTAGCGCTACGTCTAAGCCTCCCTGCATGCATGCCTATCCTTTTCTTCAACTGATTCGACTTTTCCTCCTATCCAGGTGTCCTGCCTGCACCTGTATTTTTATCTGACTAGTTCCATATAACTGTATATATTAGTGTTACATATGAATGAGAGCCTGACCTCGAGTCCGAGGTCAGGCACACGTTACACATGCCACGACGCTCCGCACGCTAGGCACGTGCGAAGTCAGGCACATGCCGATCCTACGCGCGTGCCTGGCGTGCGAGGTCAGGCACACGTGACATGCGACCTGAAATTGGTCAGAGTGGCGAACAACGAGCCGGGGCACGACGCAGGTTCTGCAAAGCCAACTATAGTAATGCGCCAAGGCAACCATTACTTGCAAGGTGGCTCTTTGTGTGTGTCACACACCACCTTGTGGAAGTGCATTGTGAGCGCGAAGATATTGGGTGAAGCACATAAAAGTGATCCCCACATGCACAGGTGACGTCATCGTCTGACGTCAGAGCAATCTGTGTCTGAGCTGAGTGTTGGTCGCTCGCAATCATTGAGATTCGGCGTGATTACGCACAACAGTACTCAAGACATGTGAATGATGGTTCCTACTTGGGGAAACAACACTGGTGACGAGACGAACGTGTCTCTACCACCTGAAGTGAGTGGCGTGAGCCATTCACTTTGCAGGGAATCTTCGCGGTACTTCAAGTTCAAGTTTCTCGAAGATCCCGTAGGTTCAACCTCAGTGTACCCAAGGTTTTATATATCAGATTCATAGGTTTTATTGTGTATGTTTAGGTTTTAGTTATAAAACGTGTAGGATCCCTTGGGGTTCATTTGTAAGTAGCGACAGGAATCATAAGCATTTTAATTCAGCTGCAATTTTAGCCTCAAATACTCAAGTCGTCTTCTCTCCCTCCAAGTCGGGAGATCGCTTCCTCAAGTCGCACAAGCGTGTGTGCCGTGTTTTGGGGACTGTTGAGAACAGCGCCCTCTTACACCTGGTAGCACTTCGAGCGGTCCTTCCAATGACCCAGTGAAGTGGAAAGGTTTGACGGCGCGGCTTTGAGCACTTCGCGCATTCCTGTCCAAGACCGAAGACCCTGCGAGCATTCTTGTTTGGGACATGATGCTACAGGAACCCCACTCGGTCCAGCAGTACCGGAAACTGTCGAGTTGACTATTGAGGGTTTCCCTCATTTGTCTTCTCATGAGTGGATGGCGCTTGAGCGCATGCGAGATGTCATCGGAGAGGCTGCTGTGGTCAGTCTTCTTCGGTCGGCGTCTCCGGAGGACCAGAAGAGCGCGGTGGTCATCTTCATGCACCACGAGATCATGTCCTCCCGGAAGCAGGTCGCAACCCCTATTTCCTCACTCAGGACGGTGCCACTGAAGCTTGACGTCTCTCCGTATCGCGGCGGAGAGAACGAACCCCTCTCACGATGGTTCGTCGAGTTGGATGCAGCCATCGCTGCAAGGCAACTGCGGGACCCTTCGCAGCAAGTGTTGTTCGCGATGTCCAACCTTGCGGGTCGTGCGAAGAGCTGGGCGTATGGCAAGCGTTTAGCTGATCTAAACTGCTTCCCCAGCTACGATCATTTCAAGACTGAACTCAAGAAGGCGTTTGAACCTCCGCAGAGTGAGTTCCGTGCGCGCGCCGAGTTCCTCAAGCTTCGTCAAGGCCGTTTCGACCTTCACTCGTATGCACAACGTGCTCGCTACTTGGTGTCGAGCATCGTTGACGAGCCGATTGACGTTCCGACGCAAGTTGTGACGTTCATGACGGGTCGGAACGATGGTCCGATTCGGAGCCAATTGTCCCGCGAGTACCCCAAGACGCTGGACGAAGCCATTGAGCGCGCGATGCAAGAAGAGTTCAGCATGAAGCAAGCGAAATTCCATGGGTTCGCGTCGAGACCAATGCAGCAATCAAATGTTGCGTATGATGGTCCCGAGCCCATGGACATCTCGTACATTTCCACGCCTGGAAATGAGCGTCCTCGCGGCGATGGGAAGTGTTTCCGTTGCGGGAAGCCGGGTCACATTGCTCGGAACTGCAAGGTGTCTTTGCCGGGTCGGCAAACGACACAGGGTGCTCGTTCGAACAACCACGATCGTTCTTACGGTCGTCGGTTCGATCGGTCACATGGGCCAAAAAACGGGAATGGACAGTAGGGGCGGGGCCTCCTACTGGCCCGGAAAAGAGGACTGTGGATGTTGTGGATACACAGGACTCTGGCCCCAATGTGCATGATGCACATGCAGTTTCCACGAGGGAGAACAGTGTCAGCCAAACGTCAAGTTTGATCGTTCTCAAAGTTCATGTAGACGGTATTGCAACGCCTCTACGAGCTTTGGTTGACACTGGTGCGTCGAACAACTTTGTTCGAGATGGAGCGATCGTCAGGCATGGTGTCTTCGTGCCTGATGCGAATGAAGAGAAGGCGATGATTGTCCGGTTGGCAAATGGGTCAACTGTGAAGATGCCGAAGCGCGTGGTGCGCTTGGCAATCGAGTGTGAAGATTTCCGAGGTGAAGACGAGTTTATTCTACTCGACATCGATGACAAGTTTGATATCATCCTGGGAATGCCGTGGTTGAAGCGTTATCAACCTAGCATTGACTGGATGAAGATGAAGATCTCCGTTGGCAAGCCACGAGATGTTGACTTGTGCTGCACAACAACGGATGAAGTGGTATGGGTGTATACATCTGTGGAAGAGATCCCAGATGACCCTTGTGATATTGCGGTGTGCGATGGCCCCCCATGTTCACAAGTGGTACCCATTTTGAAGAAGATGAACGGAGGTGGAGCAGTCAGGCGCCAGAAAAAGACTGTCTCCTTTGCCATCGACGACGAGAAGGTTTGCGATGGCGTTGACAAGAGTGAATGGAAGTGGAATAGACACCCTTCCCAAGACAAGAAGAAGACCAGCAAGATAAGTGTTTCGCCAAGAGTTTTGAGTACCCCTGATCAAGGTGCAAGTGGTGGTGACGAAGGGAGTGTCCAAGCACAAGACATTCCAAGCGAGTTTGTGAATATCGCGGTCTACAATGAAGAAGGTGACGTGGATGTAATCCGTCACGTGAAGATTGAAAATCCTCCAAGTTCAGCCGAAGAGTTGATTTCCTTGCCATCGATGAGCAAGAAGACACTGGAGCGCAGCCTAGCGAGAGGCGACATTGCGCAGGTGTGTGTGATCGTCGAAATGGTCGACGAAGGCTTCGTCAACACAGCACCGAGTGCGGATGCAGATGTGTTGGACGAAAAGACACGGAAGGAAAGGTTCGAGGAGCAGTCGTGGGACTCCCTCAAGAAGAACCCCGTGTATGCGCTTGCCAGGGAGTATGAAGACATTTTCCCTGACAAGGTGCCGGACGAATTGCCATTCGATAGAGGCATTCGTCACGAGATTGATGTACTTCCTGGCACGAAGTACTGCATCACAAGACAGTGGTCGTTGCCAAAGGAACAAGTCGAGGCAATCGACGAGTTCTTTGCGCAACGTGCTAAAGCTGGTCATGTGCGAGAGAGCAAGTCTCCGCATTGCAGCCCCACTTTCTGTGTGAAGAAGGCAACTGGAGGTTGGCGCATTGTTCGCGCTTTCAACAAGCTGAACGACGCGACAATTCCAGCCCAGACTCCGGTTCCACGCAAGGACATGATCCTTGATGGAATGGTTGGCAGCACCGTCTTCAGTGCTGTCGATCTGAAAGATGGTGTAATGGGCCACAACCAGCCATTACATGAAGGTGGATCTGTCCCCAGATTTAGTGTGCCACACACCACCTTCAGCGTGCATTGTGGAGACACAAATAACAAAGGGATTACGGTAAGACAGTCCCCACATGCACGTGTGACGTCATTCGATGACGTCACGAGGGTTCTCTGTGCTGATCAGTGCAGAATGTTGTTCTCATGTACTAATCAGTACTGAGCAATGGCATCCATGTACTAATCAAGTACTGAGTGATGGTTTCTACTTGGGAAACTGGACTGGCGACGAGACCGACGTGTCTCTGCCACCTGGAGTGAGTGGCGCGAGCCAATCACTTTGCAGGGATTTTAAACAAGACTTGAAGTTCAAGCTTCTAGAAGATCCCGTAGGTTCAACCTCAGTGCACCCGAGGTTTTATATATCATATTCATAGGTTTTATTGTGTATGTTTAGGTTTTAGTTATAAAACCTGTAGGATCCCTTGGGGTTCATTTGTAAGTAGCGACAGGAACCATAACCTTTTCAATTCAGTTGCAAATTTTCCTCCAAGTCCTCAAGTCTTCTTCCTCCCTCCAAGTCGGGAGATCGCTTCCTCTGGCACAAGCGTGTGTGCCGTGTTTGAGGGACTGTTGTGAACAGCGCCCTCTTACACCTGGTAGCACTTCGAGCGGTCCTTCCAACGACCCAGTGAAGTGAAGAGATTTGACGACGCGGCTTTAAGCACGTCGAGCATTCCTGTCCAAGACCCTGCGAGCATCCTTGTTCGGAACATGGATGCTACAGGAACCCCACTCGGTCCAGCAGTACCGGAAACTGTCGAGTTGACTATTGAGGGTTTCCCTCATCTGTCTTCTCATGAGTGGATGGCGCTTGAGCACATGCGAGATGTCATCGGAGAGGCTGCTGTGGTCAGTCTGCTTCGATCGGCGTCTCCGGAGGACCAGAAGAGTGCGGTGGTCAGCTTCATGCACCACGAGATCATGTCCTCCCGGAAGCAGGTCGCAACCCCTGTTTCCTCAATCAGGACGGTGCCACTGAAGCTTGACGTCTCTCCGTATCGCGGTGGAGAGAACGAACCTCTCTCACGATGGTTCGTCGAGTTGGATGCAGCCATCGCTGCAAGACAACTGCGAGACCCTTCGCAGCAAGTGTTGTTCGCGATGTCCAACCTTGCGGGTCGTGCGAAGAGCTGGGCTTATGGCAAGCGTTTAGCCGATCTAAACTGCTTCCCCAGCTACGATCATTTCAAGACCGAACTCAAGAAGGCGTTTGAACCTCCACAGAGTGAGTTCCGTGCGCGCGCCGAGTTCCTCAAGCTTCGTCAAGGCCGTTTCGACCTTCACTCGTATGCACAACGTGCTCGCTATTTGGTGTCGAGTATCGTTGACGAGCCGATTGACGTTCCGACGCAAGTCGTGACGTTCATGACGGGTCTGAACGATGGTCCGATTCGGAACCAACTGTTCCGCGAGTACCCAAGACGCTGGACGAAGCTATCGAACGTGCGATGCAAGAAGAGTTCAGCATCAAGCAAGCGAAGTTCCATGGGTTTGCGTCAAGACCAATGCGGCAATCAAATGTCGTGCATGATGGCCCCAAGCCCATGGACATCTCGTACATTTCCACGCCTGGAAATGAGCGTCCTCGCAACGATGGGAAGTGTTTCCGTTGCGGGAAGCCGGGTCATATTGCTCGGAACTGCAAGGTGTCTTTGCCAGGTCGGCAAACGACACAAGGTGCTCGTTCGAACACCCACGATCGTTCCTACGGTCGTCGGTTCGAGCGATCACCTGGGCCAAAAAACGGGAATGGACAGTAGGGGCGGGGCCTCCTACTGGCCCGGAAAAGAGGACTGTGGACGTTGTGGAGACACAGGACTCTGACCCCTATGTGCATCAAGCACATGCAGTTTCCACTATGAGTGAGGAGAGTGTCAGTCAAACGTCAAGTTTGATCGTTCACAAAGTTCATGTAGACGGTATTGCAACGCCTCTACGAGCTTTGGTTGACACTGGTGCGTCGAACAACTTTGTTCGAAATGAAGTGATCGTTAGGCATGGTGTCTTCGTGCCTGATGCGAATGAAGAGAAGACAATGATTGTCCGGTTGGCAAATGGGTCAACTGGGAAGATTTCCGAGGTGAAGACGAGTTTATTTTACTCGACCTCGATGACGAGTTTGACATCATCCTGGGAATGCCGTGGTTGAAGCGTTACCAACCTAGCATTGACTGGATGAATATGAAGATCTCCGTTGACAAGTCACGCGATGTTGACTTGTGCTGCACAACAACGGATGAAGTAGTATGGGTGTATACATCTGTGGAAGAGATCCCAGATGACCCTTGTGATATTGCGGTGTGCGATGGCCCCCCATGTTCACAAGTGGTACGCATTTTGAAGACGACGAACGGAGGTGGAGCAGTCAGGCGCCAGAAAAAGACTGTCTCCTTTGCCATCGACGACGAGAAGGTTCGTGATGGCGTTGACAAGAGTGAATGGAAGTGGAACAAACACCCTTCCCAAGACAAGAAGAAGAAGACCAGCAAGAGAAGTTTTTCGCCAAGAGTTTTGAGTACCCCTGATCAAGGTACAAGTGGTGATGACGAAGGGAGTGTCCAAGCACAAGACATTCCAAGCGAGTTTGTGAATATCGCGGTCTACAATGAAGAAGGTGACGTGGATGTAATCCGTCACGTGAAGATTGAAAATCCTCCAAGTTCAGTCGGAGAGTTGATTTCCTTGCCATCAATGAGCAAGAAGACACTGGAGCGCAGCCTAGCGAGAGGCGATATTGCGCAGGTGTGTGTGATCGTCGAAACGGTCGACGAAGGCTTCGTCAACACAGCATCAAGTGCGGATGCAGATGTGTTGGACGAAAAGACACGGAAGGAAAGGTTCGAGGAGCCGTCGTGGGGACTCCCTCTAGAAGACCCCCGTTATGCGCTTGCCAGGAATTATGAAGACATTTTCCCGTGCACGGTGCCGGACGAATTGCCATTCAAGAGGCGTTCGTCATGAGATTGATGTTACTTCCTTGCACCGACGTATGCATCACAATAGAAACGATGCCGTTCCAAAGGAACCCGTCGAGGCAATCGACGAGTTCTTTGCACAACGTGCTGAGGCTGGTCATGTGCGAGAGAGCAAGTCTCCGCATTGTAGCCCCACTTTCTGTGTGAAGAAAGCAACTGGAGGTTGGCGCATTGTTCACGCTTTCAACAAGCTGAACGACGCGACAATTCCAGCCCAGACTCCGGTTCCACGCAAGGACATGATCCTTGATGGAATGGTTGGCAGCACCGTCTTCAGTGCTATCGATCTGAAAGATGGGTTCTATCAGATTTGAATGCGCGAAGACGATGTCCCACTAACCGCAGTGAGTACCCCGAGTGGTATGCTATGGGAATGGTTAGTGATGCCGCAGGGACTGAAGAATGCTCCTGCGACCTTCAATCGAATGGTCACGAACGTTCTTCGTCCTCTGCGAACATTTGCACCAAGTTACTTTGACGACATCTTCGTTCATAGTAAGGCCACGAATGGGAAGTCTGATGTCGATGTTCATCTCGATCATCTTCGTCAAGTTTTCCAGGTCATGCGTGAGAATAAACTCTACGCTAACTTGAAGAAGTGCATGTTCTTCGCCCCCGAGATCCCTGTTCTCGGTTGTTTTGTGGGTAAGAGCGGTGTTCGAGTCGATCCGGAGAAGGTCAAAGCTATTGACGATTGGCCAGTGCCAAAGAACGTCAAACAGCTACGACAATGGTTGGGTCTAGCCAACTACTTTCACAAGTACACGCGCAATTATGCAGCGTTGGTGCAA
The DNA here is from genome assembly GCA_006386115.1 of Globisporangium splendens. Classification (NCBI taxonomy): domain Eukaryota; phylum Oomycota; class Peronosporomycetes; order Pythiales; family Pythiaceae; genus Globisporangium; species Globisporangium splendens. The sequence goes on along the minus strand of VFIW01000050.1, from coordinate 431,140 downwards.
TCCCTCACACAGCTCTTGAAGAAAGACGTTGAGTGGAAGTGGTCGAAAGACCATCAGACGGCGTTCGAAGAAGTCAAGAGGAGTCTCCGAGAAGCTCCTGTGTTGGCTCTGCCAAACCATGACAAGCCGTTCCACGTCGCCTGCGATACGAGCGACTATGCCATCGGTTGCGCATTGATGCAACACGATGACGAGGGTCACGAGCGAGTTGTGTCGTATCAGTCACGACAACTCCGACCCGCAGAACGGAACTACCCAGTTCACGACAAGGAACTTCTGGCGATGAAGTATTCTTTGGTCAAGTTCCGTGTGTATCTGCTTGGCGAAGAGCGCTTTGCTATCTACACTGATCACACATCTCTGCGTACGGCAGTGAAGACTCCTCATTTGTCGCAAAGAATGGCGAGATGGTTCTCCTTCTTTGCAGAGTACAACTTCGTTGTACACTGCAAGCCAGGCAAGACGAACATCTTAGCCGATGCGCTGTCAAGACGTCCGGATTACGATCCGAAGACCAAGAGTGAAGGCACGGACGGAGCGTGCCGACTCTGTGAAGATGTTCAAGCGATCGCGGTGCGAGCTGTGACTACAGTGCGAGAAGAGATCGTCGAAGGGTACAAGTCTGACGAAACATGTCAGGACTTGTTGAAGTACTTCAAGGACCCTTCGGACAAAGCACTGCAAGGTCTTCCGTCGCGCACAAGATCGCGAGTTCACCGCTTTCGAGTACACAATAGGTTGTTGTACTATGCGGTCGAACAAGGGGATACAGCAAGGGTTGTTGTTCCCAACGACGAAGGTCTGCGCCATCGACTCTTGTATGAGTACCATGACAGTCCTTCGGGTGGCCACCTCGGACGTGAGAAAACGTTTCTCAGTCTTTCCCGGGATTACTACTGGCCACACATGTACAAGTGGGTCCGCAAGTATGTGAGGACTTGCGAGATCTGCCAACGAGTGAAACCCTCTGGTTCCACGCAGGCACCACTTCGTTCATTGGCTGTCCCATCGGATAGTTGGAAGTCTGTGAGTATGGATTTCATATTCGGACTTCCAAGAGACACACATGGACGCAATGGCATCCTTGTGTTGGTGGACCGATTCAGCAAGATGGTTCATCTTGCGCCTGTTTCGGACAAGATCTCTGCTGAGAAGACTGCCGAGGTCTTTGTAGACGTCGTATTCCGTCTACACGGACTACCAGTCGAGATCGTGTCTGACCGTGACACCCGTTTCACGTCCAAGTTCTGGCGTGCACTGTTCGGACTTCTGGACACCAAGTTGTCCATGTCAACAGCAGCACACCCTGAAACGGACGGTCAAACAGAGCGAGTGAATCGTGTCCTCGAAGACGTGTTGCGCAGCTACGCAACGTCTTTCAAAGAGTGGAGTGAGTATCTCCCTCTTGCCGAGTTTGTGTTGAACAACTCCACGCATGTCTCGACAGGTCACTCTCCATTTTATGTGAACTATGGCATTCATCCTCGAATGCCTGCTTCCATAATGGGTGAGGTCTCTACCTTAAGTGGGGGAGGGACTCCGGCTCATGGAAACAAGCCGAAGTCGTCTTACGACCTGAATGCTGCTTCCGAGTTGAAAGCAAATTTTGACTCGATGAAACCCCTCGACGACCTAACAAGTCGTGAAGAGCAGCAAGTCGATGACTTTATCGTGAGGAGACAAGCCGTTGTGAGGTTTGTTCGAGACGCAATCGCGAAGGCTCATGATCTGCAAAAGGAACAAGCAGACAAGAGCGGAAGGAAGAACAAGCAAGTATATAAGATCAATGATCTTGTATTACTTAGCACGGCGAACCTGCCTGAACATGCAGTGTCCAACTTGGGAAGCTCCAAGCTTCTGCCAAGGTTCATTGGACCGTTCAAGGTAGTGAAATGCAATGGTGATGCCTACACGCTAGACATTCCTACACGCATGCGTCTACACCCAACATTTTATGTGGGTAGACTGAAGCCTTACCTTCCAAGTGGATCTGCGGATCCTACGAGATCTTCCGCAAACGATCGAGCTGATCGTGAAGCCTCTCCACTTGATTGCGAAAAGCAAACAGCTCATCGCTCTGGAGATTCTTCTCGGCGTACAGGAGTTGCAGGACGTCGAAGGATTGGTCCTTCACTGCCTCCAACGCTTGAAGACGAGAATGGTATTCACCACGAAGTACCTCGAGAGCCGAACCTGCCTCTTCCACAGAGCGCAAAAGGCGATCGTGAGCCAACTCACGAGACTTCTCATTCTTCCGGAGTCGAACAAGTTTGTCCTGAACCTGTTGGAACCGTTCCTCATAACGGGACTCCAAAGCCGAACACTGGGCAGAACCTTCTGTCAGATCGTCGATCTTCGACTCGTGATCGGCGACAAGGTTCTCGAGACTCTCGCAGCGTTCCTCAAGTGTCGAACAACGCTGCTGCAAAGCCTCGATTTGCCCACGGTGAGCACTCTTCCACTTCCAGAGTCGCTCAATCGTTTTCTCGTTCAGCCCCACCCCCGTTGTTAGACTCTCAGGGAGAGCATCACTGGGTGGTTGAGTCGATTGTTGATCATGAAGATCGACCAACTCATCGTCGAGGAAAGAAGCAGTTGAACCATCAACGCTTCTACAGAGTTCGGTGGCGTGGATATCCACCGAGCTTGGACACGTGGGAGCCTCGTCAGACATTGGAGTCTGATGTTCCCGACGTGGTCCGCAGCTATGAGAACTGCTTGTAGCGTCGCCAGGGGCGACACTACGACGACCAGAGCTACGATTCGCTCTGTCGTCAGCGGGAGTTCTTCTTTGGGCACGATCATTGCCACGACGAAGAAGACGCTCCATCTTGTTCTCATTCTCAAGACAAACAAATGTTCGCCATGAGTCTCTCTGGGCTGCGATGTGTTGGTTCGGATCATCGCGATCGTTGATCCGACGCCAACTGAAGAACCGCTCCTTGTAGAACTCGAGCTCCCCCTTCTTCTTCAGAATGGGAGAAATGTCGAAGAGTTCTGGAGCTGTCTGCTGTTGCTTGGACGACGGACGTTCTTCTCGGTTCACTTGGTCACTTGGTCGCTTCATTGCCAATTGGAAAGTGAACTGCTCCGAAAGGTCTGCAAAAGTACGCAAGGTACTTGTGACTTTAAGGAGGGGATGATGTAATGGGCCACAACCAGCCATCACATGAAGGTGGATCTGTTCCCAGATCTAGTGTGGCACACACCACCTCAGCGTGCATTGTGGAGACACAAATTACAAAGGGGTTACGGTAATACAGTCCCCACATGCACGTGTGACGATGACGTCACGAGTGTTCTCTGTGCTGATCAGTGCAGAATGTTGTTCTCATGTACTAATCAGTACAGAGTAATGACATCCATGTACTAATCAAGTACTGAGTGATGGTTCCTGTTTGGGAAACTGCACTGGCGACGAGACCGACGTGTCTCTGCCATCTCAAGTGAGTGGCGCGAGCCAATCGCTTTGCAGGGGTTATATACAAGACTTGAAGTTCAAGCTTCTAGAAGATCCCGTAGGTTCAACCTCAGTGTACCCAAGGTTTTATATATCAGATTTATTTCTGCATGTTTAGGTTTCAGTTATAAAACGTGTAGGATCCCTTGGGGTTCATTTGTAAGTAGCGACAGGAACCATAACCATTTTTAATTCAGTTGCAAATTTTCCTCCAAGTACTCAAGTCTTCGTTCCTCCCTCCAAGTCGGGAGATCGCTTCCTCTGGCACAAGCGTGTGTGCCGTGTTTGAGGGACTGTTGTGAACAGCGCCCTCTTACACCTGGTAGCACTTCGAGCGGTCCTTCCAACGACCCAGTGAAGTGAAGAGATTTGACGACGCGGCTTTAAGCACGTCGAGCATTCCTGTCCAAGACCCTGCGAGCATCCTTGTTTGGAACATGGATGCTACAGGAACCCCACTCGGTCCAGCAGTACCGGGAACTGTCGAGTTGACTATTGAGGGTTTCCCTCATTTGTCTTCTCATGAGTGGATGGCGCTTGAGCGCACGCGAGATGTCATCGGAGAGGCTGCTGTGGTCAGTCTGCTTCGATCGGCGTCTCCGGAGGACCAGAAGAGTGCGGTGGTCAGCTTCATGCACCACGAGATCATGTCCTCCCGGAAGCAGGTCGCAACCCCTGTTTCCTGAATCAGGACGGTGCCACTGAAGCTTGACGTCTCTCCGTATCGCGGCGGAGAGAACGAACCCCTCTCACGATGGTTCGTCGAGTTGGATGCAGCCACCGCTGCAAGACAACTGCGAGACCCTTCGTAGCAAGTGTTGTTCGCGATGTCCAACCTTGCGGGTCGTGCGAAGAGCTGGGCGTATGGCAAGCGTTTAGCCGATCTAAACTGCTTCCCCAGCTACGACCACTTCAAGACCAAACTCAAGAAGGCGTTTGAACCTCCACAGAGTGAGTTCCGTGCGCGCGCCGAGTTCCTCAAGCTTCGTCAAGGCCGTTTCGATCTTCACTCGTATGCACAGCGTGCTCGTTACTTGGTATCGAGTATCGTTGACGAGCCGATTGACGTTCCGACGCAAGTCGTGACGTTCATGACGGGTCTGAACGATGGTCCGATTCGGAACCAACTGTTCCGCGAGTACCCCAAGACGCTGGACGAAGCCATTGAGCGCGCGATGCAAGAAGAGTTCAGCATCAAGCAAGCGAAGTTCCACGGGTTTGCGTCGAGACCAATGCGGCAATCAAATGCCGTGCATGATGGTCCCGAGCCCATGGACATCTCGTACATTTCCACGCCTGGAAATGAGCGTCCTCGCAACGATGGAAAGTGTTTCCGTTGCGGGAAGCCGGGTCATATTGCTCGGAACTGCAAGGTGTCTTTGCCGGGTCGGCAAACGACACAGGGTGCTCGTTCGAACAACCACGATCGTTCTTACGGTCGTCGGTTCGAGCGGTCACCTGGGCCAAAAAAACGGGAATGGCCAGTAGGGGCGGGGCCTCCTACTGGCCCGGAAAAGAGGACTGTGGACGTTGTGGAGACACAGGACTCTGACCCCCATGTGCATCAAGCACATGCAGTTTCCACTATGAGTGAGAAGAGTGTCAGTCAAACGTCAAGTTTGATCGTTCACAAAGTTCATGTAGACGGTATTGCAACGCCTCTACGAGCTTTGGTTGACACTGGTGCGTCGAGCAACTTTGTTCGAAATGAAGTGATCGTCAGGCATGGTGTCTTCGTGTCTGATGCGAATGAAGAGACGACATGATTGTCCGGTTGGCAAATGGGTCAACTGGGAAGATTTCCGAGGTGAAGACGAGTTTATTTTACTCGACCTCGATGACGAGTTTGACATCATCCTGGGAATGCCGTGGTTGAAGCGTTACCAACCTAGCATTGACTGGATGAATATGAAGATCTCCGTTGGCAAGTCACGCGATGTTGACTTGTGCTGCACAACAACGGATGAAGTGGTATGGGTGTATACATCTGTGGAAGAGATCCCAGATGACCCTTGTAATATTGCGGTGTGCGATGGCCCCCCATGGTCACAAGCGGTACGCATTTTGAAGACGACGAAAACGGAGGTGGAGCAGTCAGGCGCCAGAAAAATGGACTGTCTCCTTTGCCATCGACGACGAGAAGGTTTCCGTGAGGCGTTTGACGAAGAGTGAATGAAGGGACAAAACTACCAAGACAAGAAGAAGGAAGAACAGCCAAGAGAAGTTTTTCGCCAAGAGTTTGAGTAACCCTGATCAGGTTACAAGTGGCGATGGACGGAAGGGAGTGTCAAGCACAAGACACTCCAAGCGGTTTGGAAATATCGCGCGGTTCTACAATGAAGAAGGTGGACGTGGATGTACCGTCACGTGGAAGATTGGAAAATCCTCCAAGTTAGTCGAAGAGTGATTCATTGCCATCGATGAGCAGAAGACACTGGAGCGCAGCCTAGCGAGAGGCGATATGCGCAGGTAGTGTGTGATCGTCGAACGAGTCGACGAAGGCTCGTCAACACAGCATCGAGATGCGGATGCAGATGTGTTGGGACAAAAGACACGGAAGGAAAGGTTCGAGGAGCAGTCGTGGGGCGCCCTCGAGAAGAACCCCGTGTATGCGCTGCCAGGGAATATGAGACATTGTCCTGACAAGGGCGAACGAATGCCATTCGACCAGAGGCGTTCGTGCATGAGAGTGATGTACTTCCTGGCACGAAAGAGTACTGCATCACAAGACAGTGGAGTGCCAAAGGAACAAGTCGAGGCAATCGACGAGTTCTTTGCACAACGTGCTAAGGCTGGTCATGTGCGGGAGAGCAAGTCTCCGCATTGCAGCCCCACTTTCTGTGTGAAGAAAGCAACTGGAGGTTGGCGCATTGTTCACGCTTTCAACAAGCTGAATGACGCGACAATTCCAGCCCAGACTCCGGTTCCACGCAAGGACATGATCCTTGATGGAATGGTTGGCAGCACCGTCTTTAGTGCTATCGATCTGAAAGATGGGTTCTATCAGATTCGAATGCGCGAAGACGATGTTCCACTGACCGCAGTGAGTACCCCGAGTGGTATGCTGTGGGAATGGTTAGTGATGCCACAGGGACTGAAGAATGCTCCTGAGACTTGCAATCGAATGGTTCACGAACGGTCTTGTCCTCTGCGAACATTTGCACAAAGTACTTTAGATATCTTAGTGCACAGTAAGGCCACGAATGGGGAAGTTGATCGTCGATGGTCATCTCGATCATATTCGTCAAGTTTCCAGTCATGCGTGGAACAAACTCTGCGCGAACTTGAAGAAGATGCGTTCTTCGCCCCGAGATCCCTGTTTCGGTTTTTGTGGCAAGAGCGGTGTTCGAGTCGATCCGGAGAAGGTCAAAGCTATTGACGATTGGCCAGTGCCAAAGAACGTCAAACAGCTACGACAATGGTTGGGTCCAGCCAACTACTTGCACAAGTACACGCGCAATTATGCAGCGTTGGTGCAACCCCTCACACAGCTCTTGAAGAAAGACGTTGAGTGGAAGCGGTCGAAAGATCATCAGACGGCGTTCGAAGAGTCAAGAGGAGTCTTCGAGAAGCTCCTGTGTTGGCTCTGCCAAACCACGACAAGCCGTTCCACGTCGTCTGCGATGCGAGCGACTATGCCATCGGTTGCGCATTGATGCAACACGATGATGAGGGTCATGAGCGAGTTGTGTTGTGTCAGTCACGACAACTCCGACCTGCAGAACGGAACTACCTAGTTCACGACAAGGAACTTCTGGCGATGAAGTATTCTTTGGTCAAGTTCCGTGTGTATCTGCTTGGCGAGGAGCGCTTTGCTATTTACACTGATCACGCATCTCTGCGTACGGCAGTGAAGACTCCTCATTTGTCGCAAAGAATGGCGAGATGGTTCTCCTTCTTTGCAGAGTACAACTTCGTTGTACACTGCAAGCCAGGCAAGACGAACATCTTAGCCGATGCGCTGTCAAGACGTCCGGATTACGATCCGAAGACCAAGAGTGAAGGCACGGACGGAGCGTGCCGACTCTGTGAAGATGTTCAAGCGATCGCGGTGCGAGCTGTGACTACAGTGCGAGAAGAGATCGTCGAAGGGTACAAGTCTGACGAAACATGTCAGGACTTGTTGAAGTGGACCCTTCCGACAAAGCACTGCAAGGTCTTCCGTCGCGCACAAGATCGCGAGTTCACCGCTCCTGAGTACACAATAGGTTGTTGTACTATGCGGTCGAACAAGGGGATACAGCAAGGGTTGTTGTTTCCCAACGACGAAAGGTCGCGTCATCGACTCTTGTAATGAGTACCATGACAGGCCGTCGGGTGGCCATCTCGGGGACGTGAGACAAACCGTTTTCAGTATTTCACGGGAGTACTACTGGCCAACATGTACAAGTGGGTCGAAGTCTGTGAGGACTTGCGCGATCTGCCAACGAAGTGAACCCTTAGTTCCACGCAGGCTCACCTCGTTCAATTGGCTGGTCCCATCGGACAGTTGGAAGTCTGTGAGTATGGTTAAATTCGGACTTCCAGAGACACACAGGACGCAATGGACCATCTGTGTTTGTGCGACCGATTCAGCAAGCTGGTCATCTTGCGCCTGTTCGGACAAAGATCTTGCTGAGAAGACTGCCAAGGTCTTGTAGACGTCGTATTCCGGTCTACACGGACTACCAGTCGAGATAGTGTCTGACAGTGACACACGTTCCGGCCAAGTTATGGCGGGCAATGTTCGGCTTCTGGGACACCACAGTTGGTATGTCAACAGCGGCACACCTTGAAAGGACCGGTCAAACAGACGGCGAGTGAATCGTTTGTCTCGAGGCCGTGTTGCGAAGCTACGCAACGTCTTTCAAAGAGTGGAGTGAGTTTCTCCCTCTTGCCGAGTTTGCGTTGAACAACTCCACGCATGTCTCGACGGGTCACTCTCCATTTTATGTGAACTATGGCATTCATCCTCGAGTGCCTGCTTCCATAATGGGTGAGGTCTCTGCCTTAAGTGGGGGAGGGACTCCGGCTCATGGAAACAAGCCGAAGTCGTCTTACGACCTGAATGCTGCTTCCGAGTTGAAAGCGAATTTCGACTCGATTAAACCCCTCGACGACCTAACAAGTCGTGAAGAGCAGCAAGTCGATGACTTTATTGTGAGGAGACAAGTCGTCGTGAGGTTTGTTCGAGACGCAATCGCGAAGGCTCAGGATCTGCAAAAGGAACAAGCAGACAAGAGCGGAAGGAAGAACAAGCAAGTTTATAAGATCAACGATCTTGTATTACTTAGCACGGCGAACCTGCCTGAACATGCAGTGTCCAACTTGGGAAGCTCCAAGCTTCTGCCAAGGTTCATTGGACCGTTCAAGGTAGTGAAATGCAATGGTGATGCCTACACGCTAGACATTCCTACACGCATGCGTCTACACCCAACATTTTATGTGGGTAGACTGAAGCCTTACCTTCCAAGTGGATCTGTGGACCCTACGAGATCTTCCGCAAACGATCGAGCTGATCGTGAAGCCTCTCCACTTGATTGCGAAAAGCAAACAGCTCATCGCTCTGGAGATTCTTCTCGGCGTACAGGAGTTGCAGGACGTCGAAGGATTGGTCCTTCACTGCCTCCAACGCTTGAAGACGAGAATGGTGCTCGCCACGAAGTACCTCGAGAGCCGAATCTACCTCTTCCACAGAGCGCAAAAGGCGATCGTGAGCCAACTCACGAGACTTCTCGTTCTTCTGGAGTCGAACAGGTTCGTCCTGAACCTGTTGGAACCGTTCCTCGAAACGGGACTCCAAAGCCGAACACTGGGCAGAACCTTCTGTCAGATCGTCGATCTTCGACTCGTGATCGGCGACAAGGTTCTCGAGACTCTCGCAGCGTTCCTCAAGCGTCGAACAACGCTGCTGCAGCGCCTCGATTTGCCCACGATGAGCACTCTTCCACTTCCAGAGCCGCTCAATCGTTTTCTCGTTCAGCCCCACCCCCGTTGTTAGACTCTCAGGGAGAGCATCGCTGGGTGGTTCAGTCGATTGTTGATCATGAAGACCGACCGACTCATCGTCGAGGAAAGAAGCAGTTGAACCATCAACGCTTCTACAGAGTTCGGTGGCGTGGATATCCACCGAGCTCGGACACGTGGGAACCTCGTCAGACATTGGAGTCTGATGTTCCCGACGTGGTCCGCAGCTATGAGAACTGCTTGTAGCGTCGCCAGGGGCGACACTACGACGACCAGAGCTACGGTTCGCTCTGTCGTCAGCGGGAGTCCTTCTTTCGGCACGAGCATTGCCACGACGAAGAAGATGCTCCATCTTGTTCTCATTCTCAAGACGAACAAATGTTCGCCATGAGTCTCTCTGGGCTGCGATGTGTTGGTTCGGATCATCGCGACCGTTGATCCGACGCCAACTGAAGAACCGCTCCTTGTAGAACTCGAGCTCCCCTTTCTTCTTCAGAATGGGAGAAATGTCGAAGAGTTCTGGAGCTGTCCGCTGTCGCTTGGACGACGGACGTTCTTCTCGGTTCACTTGGTCACTCGGTCGCTTCATTGCCAATTGGAAAGTGAACTGCTCCGAAAGGTCTGCAAAAGTACGCAAGGTACTTGTGAGTTTAAGGAGGGGATGGTGTAATGGGCCACAACCAGCCATTACATCAAGGTAGATCTGTTCCCAGATCTAGTGTGTCACACACCACCTTCAGCGTGCATTGTGGAGACACAAATAACAAAGGGATTACGGTAATACAGTCCCCACATGCACGTGTTACGTCATACCATCACATCGCGAGTGTTCTCTGTGCTGATCAGTGCAGAATGTTGCTCTCATGTACTAATCAGTACAGAGCGACAACATCCATGTACTAATCAAGTACTGAGTGATGGTTCCTGCTTGGGAAACTGGACTGGCGACGAGACCGACGTGTCTCTGCCACCTGGAGTGAGTGGCGCGAGCCATTCACTTTGCAGGGATTTTATACAAGACTTGAAGTTCAAGCTTCTCGAAGATCCCGTAGGTTCAACGTCAGTGTACCCAAGGTTTTATATATCAGATTCATAGGTTTTATTGTGTATGTTTATGTTTTAGTTATGAAAGCTGTAGGATCCCTTGGGGTTCATTAGCAAGTAGCGACAGGAACCATAACCTTTTCAATTCAGTTGCAAATTTTCCTCCAAGCCCTCAAGTCTTCTTCCTCCCTCCAAGTCGGGAAATCGCTTCCTCTGGCACAAGCGTGTGTGCCGTGTGTTGAGGGACTGTTGTGAACAGCGCCCTCTTACACTTTCCGCACACAAAACGTGGGTGAGCTATGTGGAGATTTGCTTTCTCTCACATGACCGGCGAGGGCTCGTTTCGCGAAGAACTCGTCGATTGCCTCAACCTGCTCGCGGGGCAGCGGCCATTGTCTGGTCACGCAATATTTGCTCCCGGGCTCGAGGTCAATCTCGTGCCGTACGCCACGGCCAACGGGCAGGGCACTTGGCACTTTGTCGGGAAACACATCTTTGAACTCCCACAATAAGTCAAAGTATGGACTGCCTTTCCCGGCGTCCCAGTCCTGAGCAGCAAACCGTTTCTGTTTGTCTGGCTCCAAAACACTCTCATCCGCAGTGGACGAGGTGCATAGTTTGCTACGCGTGAACGCAGTCGGAACGACGATCTCGCGGATCTGATCACGCTCTAGATCCGTAAGAAAGAGCTCATAGCTCATTTCTTCGAGGGATACGATCGCCTCAGCGGTACTCGGCAGCTCATGGAGCGCCGCAAATTCAGCGAAGAACACTTCGTCTGATGCGTTTGCTTCCGGACTGCGCTTCGCGCGTCTGAGCGCCACGTCAACGTGAGCGCGATCTATCGACGGATTCGAGGTCCTGTCGAAGGCGCGCAGCGAAGTTGCAGCTGCGTTGAGAGATGGGGCAATCATATGCGAGGCGGCCGTTTCCTCAGCAACAGATGCCAATGCACTGTCTCTCTCGCGAGCTGACAACTTGCGTCGCCCTCGTCGGTTGATGCGAACGCGCGACCTCGCGGTTCTGAGTTCCAGTACTGCACCGTCAGGGTGGTACGAGCTGGCTGACGCGTGTACACCTGTACTGTCGCTGTCACTTGCGGGGGCTGGCTCGGGTGCTCTGGAGCCGCACACTTGCGCACCAGTGTCCACGTCTGGACTTTATGGCGCTTCCGCACAAACTGGGCTACCTGCCGCAGTTGATCTCTTTGCTGGGCTCCCTGCCTCAGCGCATCTTCTAGCTGGGCTCCCTGCCACAGCGTGAGTGTTTGAAGCGGGGCTCGCTGCCGCCGCATGTCTTCCTGCTGGGCTCCCTACCACAGCGTGTTCAAAGCTCGCATCCATTGCGTGGAAATTTTCCCGCAACCTTCGCTCTTCATCAGAGGAAGGGGTGGGCTTCCGATTGTGCGTGCTCGCCAATCGATCCAAGGCTGATGTTTCGCCAGCCAAGGCATCCCTAGGATGAGGTCGTACTTCGACCCCATCGCTAGTACCACGAACGTTTCTTTGCAGACAAAGTCGCAAAAACTGAAAGAGAGTTCGACTTGAACCCCCTCAGTGTGTACTGTCGACCCATCGGCCAGACGTACGATCATCTTCTCGCGCTTGCCACTGTGGACAAGTCGCTCATATGCTTGCAGACTCTGTTCCAGAGCTGCCTTCGAGACGAAGTTCTGTGACGCACCGCAGTCAACAAGAACCGTCATTTTCTTCTCATAGCCTTCACATCGGCGCTATATACCAACATCTCACTCGGAGCCTTGTTGCCAAGAGCTCCTGGGACTAAGCTTCCCATCTGCACGACTCTAGTAGTCGGCGACGCCGAAGCTATAGAGTCTGTCTCAGTAGAAGCGGGACGCTTCTACTGAGACATTCCGTTTCCCTTTCTTGCCACAGCGGATCTGCCACCTCGATGAGCGTGGTTGCCGCGCGGCGTTTGGTAGTCCCTCGCCTGATTTCCAGTGCGAGGAGCAGACTGCCTTGGAGCGGGACACTTCGACTGATAGTGTCCTCGCTTGCCACAGTTAAAGCAGGTCACTTCGGCGCTGCTGAGATCCATTGGTGTCGGACCATGGAAGCGCCGCTCATTCGTGACTGCTCGGTGGCTGTGATGCGCGCCGTTGTGGTGGCCAGCGTTCCAATCAGGTCGGCTGACTCTGAACGATTGCTGCTCAGCGAGCGCAATGCGGATCGCATCTTCCATCGTGGCCGGCAAGCGTCGGTACAACTCCTGACGCGCTGGTCCACTGTTGAGGCCGTTGAGAAACGCAGGCACTTTCACAGACTCAGGCAAAGGGCTGGTCGTGATCGCCGCGCACAGGCTTCTCATCTCCTGGATGTATCGTTCCAGTGAGAGCTTCCCTTGTCTCAAGGAGAAGAAACGACCTTGCAACAGCACTTCGTTGTTCGGAGGCTGATACATGGCGGTGATTCTCGCACGGAAAACATCCCACGTGTCGAATGCACACTCATCGGCGAGCAACGTCGAGAATGCCCATTCCGACGCTCGACCGCGCAGGTTCGAGATGGCGTAAGACACCATCTGCTCGTTGCTGTCGATGAGCTGAGCCTTGGCGCAACGCTCCACGGCGAGCAGCCAGTGGATGAGCTTGTCGCCATCCGCACCATCGAATTTCGGAGCGTCGATCTTGACAGCTCTTGGGCGGGGAGTTTGGGACGCGGGTGTCTGAGGCGCAGAAGCCGCACTCGACAAAGACGTGGCTGCACCAGCAACCACAGATACCACTCGCTCGAGCGCTTCGCGCGACTCAGCAGCTGAGCGCAGCATCTCTGCGGTCAAGCTTGCGGTGGCTTGCATTTGTGCTTGCGCACTTCGCTCTCCTTCGAGGCGCTGAGCGTTCGAGAAGTTCTCGAACTGCTCGAGTCGAAAGATTTGCTATTCCGGCGACGCCGAGAGCACGTCTAGAGCGACTTGGTCGCCTAGCGCTTGTGCCATTCGGGTCAGCACACTCCGGTGTTCAGCCGAGAGGTGCGGGAACTGCGCAGGGTCAATTGACGCCATTATGAATCCTTGAGGAAGCGATTCAGGCAGTCACCTCTGCCGGGTCGTAGATTGACTACAAGTGCTACCAGTTGTAACCGGACACTTCCGAGTTACGCAGCACGGTACGTGTGTGAGGAAGCGTATGCAACGCTTCTCTCAAGGACTCTGTTCCGAGAGCGGTTGCCTGCTTCCTGCAGTGCAACAATCGGTTACCTATAGGTCTCTATAGAGTAACCGTCGATAACCAAAGGCTTTAGTTAACGGTAAAAATGGAACTGTTTATTTGTTGGAGGTTGCCCTCTGTAGGACAACCTGGATTATCTTTATGTAACTATGAACAATAGCAATCTCAAGTGTAATTACTCCCCAATGGGGACAATGAGTGGCTATGAAAGACTAACGCTAGTTGTCTTATGTGATTGGATGAAATGCATGTTCAATTATATCCAATCGGAGGCGCCGTCACTCAGACTGGCTGCCGGCTCCACCGTGAAGGTTCGAGCAAGTACGACGAACCTCATGGTTCGGTCTTAAACTTGTTGCGCGTACTCTACGTACCGCAAGGTTCGGTTTGGTTGTGTGGCACAACACAAGTGCGTAACCATGTTACAGTGTAACCCCGTTACACTCTCCCTGTTGTGATGACGTCTCCATGACGACCTTCACTCACGCCATCGCAATCGTTTGAAGTGTTGACTTCATATGGTTACGACAGACCAACACTCACGTCAGTAGAACGTTCAGCGAATGATGCGACATGGGTGAGAGTGAGTTGCGACATGGTGAGACATGAATTGCGACATCGTAGGATAGTGGGTGCAGGATCTGCTGGCACCCACTAGCTGCATGTCTGGATATTTGTGGGTAGGACACAATGAGGTAGCGTGTCCACTCTGGATGAGTGGACAGTAGGGAGCTTAGAGGTAGCATGTGTGCATGTGAACTAAGTCCTCCAACGAATCAATCACTTTGCATTTTGCAATCTACTACGCAAGCACCGCTTTCCAACAGGTTATGAGCCCAAGCCCCGCAGACTCTGCCGCCGCCATCGACCTTGCCAGCCTCGCCAATATGGATTCGACTGCTTCCCGCATCAACAGGTTCGACGGAACCAACTTCCACACATGAAAGTTCAAGATGCAGGTGGTGCTCGAAGAGCGCGAGTTCTGGGAAGTCACTAGCGGGGAAGTCAAGATGGAGCACTGCAACACGCCGCTCGACCAAGCGACGTTTCGGCGAAAGTCACGAAAGGCTCTCGCGATCATCTGCATGGTGCTGGAAGACTCGCAGTTGCCGCTGGTGCGTTCTGCTAACGGTGCGCATGATGCATGGTCAAGACTCGAAGCGCATTTCGAGAAGAAGAGCCTCGCGAACAAGCTCTTTCTTCGTCGACGCTTCTTTACGACGATGAAGGATGAAGGTGATGGTGTGTTGGAACAAATCAACAAGCTCAAGACACTGGCGGAACAACTCGAAGCAGTCGGCGCTCCAGTCAGTGAAGACGACTTGGTGATCGCGCTTCTTGGAAGTCTGAGCGAGTCATACCAGTTCCTGATCACGGCGTTGGAGTCGCATGCCGACACGCTGATGCGGGAACTAGTGACGTCTCGGCTCGTGCATGAAGACATGAAGCGCAAGGAGCAGGGTGGTGAGGGCATCGCGCCTGGCCAGGCGTTCATGACAAGTGAAGGCAAGCGCAAATGCCGACCAGTAAAGAAGATTGGTGCGTGCAACTATTGCGACAAGCATGGCCACTGGATCGCGGAGTGTCCCACACGAAATCAAGACAACAACGATTGACAATGTGTGCAGCGGACCAACGTTGTGCGAGATGAAGGGTCCAACGAGTATCTGTTCTATGTTGGACATGAAGACAGTTAAGTCAAGTCAAGCCAGATGTGGTTGATTGACTCCGGCGCGACACAGCATATGTCGCATTCCAAGTGTTTCATGACGAACTACAAGCCGATCGATCCTGTGGACGTGCATCTCGCGGATGATGGCACGGTCCAAGCGATCGGGTGTGGGGACGTAGCGATGTCCATGAAGACTCCCAGTGGTGTGAAGAAGGGTGTACTCAAGTGCGTGTGGCACATTTCGAAGCTCAGTCGGAACCTCTTCTCGGTCGGTCGATTCGCCAAGGACGTTGCGCCAGTGATGTTCGACAGCAACGGTTGTTTCGTCGAGCTCAAGGGATCAAAGTGTGTAATAGGCTAAAACCAGCCATCACATTAAGGTGGATCTGTCCACAGATCTAGTGTGGAACACACCACCTTCAGCGTGCATTGTGGAGACACAAACAACAAAGGGATTACAGTAATACAGTCCCCACATGCACGTGTGACGTCATTCGATGACGTCACGAGTGTTCTCTGTGCTGATCAGTGCAGAATGTTGTTCCACATGTACTAATCAGTACTGAGCAATGACATCCATGTACTAATCAAGTACTGAGTGATGGTTCCTACTTGGGAAACTGGACTGGCGACGAGACCGACGTGTCTCTGCCACCTGAAGTGAGTGGCGCGAGCCAATCACTTTGCAGGGATTTTATACAAGACTTGAAGTTCAAGCTTCTCGAAGATCCCGTAGGTTCAACCTCAGTGTACCCAAGGTTTCATACATCAGATTCATAGGTTTTATTGTGTATGATTAGGTTTTGTGCATAAAACCTCTAGGAGTCCTAGTGGTGTTTTATATGTAGCGTCAGGAACCATAAGCACATTTCAATTGAGTTGCATTTTTGCCAAGTTCCTCTCAAGTCTCCCTCTCAAGCGCAAGCGTGCGTGCTGTGTTTGAGGCTGCCTCGGATAGCCTCTTAGAGTTTTGCTTGGCTTGTAGTGTACAACAAAGTTGTACTCTGCAAAGAAGGAGAACCATCTCGCCATTCTTTGCGACAAATGAGGAGTCTTCACTGCTGTACGCAGAGATGCGTGATCAGTGCAGATAGCAAAGCGCTCCTCGCCAAGCAGATACACACGGAACTTGACCAAAGAATACTTCATCGCCAGAAGTTCCTTGTCATGAACTGGGTAGTTCCGTTCTGCGGGTCGGAGTTGTCGTGACTGATACGACACAACTCGCTCGTGACCCTCATCATCGTGTTGCATCAATGCGCAACCGATGGCATAGTCGCTCGCATTGCAGACGACGTGGAACGGCTTGTCGTGGTTTGGCAGAGCCAACACAGGAGCTTCTCGAAGACTCCTCTTGACTTCTTCGAATACCGTCTGATGGTCTTTCGACCACTTCCACTCAACGTCTTTCTTCAAGAGCTGTGTGAGGGGTTGCACCAACGCTGCGTAATTGCGTGTGTACTTGTGCAAGTAGTTGGTTAGACCCAACCATTGTCGAAGCTGTTTGACGTTCTGAGGCACAGGCCAATCGTCAATAGCTTTGACCTTCTCCGGATCGACTCGAACACCGCTCTTGCCCACAAAACAACCGAGAAAAGGGATCTCGGGGGAGAAGAACATGCACTTCTTCAAGTTTGCGTAGAGTTTATTCTCACGCATGACCTGGAAGACTTGACGAAGATGATCGAGATGAACATCGACATCAGACTTCCCATTCGCGGCCTTACTATGAACGAAGATGTCGTCAAAGTAACTTGGTGCAAATGTTCGCAGAGGACGAAGAACGTTCGTGACCATTCGATTGAAGGTCGCAGGAGCATTCTTCAGTCCCTGTGGCATCGCTAACCATTCCCACAGCATACCACTCGG
This sequence comes from Globisporangium splendens, assembly GCA_006386115.1. Classification (NCBI taxonomy): domain Eukaryota; phylum Oomycota; class Peronosporomycetes; order Pythiales; family Pythiaceae; genus Globisporangium; species Globisporangium splendens. The sequence goes on along the minus strand of VFIW01000050.1, from coordinate 413,962 downwards.
GGTACTCACTGCGGTTAGTGGGACATCGTCTTCGCGCATTCGAATCTGATAGAACCCATCTTTCAGGTCGATAGCACTGAAGACGGTGCTGCCAACCATTCCATCAAGGATCATATCCTTGCGCGGGACCGAAGTCTGGGCTGGAATTGTCGCGTCGTTCAGCTTGTTGAAAGCGTGAACAATGCGCCAACCTCCAGTTGCTTTCTTCACACAGAAAGTGGGGCTGCAATGCGGAGACTTGCTCTCCCGCACATGACCAGCCTTAGCACGTTGTGCAAAGAACTCGTCGATTGCCTCGACTTGTCCCTTTGGCAACGGCCACTGTCTTGTGATGCAGTACTTCGTGCCAGGAAGTACATCAATCTCATGACGAATGCATCTGTCGAATGGCAATTCGTCCGGCACCTTGTCAGGGAAAATGTCTTCATATTCCCTGGCAAGCGCATACACGGGGTTCTTCTTGAGGGCGTCCCACGACTGCTCCTCGAACCTTTCCTCCCGTGTCTTTTCGTCCAACAAATCTGCATCCGCACTCGATGCTGTGTTGACGAAGCCTTCGTCGACCATTTCGACGATCACACACACCTGCGCAATATCGCCTCTCGCTAGGCTGCGCTCCAGTGTCTTCTTGCTCATCGATGGCAAGAAAATCAACTCTTGGACTGAACTTGGAGGATTTTCAATCTTCACGTGACGGATTACATCCACGTCACCTTCTTCATTGTGGACCGCGATATTCACAAACTCGCTTGGAATGTCTTGTGCTTGGACACTCCCTTCGTCATCACCACTTGCACCTTGATCAGGGGAACTCAAAACTCTTGACGAAAAACTTCTCTTGTTGGTCTTCTTGTCTTGGGAAGGGTGTCTGTTCCTCTTCCATTCACTCTTGTCAACGCCATCGCGAACCTTCTCGTCGTCGATGGCAAAGGAGACAGTCTCTTTCTGGCGCCTGACTGCTCCACCTTCGTTCGTCTTCTTCAAAATGGGTACCACTTGTGAACATGGGGGGCCATCGCACACCGCAATATCACAAGGGCCATCTGGGATCTCTTCCACAGATGTGTACACCCATACTACTTCATCCGTTGTTGTGCAGCGCAAGTCAACATCGCGTGACTTGCCAACGGAGATCTTCATATTCATCCAGTCAATGCTAGGTTGATAACGCTTCAACCACGGTATTCCCAGGATGATGTCAAACTTGTCATCGAGGTCGAGTAAAATAAACTCGTCTTCACCTCGGAAATCTTCACACTTGATTGCCAAGCGCACCACGCGCTTCGGCATCTTCACAGTTGACCCATTTGCCAACCGGACAATCATTGCCTTCTCTTCATTCGCATCAGGCACGAAGACACCATGCCTGACGATCACTTCATTCCGAACAAAGTTGTTCGACGCACCAGTGTCAACCAAAGCTCGTAGAGGCGTTGCAATACCGTCTACATGAACTTTATGAACGATCAAACTTGACGTTTGACTGACACTCTTCTCACTCATAGTGGAAACTGCATGTGCTTAATGCACATGGGGGTCAGAGTCCTGTGTCTCCACAACGTCCACAGTCCTCTTTTCCGGGCCAGTGGGAGGCCCCTCCCTACTGTCCATTCCCGTTTTTTGGCCCAGGTGACCGCTCGAACCGACGACCGTAAGAACGATCGTGGTTGTTCGAACGAGCACCTTGTGTCGTTTGCCGACCAGGCAAAGACACCTTGCAGTTCCGAGCAATATGACCCGGCTTCCCGCAACGGAAACACTTCCCATCGTTGCGAGGACGCTCATTTCCAGGCGTGGAAATGTACGAGATGTCCATGGGCTCGGGACCATCATGCACGACATTTGATTGCCGCATTGGTCTCGATGCAAACCCATGGAACTTCGCTTGCTTGATGCTGAACTCTTCTTGCATCGCACGTTCAATGGCTTCGTCCAGCGTCTTGGGGTACTCGCGGAACAATTGATTCCGAATCGGACCATCGTTCAGACCCGTCATGAACGTCACGACTTGCGTCGGAACGTCAATCGGCTCGTCAACGATGCTCGACACCAAGTAGCGAGCACGTTGTACATACGAGTGAAGGTCGAAACGGCCTTGACGAAGCTTGAGGAACTCGGCGCGTGCACGGAACTCACTCTGTGGAGGTTCAAATGCCTTCTTGAGTTCAGCCTTGAAATGGTCGTAGCTGGGGAAGCAGTTTAGATCCACTAAACGCTTACCATACGCCCAGCTCTTCACACGACCCGCAAGGTTGGACATCGCGAACAACACTTGCTGCGAAGGGTCTCGCAGTTGTCTTGCAGCGGTGGCTGCATCCAACTCGACGAACCATCGTGAGAGGGGTTCGTTCTCTCCGCCGCGATACGGAGAGACGTCAAGCTTCAGTGGCACCGTCCTGAGCGAGGAAACAGGGGTTGCGACCTGCTTCCGGGAGGACATGATCTCGTGGTGCATGAAGCTGACCACCGCACTCTTCTGGTCCTCCGTAGACGCCGATCGAAGAAGACTGACCACAGCAGCCTCTCCGATGACATCTCGCATGCGCTCAAGCGCCATCCACTCATGAGAAGACAAGTGATGGAAACCCTCAATAGTCAACTCGACAGTTTCCGGTACTGCTGGACCGAGTGGGGTTCCTGTAGCATCCATGTTCCAAACAAGGATCCTCGCAGGGTCTTGGACAGGAATGCTCGACGTGCTTAAAGCCGCGTCGTCAAACCTCTTCACTTCACTGGGTCGTTGGAAGGACCGCTCGAAGTGCTGCCAGGTGTAAGAGGGAGCTGTTCACAACAGTCCCTCAAACACGGCACACACGCTTGTGCCAGAGGAAGCGATCTCCCGACTTGGAGGGAGGAAGGACGACTCGAGTATTTGGAGGAAAAGTTGCAACTGAATTAAATGTAGTTATGGTTCCTGTCGCTACTTACTAATGAACCCCAAGGGATCCTACAGGTTTTATAACTAAAACCTAAACATACACAATAAAACCTATGAATATGATATATAAAACCTTGGGTACACTGAGGTTGAACCTGCGGGATCTTCGAGAAGCTTGAACTTCAAGTCTTATTTAAAATCCATGCAAAGTGACTGGCTCACGCCACTCACTTCAGGCGGCAGAGACACGTCGGTCTCGTCGCCAGCCCAGTTTCCCAAGCAGGAACCATCACTCAGTACTTGATTAGTACATGGATGTCATTGCTCAGTACTGATTAGTACATGAGAACAACATTCTGCACTGATCAGCACAGAGAACACTCGTGACGTCATCGAATGACGTCACGCGTGCATGTGGGGACTGTATTACTGTAATCCCTTTGTTGTTTGTGTCTCCACAATGCACGCTGAAGGTGGTGTGTTCCACACTAGATCTGTGGACAGATCCACCTTCACGTAATGGCTGGTCATGGCCCATTACAGGGGAGGAGTCCGCGAAGCAGCAGCTGTTGCTTCGGAACGTTCGGAGACCCCGCATCAACATGAGCAGGTAACTGCTCATGCGGCGATCGCCGACAGAGATATCGCTACAACAGTGTTGCAGCGACAAGCTGTCGTCCGCTTCGTCCGCGATTCAATCGCTGACGCAGTGGATGGTCAGAAAGAACAAGCGGACAAGAGTGGCCGCAAAAACACGAATGAATTTAAAAGGAATTCGTTTGTTTTATTATCGACTGCTAACCTACCTAACAGAGTGGTGAGCAGTGACAGCAACAAGTTGCTGCCAAGATACATTGGCCCTTTCAAGGTACTTGGAAGGATTGGAGACGCATATTCGTTGGAGCTTCCTCCGACCATGCGTCTACACCCGACGTTCTACGTCGGGCGACTCAAAGCGTATCATCGCCACGATGATTCGTTGGTCTCTTCCTCTTCAAGAGGCCATGCTCACGAAGGACCCCGAGAACAAGCTTGTGGTCCGCCTCGAGTCTCGAGAGACTCCCCTCGAGCCGCTCGTGCTTCGCGATCATCTCGCTTAGCTCGGCCCGAAATCGGAGAACCTCGTTCTCCCGCTCAGCGTACTTCAGCCGATCAAGAAGACGCTGATCACTCTGAGGATGCGCCTCAGAGTCACTAGCAGATCTTCCCTCCTCCAGCTCCTCCGTTGCGAGACTCCGAGGGGAACCAACGCTGGATCGTGGAGAAGATACTTGCTCATCGCGATCGATCGTCGCGAGGGACGAAGGAGCGCGTCTATCGCGTTCGTTGGCTGGGCTACCCGCCAGATCGAGATACCTGGTGTAACCGGACACTTCCGAGTTACGCAGCACGGTACGTGTGTGAGGAAGCGTATGCAACGCTTCTCTCAAGGACTCTGTTCCGAGAGCTGTTGCCTGCTTCCTGCAGTGCAACAATCGGTTACCTATAGGTCTCTATAGAGTAACCGTCGATAACCAAAGACTCAGTTAACGGTAAAAATGGAACTGTTTATTTGTTGGAGGTTGCCCTCTGTAGGACAACCTGGATTATCTTTATGTAACTATGAACAATAGCAATCTCAAGTGTAATTACTCCCCATGGGGCAATGAGTGGCTATGAAAGACTAACGCTAGTTGTCTTATGTGATTGGATGAAATGCATGTTCAATTATGTCCAATCGGAGGCGCCGTCACTCAGACTGGCTGCCGGCTCCACCGTGAAGGTTCGAGCAAGTACGACGAACCTCATGGTTCGGTCTTAAACTTGTTGCGCGTACTCTACGTACCGCAAGGTTCGGTTTGGTTGTGTGGCACAACACAAGTGCGTAACCATGTTACAGTGTAACCCCGTTACACCACCCCCCACTTAAAGTGCGAAACACTCGAAGGGTCGGTGTGAGAAACGTGTGGATCTCGCGCGTGTGCGCCGAGAAAGGGGAACATTCGTGTATTCCTCGGGAAAGAGCACAGCGGCGACGCGTGCGTTAATTTCACCGAGTGTTGGCACATATAGTCACTGTGCTCGCGCACGTGAGTATCATGGCCACCAACAAAGCTGTCCGCGAGAAGCTCGCGCGACAAAAAGGGGAAGGCGTCGGCACTCTCGTCGAAACTCTGCGCAAGCGCGAGGAAGACAGAGAGGTCGCGTCGAGCGCAAGACGAACGACGGTCACCGCGGATGCGGTCGACGTGCCTGCGGAGAGCGACGGCAGGTCTGCTCCCACATCTGATAGCGCTCCTGCTATAAGCAGTGAGCTGCGATTCGGAGATCTCCCTTCCGTGAAGCCGCTGTTCGCGCGTGCTTTGGAAGAGGAGGAAGCGACTGAGGAATTCCTCGTCGTTGACAATGACGGGAGCTCGCTTGAAGACGAGGGAGCGCTCACCGTGAAGCTCGGCTCCATCGACGAGTGGGTCGAGTACGAGGAGTTGCAAAGCGAGCGACACGCCGCTTATCTCCACGAGCTCGAGCGAGATCCATCCGCTGACGTCTCGATGTATCGGACGAAGGAGGAAAATGACGCCGTTGAGGCTGTCAACAATCGTAAGAGGAAGCACGAAGTCCTCATTACAAACGAAGAGGCAGGAGTGCGAGCCATCGTTCACGATGAGCTCAAGTACTCACTGCCCGAAATGCCGCCGCCAGAACTATGGCCGGCTGGCAAGACCGCATCGAATCTGCTCGCGAGAGCCAGACTTTGTGCGCGGGACTATGACGCTCAATTTAAAAATTGGCGTGAAAAGCGATTGCGGGATGAAAATGGGGAATTGCGTATTCACCCGATCCCAGTCGTCCTCTTTGTTGGAGAGACGGAAGAAGAGTACGATGCCGACTTCATGTCGTGCATCAGTAAAATTAAGGGAGGTAGCACTCGCACAGTGTCTACCGATCCGACAGCGCAACGCAGTCAACGCATGCAATTTGCAGTTGACCGTGTTCGTCTGTTTCGCTCCAAGCAGGGCGGTGGCACGCCTCTGCGAGCGGGTGGTCGCGCTGGTAACAGGCGACAAATTACTCGCGCGAATGACAGTCCCTCAGTTGCGCCTCAAAGGCGTCAACAAGATCCGGACGTCTTCGCGAAGACGCTCAGCAGGCTCCCACGAGCTCTGCGACACATCGTACCCACGCCACTTCACAAGGTAGTGGGTGTTCCCCTTACGCCGCTGCACACGCAGCAGGCGCTCAACATGGTAGTGGCGCTGTCCCTGCTTGTCAATCAGCGGGACAGGTGGCGCCCTACTTCGCTTCAGCATCGGTGGTTGCACCAGATGCGATGGTTCAGATGGTTCACGCGAACGCATCGTCTTTGGGGGCGCTACAGCAAGACGTCCGTACCCTTCGCCAGCAATATCTGGACGAAACCTCGCTGTTGAAGCAGAGGGTGACAGCGCTTGAGACGGAGCTGAAGGAAGCTCGTCAGATGCTGGAGGAGTACCATGTCCGCGGGAAGCACTTCCACGCGAGGTACGCTCCGCGAGTGAAGACGCTTTGGGAGAGGCACAACGCGCTCGTGTCTCGATGGGCGGCGTCTGAGCCCCCTGATGAGACCGACGTGCTCCCGGACTGGGATAAAAATCCACAGTAGCGTCATGGTAGCGCTTCAGCAAACCCACGTAGAACACGGGGTGCGTTGCCATTCTCGTTGGGAGATCGAGCTTGTAATTCAAGTCTCCAATCTTCTCCACAACAGTGTATGGCCCGATGAATCGTGGCAACAACTTACTCCCGCTGGGGAGCGTTGTGACTGCATCGTTTGGTAGGTTTTTAATGCTTAAAAGCACTTTATCACCCACACAAAACGTTTGTTTGTTCTTTCTACCCGATTTATCGGCGTAGAGCTTTTGCTTGTCTTGCGCAGCAGCTAGTTGGTCGCGTACGCGACGCAACAATGCTGCGCGCTCATCGACAAATTGCCGCGCTGCCGCGACGGCTTTGTCTTGCTTTTTCGTTGCTCTCGCAGCGCGTGCTGCAGAGAGATCTATTTCTGCGCCGGTGTGTGACACCGCGCGTCCTTCCATTCGTGGCTGACGCTCACGCGAGCAGTCGCCTGATTCCGTCTGAGACTGGCTATTTTTGGCACGAGTACCGTAACTCAGTACCGTGGGTGATCCATCTTTAGGACACGAGTACCGTAACTCAGTACCGTGCCCGACATGTCAATACTCTGCGTGCTGTCCGGTAAGACCGTGACAGATTCGGAACGCGATCGCACAGGCGGCGCATCGCGCGCGTCCACATGAGCAGCTAACGCTACGTCTGGTGACGGAGGTCGCGCGCTCGCATCGAGCGCAGCGAGTTGCCCTCCCACCGCAGAACGTTCGACGCCCTCGAACAGAGTGGCGGGTACGCGCGGGTGCCGCAGCGAGTTAAAATAGAACGGAGTCACGGCCGTAGAGGCGTGCTCGCTGCTATTTATAGCAAACTCGGCGTACGGCAGCCAGCGGCTCCAGTCGCGGGGATGATCGACAGCGATGCTGCGAAGAATATCCTCGACGACACGGTTCACGCGCTCGGTTTGCCCGTCTGTCTCGGGGTGATCGGCAGTGGACAACGCCAGATCTGTGCCGAGCAGGCGAAAGAGTTCGCGCCAAAAGGCAGCGGTAAAACGCGGGTCCCGGTCTGATACAATAGACTCGGGCAAGCCGTGATAGCGGAACACGTGCTCTAAAAATAGGCACGCCGTCTCTTGCGCAGTGACATGCTTGCGCACGGGTGCAACGTGCACCATTTTGCTCAGTCGGTCGACGAACACGACGACGCCTGTGTTGCGCGCCTTGTCTTCCGGGAAACCGAAGACGAAATCCATGCTGACCGACTTCCAGCAGTCTTGCGGAATCGGCAGCGGATGCAGCGGCGCTTTGTTCTTGCCCGCAGGCTTCACGCGCTGGCACTGCTCGCATGAGCGTACATAATTGGCCACCCATTTGTATTGGTGTGGCCACCAAAACACATTAGACACTTGCAAGAAGGTCTTTTCACGTCCGAGATGCCCACTCGCTGGTGCATCGTGAAACTCATGCAGGATCGAAAGTTTCAGATCCTGGTCATGCGGTACATACACACGCGGGTAATCAAAGTTGGACAGTCGATGCCACAACAACCCGTCGTGGTAACTAAACCGAGCAAGCTTTGACTCGAGTTTGGCAGGCAATGACTCTTTGGACGAGCCGTCAAAGTGAGCAATCAACAAGCGACATTCATCGTCCTTTGCATAAAGCGACTGAATATTGTCCTTGAGCTTTGTTTGCACTCGACTGATGCTCAGATGCATGAGATCAGGAGTGCGCTCCAAACACAGGGCGTCAGAGCTGCTGTCAGCGCTCGACTCGTAATCTGGACGGCGCGAGAGCGCGTCCGCCAGAACATTTTCCTTTCCCGGCTTGTATTCGACCCGAAAGTTGAACTCGGAGAAGAATGCAAGCCATCGCGCCATTCGCTGCGATAAATGGGGGGAATTAATCGCGGTCCGCAAGGACGCGTGATCCGTGTACACAACGAACGGTGTCGCACCCAAAAGGTGGACCATGAACTTCAAGAGAGCGTACTTGATCGCAAGCAGCTCCTTGTCGTGCACAGGATAATTCTTTTCAGCTGCCTTAAGCAGTCTGCTTTGGTATGACACGACGCGCTCATGGCCGTCATCATCCTTCTGCATCAGCGCACAGCCGATTGCAAAATCGCTGGCATCGCACACGACACTGAAGGCTTTCGTGTGGTCCGGCAACGCCAGGACAGGAGCGCGAACGAGCGACTCCTTCACGTCAATGAATGCATTCATGACATCATTCGTCCAGTCCCACTCGACATCCTTTTTCAAGAGATGCGTGAGCGGACGGACTCTTGCCGCATAGTTGTGGCTGTACTTGTGCAAGTAATTTGCCAAGCCAAGCCACTTGCGCAAGTCCTTGACATTCTTTGGGATCGGCCAGTCGGCGATCGCCTTGATCTTCTCTGGGTCCGCGCGGACGCCAGCTTTGCCAACATAGCAGCCCAGGATCGGTATCTCTGAGGCGCCAAAGATGCACTTCTTCAGGTTGCAATACAGACTGTTGTCTCGTAAGCACTGCAACACTGAGCGCAAATGTCTCTTGTGCACGTCAACGGCACTGAGATCTCCTTCGGCACGACTGTGCACGAAGATGTCATCGAAATAGCTCGGTGCATACGCACGATGAGGACGCAGAAGATGCGTTACCAGACGATTGAACGTCGCTGGTGCATTCTTCAAACCTTGCGGCATAACGAGCCACTCCCACAGCATCCCGCTGGGTGTGCTTACTGCCGTCAAGGGAACGTCACTCTCTCGCATGAGGATCTGATAGAACCCATCCATCAGATCCAGTGCGGAGAACACTGTCGAGCCGCCCATGGAGTCGATCAAGACATCCTTCCTTGGGATCGGCGTTTGTGCCGGAATGGTGGCGGCGTTCAGCTTGTTGAAAGCGTGAACAATGCGCCAGCCACCAGTCGCTTTCCGCACACAAAACGTGGGTGAGCTATGTGGAGACTTGCTTTCTCTCACATGACCGGCGAGGGCTCGTTTCGCGAAGAACTCGTCGATTGCCTCAACCTGCTCGCGGGGCAGCGGCCATTGTCTGGTCACGCAATATTTGCTCCCAGGCTCGAGGTCAATCTCGTGCCGTACGCCACGATCAACGGGCAGGGCACTTGGCACTTTGTCGGGAAACACATCTTTGAACTCCCACAATAAGTCAAAGTATGGACTGCCTTTCACGGCGTCCCAATCCTGAGCAGCAAACCGTTTCTGTTTGTCTGGCTCCAAAACACTCTCATCCGCAGTGGACGAGGTGCATAGTTCGCTACGCGTGAACGCAGTCGGAACGACGATCTCGCGGATCTGGTCACGCTCTAGATCCGTAAGAAAGAGCTCATAGCTCATTTCTTCGAGGGATACAATCGCCTCAGCGGTACTCGGCAGCTCATGGAGCGCCGCAAATTCAGCGAAGAACACTTCGTCTGATGCGTTTGCTTCCGGACTGCGCTTCGCGCGTCTGAGCGCCACGTCAACGTGAGCGCGATCTATCGACGGATCCGAGGTCCTGTCGAAGGCGCGCAGCGAAGTTGCAGCTGCATTGAGAGATGGGGCAATCGTGTGCGAGGCGGCCGTTTCCTCAGCAACAGATGCCAATGCACTGTCTCTCTCGCGAGCTGACAACTTGCGTCGCCCTCGTCGGTTGATGCGAACACGCGACCTCGCGGTTCTGAGCGCCAGTACTGCACCGTCAGGGTGGTACGAGCTGGCTGACGCGTGTACACCTGTACTGTCGCTGTCACTTGCGGGGGCTGGCTCGGGTGCTCTGGAGCAGCACACTTGCGCACCAGTGTCCACGTCTGGACTTTCTGGCGCTTCCGCACAAACTGGGCTACCTGCCTCAGCGCATCTTCTAGCTGGGCTCCCTGCCTCAGCGCATCTTCTAGCTGGGCTCCCTGCCACAGCGTGAGTGTTTTGAGCGGGGCTCGCTGCCGCCGCATGTCTTCCTGCTGGGCTCCTTGCCACAGCGTGTTCAAAGCTCGCATCCATTGCGTGGAAATTTTCCCGCAACCTTCGCTCTTCATCAGAGGAAGGGATGGAGCTTCCGATTGTGCGTGCTCGCCAATCGATCCAAGGCTGATGTTTCGCCAGCCAAGGCATCCCTAGGATGAGGTCGTACTTCGACCCCATCGCTAGTACCACAAACGTTTCTTTGCAGACAAAGTCGCAAAAACTGAAGGAGAGTTCGACTTGAACCCCTTCAGTGTGTACTGTCGACCCATCGGCCAGACGTACGATCATCTTCTCGCGCTTGCCACTGTGGACAAGTCGGTCATACGCTTGCAGACTCTTTTTCAGAGCTGACTTAGAGACGAAGTTCTGTGACGCACCGCAGTCAACAAGAACCGTCATTTTCTTCTCATAGCCCTTCACATCGGCGATATATACCAACATCTCACTCGGAGCCTTGTTGCCAAGAGCTCCTGGGACTAAACTTCCCATCTGCACGACTCTAGTAGTCGGCGACGCCGAAGCTATAGAGTCTGTCTCAGTAGAGCGTCCCGCTTCGACTGAGACATTCCGTTTCCCTTTCTTGCCACAGCGGATCTGCCACCTCGATGAGCGTGGCTGCCGCGCGGCGTTTGGTAGTCCCTCGCCTGATTTCCAGTGCGAGGAGCAGACTGCCTTGGAGCGAGACACTTCGACTGATAGTGTCCTCGCTTGCCACAGTTAAAGCAGGTCACTTCGGCGCTGCTGAGATCCATTGGCGTCGGACCATGGAGGCGCCGCTCATTCGTGACTGCTCGGTGGCTGTGATGCGCACCGTTGTGGCGGCCAGCGTTCCAATCAGGTCGGCTGACTCTGAACGATTGCTGCTCAACGAGCGCAATGCGGATCGCATCTTCCATCGTGGCAGGCAAGCGTCGGTACAACTCCTGACGCGCTGGTCCACTGTTGAGGCCGTTGAGAAACGCAGGCACTTTCATAGACTCAGGCAAAGGGCTGGTCGTGATCGCCGCGCACAGGCTTCTCATCTCCTGGATGTATCGTTCCAGTGAGAGCTTCCCTTGTTTCAAGGAGAAGAAACGACCTTGCAGCAGCACTTCGTTGTTCGGAGGCTGATACATGGCGGTGATTCTCGCACGGAAAATATCCCACGTGTCGAATGCACACTCATCGGCGAGCAGCGTCGAGAATGCCCATTCCGACGCTCGACCGCGCAGGTTCGAGATGGCGTAAGACACCATCTGCTCGTTGCTGTCGATGAGCTGAGCCTTGGCGCAACGCTCCACGGCGAGCAGCCAGTGGATGAGCTTGTCGCCATCCGCACCATCGAATTTCGGAGCGTCAATCTTGACAGCTCTTGGGCGGGGAGTTTGGGACGCGGGTGTCTGAGGCGCAGAAGCCGCACTCGACAAAGACGTGGCTGCACCAGCAACCACAGATACCACTCGCTCGAGCGCTTCGCGCGACTCAGCAGCTGAGCGCAGCATCTCTGCGGTCAAGCTTGCGGTGGCTTGCATTTGTGCTTGCGCACTTCGCTCTCCTTCGAGGCGCTGAGCGTTCGAGAAGTTCTCGAACTGCTCGAGTCGAAAGATTTGCTGTTCCGGCGACGCCGAGAGCACGTCTAGCGCGACTTGGTCGCCTAGCGCTTGTGCCATTCGGGTCAGCACACTCCGGTGTTCAGCCGAGAGGTGCGGGAACTGCGCAGGGTCAACTGACGCCATGATGAATCCTTGAGGAAGCGATTCAGGCAGTCACCTCTGCCGGGTCGTAGATTGACTACTAGTGCTACCAGTTGTAACCGGACACTTCCGAGTTACGCAGCACGGTACGTGTGTGAGGAAGCGTATGCAACGCTTCTCTCAAGGACTCTGTTCCGAGAGAGGTTGCCTGCTTCCTGCAGTGCAACAATCGGTTACCTATAGGTCTCTATAGAGTAACCGTCGATAACCAAAGACTCAGTTAACGATAAAAATGGAACTGTTTATTTGTTGGAGGTTGCCCTCTGTAGGACAACCTGGATTATCTTTATGTAACTATGAACAATAGCAATCTCAAGTGTAATTACTCCCCATGGGGCAATGAGTGGCTATGACAGACTAACGCTAGTTGTCTTATGTGATTGGATGAAATGCATGTTCAATTATGTCCAATCGGAGGCGCCGTCACTCAGACTGGCTGCCGGCTCCACCGTGAAGGTTCGAGCAAGTACGACTAACCTCATGGTTCGGTCTTAAACTTGTTGCGCGTACTCTACGTACCGCAAGGTTCGGTTTGGTTGTGTGGCACAACACAAGTGCGTAACCATGTTACAGTGTAACCCCGTTACACCTGGGACCCTGCCTCGTTGCTCCAAGTCGATGTTCCTGGCTTGGTGCAGCAATACGAGAGTCGATGCTAAGCGACTCTCGCTTCCACAACTCGCGGATCCGATCTTGCAATCCGTGACGAAGCGTGATTCCGTTGTGCCCGCGCAAATTCTTCTCAGTCAGCTGAGAAGCATCATCTGCGCAGATGCGACAACCCATCGGTGTGGTCTTGACACCACACGGAATACCCAGATCCATGCAGTCTTCATGGATCGCCAACAACTTTCCAAAGGCATTGTGCCGGAGGAATTTCTCTCGATTGTCTCGCAATCGAGCGATGCGTTTCGCAGCGTCTTCGTTGGAATTCACAACGAAGGCACTCCATGCTTGCGAAAGAAACAGCGCTGTGGGACTTCTTTGACTTCGATCGACAGTCGAAGAATCGCATCGAATGGAACAAATCGATGTAAAACTCCTCGCACACATTTGGATGGAAGTTCTGTCGAAGGACGAAGTCATCGTCCTTGACAGCACTCACATCGTACAGCGCGTGAGTTCCCCCAAGCTTGGTGCCACGATGCGCACGAACCCAATTGGGTTTGGGTGCCCACAAATGGCTCCAGCTTGAAGGGACGAAATCCATCCCTTCAGAAGGACCCGTCACCGGATCCTTCTGCTCTGCCGGAAAGGCAAGATAGCGTGGCGACACGCTATTCCCCCATGACGCAGTAACCTGCGCATCAGTCTCTGATTCCACATCGAGGAGCAAACCCTCGAGTGGGTCAACAGTATCCAATTCACCATTGGGTACGTCCAGCGAGAGGAGAATACCTCTCGCTGCATTCACCAAGTCAGGATCAGCTGATGCTAATCCTCCTTGCGCGAGGTTCTCTACCGCAGTGCGATCCGATGTATCGTCATCGGAAATGTCAATCGCTGCGATGGTTCCACTCGCTTTTCCGTGAGAAGCTTCCTCCTCATGATGCTTTTTCCGTGCAGGCTCATTCAACAGAGTCGCGGGCAATGAACGCTTCGCTCCGGAAGAAGGCTTTGCTTCTTCCGCCCAATCACCACGCTCGACAGTCGTCGTGGTGAGTTTCAAAGGAGAATTGTAAGGAGTTCCCTCCTCACAACTTGAGTCGTAGTTGACAGCGTCGCTGTCGATCGAAGATATCTGTACGAGGTGAACCTCGTACAAGTTGAGGCGCTTGGACAATTCTTTACTGCTGAGGCGCGCAGCACCTCGGCAAACCAGCCCGCAGAGCGTTCTCTCCTGCGTTCAGTCCTTCCGAACACGGAAGAACACAGAAGAATCCAGAGGGATTGGTCGCGTACGCGTTTCTACGGAGGGATGGTATAATGGGGCTTCCCATTACATGGGTTCTTGGGTCCAGAGAGTGTGGGTCATACCCACACGGGTTCTACCAATCTCTACAAACCCACCCGTTAACCCATCAACACTCTATGTAGCCACTTGCATTTTTAGCCAATAAGGACATTCCATTGAAGTTTAATCTCATTGGATGATAGTCGGATTGGACGCCCGACTATCTATCAATCGAAGACACCGTAGGAACAACCCATCAGATTTGCATTTCAAACCTCAAGATTTCAATTCACTTCTCTTTTTGCACGTTATCGCGCAAAGCTCCCTTCCTTCTCTTTGGACACAGTGTTATCACTGTGCCCTTCCTTTCACCTGCGCTTCCTCAACGCACGTGTACGTCGTGTAACGAGTCCCGTTACAATTTCTCTATTTAGTGAGACGAGATTGATTTTGCTTTTATGGAGTCGATGGCTATGATAGTGATGGAGGTAGCATTGGGGCAGGCAGATGCCTATTTGAAGATTCCGTCTTTTGAATGACACACATCAGTCCGAGATTGTTTACAGTCAGTAAATGTTACTTGGCATTCTGTTGTCTCGAGTCCGTTACACATCGCCACGCATACTCACTGAATGCTAATAACAGCATCTACACGTCTTGTGTGCTTCATTGACAAACGCATGGGTGCTTGAATTCTTTGCTCCTGATACAGTGTTACTATATATGCAATTCCTGGCCGTGGAACCGCGGCGGGTCGCTTGAAAAGCGCCGCTGTAGTAGCGGCGTGGCTTCATCGTGGTGGTGGCCCAATCCTCCATTCACGGCCGACGGCGTCTGTTTCTTGACGCTCATCATGAAAATGACGAGGAGGCCCGGGAGGATCTCGGGGATCGTGTAGAAGAGCCACGGGTTGGCGAGGTGCGGGTCGAAGACCTCGATCGCGGGCGTCGAGATCACAAGCAGCACGCTGCGGTAGAGGAAGAGCAGCGACACGGCGAGCCCGAGCCACGTGACGCGCGTGGCGATGCTGGTCGCGAGCGCCGAGAACTCGATCTTGAGCAACACCTGGCGCAACTTGTAGGCGCAACGCGCGAGCATGACGGCAAGCAGGAAGAAGAAGAGCGCGACGACGCCGTAGTCGAGCTGGAACATGAAAGTGGTGCTCTGGTACGTCGGGAAGAGCGTCTTGACCACGAGCAGCGCGAACTCGACCAGGTAGATCCACACGTTGGCGACCACGAAGAGCTTGCGCGAGCGCAGCTGCTGCTTGCTGGCGCGTGTGTATTCGGCGATGACCGACTGGTTGGCGGCGAAGCGCGCGAGCGGCTTGTCGGCGCGCTGCGCCTGGAAGAGCACGTCCTCCCAGAACCGCAGCAGCAGTGTGAACGCCGAGAAGTAGAGCAGCGTCGCGAGCTTCCCGAACGACGTCACACCGACCACGTAGATGTCGATGTCCGTCGGCAGGATCGGCACGTCGATGATCATGTGCTCGTACGCGTACGGCGCACGCGCACCCACGACCCACTCGAACGCGTGCATGCCACTCAGCAGGAACCACACGATGCGCGTGAAGTACGAGAAGCCCAGGAACGTCGGGAACCAGCGCATGCGCTTGACTGGCAGCAGGTGCGTCGCGTGGCCGTGCTCGCCCAGCCGCCCGCGCTGGATGCTCACCGACACCGTGTACGCCAGCGCCGCCGCGTAGCAGTACATGGAGCTCGCCGCCGCCGACCGCGTGTAGAAGCAGTGGCCCTCGCCGAACACGCAGATCTCGTGCCACAGGTTCATCCTTGCCCAACGCGCTTCTCGGTTGCTTTGTCCACCGCCTTCGTCTTTTTGGAATGCAGCACCAAAATGGAACAAGGCACAAACACTCTTGTCTGACCGACTCAGTATTAATACATAGAGGCAAATGAAAGCCGACAGATGTCCGAGCAAACACTCTTGTGCAAGCTTAGATGTACAGGTTATTACTAAATAGAGGTCAAAAGAGACTCTCCGCATC
Source organism: Globisporangium splendens (assembly GCA_006386115.1). NCBI lineage: Eukaryota > Oomycota > Peronosporomycetes > Pythiales > Pythiaceae > Globisporangium > Globisporangium splendens. The sequence continues at coordinate 397,909 of VFIW01000050.1, read as the reverse complement.
TCTGCCACACAGAGGAGCTCCAAAACGCAAATGGTTCCTGCTTTGAATCTCGCTTGCCAACTTGCTTTCTATTACTTTCACTTCAATCACCACTCTTCACATGTAGTTTCACGCATGCATGAACACTCGAAGCACGCTTGTACACTTAGTCCCAGCCTTCTCTCTCTCTCTCTCTCTCTCCTTTCACGACTCAGGCCACTCTGGCAGGGTCTTCAGTCGTTTTCTGTGGCACCAAATTCTCAGTTCTGGCGAATAGCATTGAGCAGTAGCAAGTCTCGCAGATCACGCCACGTGGACTTGGTCTCGCATCTCGTGAGACTTCACTGCTGCGCTGCATGCTGTCGGCTGCCACGAGAGACGCCAGACAGACTCGGTATTGGGGGCCACGAATCGGGCTTTCGACCATGAATGCACCGGCGGCTGCAAAAGCAGCACACGCAGCAGACAAACTGGTCCGTCTTCGTCGCGTAGCGCGATCAAAGTGGCTCACGTTCTCGGAATGATCAGTGTCGGTTGCCTGCTTCAGGCACTGCTCGTCGGGGTTCATCAACGGAAACAGACTCCGCAAAGTCACTTTGCTACGCGGTCGTGGACAGGCAGTCGGCGTCGTGTGAGGAGGCGAGAACAGTAACGACCCTCTTTCCTTCCCCCACGGACTTGTGTATGCTGCTCGAATTGACGATGCGCCGTCGTGTTCAGCTGTAAAGTACCTGCCTCCTTCGTTGGACTCGTCTGTGTCAGCAGCGATCGTGATCTTCATGCGCTTTCGCAGTCCATGGACTTTGCTGGCAGCTCCGAGCCACCTTGGTTGAGAAATTCCCCTGACATTGTCTGTCTCGAGCTCTTCTTGAGGCTCGAGCTGCTCTCGCGAAGTTAACGCACTGTTATCGTATCCGCACTTCTCATCGGCAACTGCTTTGTCGTTGTTGGCCACCGTTTCCACCATGTTGTCTGTGAATTTGCCTTCAAGCAGCAAGGTCTGAGGGTCAATACTGTCGCACAACCATGGATGGCTGCACACCTTGTCGATCGGCAGTCTCTCGCGCACGTCCACCTGCAGCATTCCGTTCAGCAGACTACGCAGCTCGTCGGTCACTCGGCTCTCCATTTGCCAGATGCACAGCAGTTGACCGATCCCCTGGCTCTTCACAACGCGAAAGCGCGCGTCGGACTCGCTTGCGGTCTCGAACGGAGGTACTCCGATGACCACGATGAACAACAGCACTCCGAGCGACCAGATATCTGCCTTGAGACCGTCATAGAACTCGTGTTGCTGCCACGCATGCACTTCAGGCGCCATGTAGAACGCTTTTCCTACTCTTCCGACGCACGCAGAGCCCGAATCGCTCGCCAGACCAAAATCTGCAAGTCGACATTGCCTGCGCTCGTCGATGAGAACGTTCTCGAGCGAGATGTCTCGATGCGCGGTGTTGTGCGCGTGAATGAAGCGAACGGCGTGCGTGATCTGCTGGAAGAGCGCTCGCGCCGTCTCGAGTCCCAGCGACCGCTGTGGCGCCATCTGCACCTGGTCATAGAGCTCCCCGTACGGACAATAGTCCAGCACCAGACACTGCATGTTCGTGTGCTGATCCACAAAGTCCTGGTGAAGCAGCAAGAGGTTGTTATGCTCGAAGTCGCCATTCAATTTTGGGAGCTGGTGAGGCTGGATCCACTGATCTTCATGCGCTGCAAAGGACAATAAACAATGCCGAGACAGCTTTCGCAGCACGCGCAGCTCCATGTCGCCGTCTTCACACACTTCGGGACCCGAGATCGCGCGTTTGGCGTGCATGTGCGCGATGCTCATCATCTTCATGGCAAAGTGCCTGCCCGATTGACGGTGCCGCACGAGCGCGACCTTGCCGTAGATCGCGCCATGCAGCGTGCGCACATACACAAAGTCGTCCATGACGAAGGCAGATCTGAATGCTTGGTCGCTTTCTCCCTTCAAGTGTCCGCAAGCCTCCTGTTTGACTTCTGCTCTATTATGTGAATGTGAGGGAGGTGGAGTCCGTCGTGACCTTTCACGTGCGACTCGCAAATGTGAGGGGAAGTTAGTGGCGCACGGCAGCTCCCAGTCTCTGTAGGCGAGTGAGCGTTGGCGGAACGCGCTCGGAACGAGGGGTCGCCATAGAATCCGACCGATCCAGACGAGAGAGGCGCTCGCTGTTCAGCTATTCATAGACGGCGGAAAGTCATGGAGGAAGGGACGAGCATTTTCGATCTGTCGGTCCTTTTTTCCACTAAACGCCATGCTTTGTGTGTGTGTGCAATGCAGGCAGTGGTTCGCGCAACATGATGGTCAGTGTGGGATATTGCAAACGGTTGAACCCGCTTCACGACCCGGACAAACAAGCTTGACCCACTCGACTAACCGACTGACTGTCTGTGTTTGTTCAAACGGTTTGACCCGGATGACCAACACGGTCAAGATGGACTGACCGCTAACCGAATAGAACTCCTCAGATTAGGAGACACCAGTGCAATTTTGGTGCTGTCTGTCAATTTCGGATCCAAGAGGAGTCAAGATTAGGGAAGAGAGCATGGCGAAGACGGCGAAGCGGTTCACGACGCCGTCGTCCAAGGCCGCCGATGGCGGCGCATCACTCAGCAAACCAGCAGAGAAGGTGACTGCGAAGGCGCGGGTAGGTGAGTCGTGGACGCTGGTGACGTTCGTGGTGCTGCTGGGAGCTGCCATCGTGGCGACGGCTGTCCGCAATCCCGAGGAAGTGCGACACGCGACGTTGCGCGCTCTCAGCCAAATCGTGACGCAGTTCGGGGTTGATAATGGCGCATTATCGACAGGGCAAATGACGGCCGGTGGTGGTGGTGCTGCTGCTGCTGACGGAGCGTTCACGGTGCACTTGGACGCGTTTTCACGGTCTGTGGACTGCAGCGATGCGCTTAAATATCTAACGACAGTGCATCCCGTGAAGGGCTTCCATGTCGTGTGTGTGAAAAAATCGCCTATGGAGTCGTACGTATATATGTGTATTTGCTATGTGCATGTACTCTTGCGTGTAGATTGTGTAGATCTAATGTGCCTATTGTGTACGATGTCTACAGGCTGTTTATCACGGGATACAAGGACGGCATGCAGCCAAACCAGACGAGCGAGACGGCGATCGACCTCATGGCGTTTACCCACGAGATTGAGCGCATGTTCCAGATCAAGCAGCCAATGGGCGAGTACGCGGTCAAGTTCAAGCAGCCGTACGCATTTTTCACGTCCGATGGCGTGCGACTTGGCACGAAGCTCGGCGATTTGGTGAACCGCGTCGTGTTTCTGTTTGAAGGCGGTCAGTTTATCTGGCCAGGCATCGCCATCGGTCATAAAAGTACGTGCTTACAGGTCGTTTAGTAGATGGAAGGTGAGTCCTTTTTAACAGAATTTGTGGAGTCGCTTCGTAGCCACCGTGAAGGACGTGTACAAGAAAGGCGATGTGGTGCTGGAGACGCTGAGCATGACGCCGCTGGTGTTTGGTGTCGACGAGTTCCTGAAGGATGACGAGATCGACGTCATTCTGGAGCTCTCGCTCGACCACTTGAAGCCCTCGGGAGTGGCGTTGAACGACGCGCACAAGGATCGACCGGCGACGGACTGGCGCACGAGCACGACCTACTTTCTGCCATCGTCGCGACACCCTCTCGTTCAAGATATCGACCAACGCACAGCAGATTTGGTGAAAGTGCCTGTGTCCCACCAGGAGTACGTCCAGGTGCTGCGCTACGAAGAAACGCAGAAATACGACCACCATCTCGACTACTTTTCAGTAGAGAATCACCAGAAATCGCCTGAGGTGCTCGAGGACATCGAGTACGGCTTCAAGAACCGCATGATCACCGTGTTCTGGTACATGTCGGACGTCGCGCGTGGAGGTCACACGATTTTCCCTCGCGCCGGCGGTCTTCCAAAGCCTCCGAGTATGAGGGACTGCACAAAAGGGCTGAAAGTGCCACCGCGGAAGCGCAAGGTGATTGTGTTTTACAGCATGCTGCCGAACGGAGAAGGTGATCCGATGAGCTTGCACGGCGGCTGTCCAGTGGAAGAAGGCATCAAGTACTCGGGCAACAAGTGGGTCTGGAACAAGCCGCGCTCCAATCACTAGAATGAACCGATTGATGGAGTTAAAGTGCGGTTCAACTGTTGATTGCGAGCTTAATGGTCGGCTGGGTACCTTCAGACGACCGTTGACCACGTTGATGTGAGTTTCGGACAACGAATTGCATTGATTGTAACCCGAACTTCTATTTATTGCAATGCGTTCTAAAAACAATGCAAATCGGTATGCACCGGTTTATTGTGTACTTGATATTTGTGAATCAATACCGGTACATCCCGGTAGCGGACTTGTATTCATTCTATTCAGTAAACAATCTCACCATTGCGGAACAGCGCAAGTGATCGACACCGAGAAGAAGAGCGCAGCTCCAAGAAGCACAAGTGTGTGTCTGTGTGCGTCTATAGGAACCAGAGGAAGAGCATGACGACGATGGAGCGCAAGTCGCCGCTGTCTTCGTCGCACCGCCGCCACCACAAGTATCGCAGTCACCACGAGGAGTACGGCGTCGCGGAAGAGCAGGAGGAGCGCGCCGCACGAGGCGACGACAGGAAACCCAAGACTCGGAGACCGAAATCGCGCGCGTCAGAGTACTCGCGGCATGATGGTGAGACAAACGGTAGCGCTAGTAGTGCTGTGAATGGCGGTAGTGGTGGCGGTGATGTGGCTGATGAAGCGAGCGCGTGGGAGACATTCATGTCTCCGGATGGCAAGCCATACTACTACAATTCGGTAATCAGTCGTCGAGAATTACGCGTCTATGATGCGTATCTAGCGTTTACTGTCCTAATGCCCGTATGTGTGCTTATACGTTTTTCATCCGCTGTATACTGTGACTCAATGCGGTAGATTACGAAGGAAAGCCGATGGAAGCTGCCCAAGGAGTTGCGAAAAAGCAAGGCGTCGGCCGCATCAACGCCGAAAGAGCGTCCAGCGAGCACAAAGTCCAAGCATCACCAAGACGTGGAGAACAGTGTAGCATCGAGTAGCAAGAGCAAGCATCGAGACAAAGACACAAGCGAGAGTCCTGCTCCTGCCAGCAGTAATGCTGTGGCATCAACGCCGACGCGAGCCAGAAACGAGATGTTTCAAAAGCTGCAGGCGTCGCTGGCGGGAAGAATCAACCCGATGGTCAGCATGGTACCGTCGCCGATGATCCACATCCCTCGCTCTTCCAGTTCGGAGCAAGAGAGCAGTAGCAACAGCAATGGCAATGCGTGGAACTCGGATGCTGGCGGCACCAGTACGGAGGAGCAGCAATATGAAGAAGAGACCGCGAATATGACGGCAGCAGAGCGGCTGCGGTTCCTGCGTCGCAAGCGCCAGGAGGCGATGTTTGCGAAGGAGAAAATCGTCGAAGAAGATGATTTCATGAAGGAGTTTGCACAAAACATGAAGAAAAAGCAGGCATCACAGCGCAATGTCGTGGACCAAGGGTCAAGACAGGTGCAGAGAAGCGATACCATCGACGAGAGCGAGGCAGTGGTAGCGAGTGCGAATTTCGACTGGCGCGCGAAGCGAGAAGCCGAGCAGACCGCGCGAGAGCAGGCGCTTGCGCAGGAGAAGCAGAGAGAGAAAGAGCGACAGGAGCAGGAGGCGCTGGAACAAAAGCGTCAGGAGGAACGGGAGAAGCGGCGAAAAGAAGAGGAGGAACAGAAGGAGCGCGAAAGGAAACAGCAAGAGCTGGAGCGTAAAGAGGAAGAGAAGGAACGGAAGCGAAAAGAGGAGGCGGCAGCAGCAGAACAGGAGAAGTTGCGTGAACAACAAGAGCGTGAGCAACGCATGCAAGAGGAGAAAGATGTGCAGAGCAGGGAGACAATTGAAGAAGAGGATGAGAATACAGCAATGCAAACTGTACAGGACGACGAAAACCATGCAGAAGAGATCGAGAAGCGGACCGGGAATCGTGACAGTGTTCGAGAAGAACATGACGAGAAACATGCTGATGAGAGTACGTTGGCTGATGACGCTACGTCTGAGAGTGGTGATGCAACTACGATGGAGCCGAAGAGCACTATATCCGAGGATAATGCAGTGGCTCACGCACAGGAAGAAGAGGGGAACCAGCAGGAAACCGAAGTGCGGCAAAAGCACTCGAAATCTCGCAAGCACCATCATAAAGAGAAGAACTCGAACTCCCCCACTGGTGAAACGCATTGCTCCTCGCAATATGAGAGTACTGAAGATGCACCTTTGGAGCAAGAAGCAGGGGATACGGAGCAGGAGCGCCAGCGATTGAAAAGTGAAAGGAGAGAGCGTCGACGTCTGGCGAGACTCGAAGCTGTCATGGCTGCACAGACTTCGGAGCAGTCTTCAGAGCCTCAACGAAGAAAATCGGCTCCAGACACGATGGAGACTCCGAAGAGCGAGCAGCAGCAGCAACATCCCATGTACGCTCCTCCGCCAGGATCGTGGAACGGGTTTCCAATGTCATACGCGTATCCGCCTCCTTCGAGTGGCATGATGTACCCGCCACCGTACCCATACATGGTTCCGCCACCTCCCCCACCTTCGTTCCCGATGTATTATCCGTACATGCCGCCGCCTCCAATGGTGGTTCCATCGATCGTGCCTCAGCCACCTCTCTCTGCAGGGATGGTGCCGACGGCGCTTGTCCCATTCTCTCAGAATCAAGTTGCGGCGTATGGATACTACGGAAGTGGCAATGGTGCTCCAATGTCTTCTCAGCCAGCACTCGAGCGATGCGAAGGCTGTCATGGCCGAGGCGTTGGACTGGTGGAGAAGAATGGTTTCTGTAATCATTGCAATCGCCTTCGACTCGATTTCATTGTCGCGTCGGCTCGAATGCGTCAACGATGTTCGGTTTGTGGCGGCTGGGGACTGGGTCTGGTCCAAGCAAACGATAAATGTGACCACTGCACGCATGGCTATGCGAGCACGACAAACACGCCTGCTACCTCTATGCTACGAAGACAGTCGACAGGAGGGATGCATCTGTCGGGAGCAAAGGCGACGCCGATCGCGTCCATCATGAAGCAGCCGAGTGTGAAAAAAGTCACAATCGCCGACGATGCAAAGCTGCGGGACGTCGAGTGGGATGAATCGTCTTCAGACGGCTCTGATTGGGATGAATAGCTGGCGGTCATGCGGGCGAAGACGACGGCGTTTTGCTGAAATGAAAAGAAAGGATCCCAGCCAGCGCATTGGGCATATCTCACAAAATATGTAATTTAACTAACGTGCCATGCTAATTGGCCAGTTTTTGAGTCGACATCGTTGAGTTCATGCAAAGGAGCGCAGTTCTCGGCAGTCAATGGTCAAGAAACGATGAGACTTTGGAAGCTTGAATTGCTTCAACTCGCATAAAGCACTTTTGAAATCCCAAATACAGACTGGTCAAGATTTCAGATGGTGCTTGGCCAAAATAATGAGGTTTTGTCTGCATTTGATTTGAAATGATCGATTGCGTTTTGTCTGCAATGGAACTCACCAATTTAATACATACCGGTATGTTACCGATACTTCATATTTGATAAAATAGGGAACTCCTTTATTCGCGCTATCCAGATAGCCCACTACCAATTTGAGTTCATCTAGACTGGTTTAGGATAGCCTACCAAATATTGGCTCAACTTGGAGTCAGGCTGTTCAAACTGGCTGACACCACAACTGCTGCGATAGCCGTCAGCCTGCAGCAGCGAGTAACCAACTCAATGTTTTCACACCGACCATTCTCAAAGCTGTCTTTGGTGCAAAGCAAGGCACAAGACAAAGGAGGCACTTGCTGAGACCATGTATGCATGCAGCTACAGTTAGCTACGGCAGCCAGTTGAGGCACAAGTCGGGAATGTGCTCTTTTCTCCATCTTGTATGTTTACAATCGTAGAACTCATCGTCTATTCGCTGCATCCACTCTGCAGCCACTGCAAGTACTCAGTTTTGCACTCTCGTCTTCAATCAAAAGCCACAAGAACACACGGCATGCTCAATATGTGCAGCAACAGTCATTTAAATGCGATACTTGCATCTGCGACGAAGGACCTGCTTGTTTTTCTCTGCTACGTTGCAAAGTTAGTGGTTGTGTATCGCAAAGGCAAGAGATCGGCGCGGAATGCCTCTTCTCTAAACCAGGAATGAGCAAAATGCTTGCAATCTTCATCGTCTGCTCGCGGAGTCCATTTGCACGATTGACACGTTTCCAACAAAAATGCAACCACACAATTCTGCACTCGTGTTCACCACTGGTGAATAGACCTGACCGATGGATGCACTGCAAGGGACTTGCAATATACATACATCTTGTGATTTAACGACTTGCATCTGCAAAGACGGACATGCTTGCTTACCCCTCGTCACTCGCGTAGTGGTGCTTTCAACAATTTGAAAGGACGGATATCAGCAATGACTGTCTCCTTACCAGCACTACATATTGAGAATGCTGCCATCTCGATCGTCTGGTCGCTGGAAACTTTTGCACCATTGTCACGCAGCGAGGTGCACATTCTTTATCGCTACCTCAGTCGTAAACACACCCAGAGAGACCGGCATGATGATGACGATGATGAAGGTATTCAATTTAACTGTATATACTGGTTTAAGAATCCTGAAATTGTTGGAGCACCTTCACGATGGAGGTGGAGCTCTGTTGTGTGTGTCCCTCTGAAAGAGTTTGTATCTTCTTCTAGCAGTTCTTGAGCTCGTCACCAAATCCTGTCGTCTCTGGGTGTTCCTCGTGGGCAGAAATATCGACTCATTTTTGCATCCGTTGCACTGTTTGCCAGAAAATCTGCTGTCTGATTGAATTCTCTCTTCACGTGTTTCCAAGTCGTCTAGTGGAAACCCACCCACGTAATTGTTGCGCTCTGTTCGCGATCGTGATCAGGTGTTGAGCTGGTGTGACCGCTTCACCTCGCATTTGCTTGATGATCATTTGACCAGAGAGACCGGCACGACCGAGTTGCAATTGTGTGCTTTTGGAAGTGTCGAATGTGCGTCGCGAACCGGATTTTTACATTCGACAAGGGCGGTAAAAACGCGCTCTTATGTGTCGATTTTCCATCTTTCAACATGCTCATAGCGCGATACGATACCGTGACGTCAAAAAAGTGTGCAAGTTGCATACTCGCGGAACCATATCCACATGTGCGATTGCCGTTACACTTTTTGTGGAATGAAAGTGGCCAAGAAAGTCAGTCTGGGTCGATTGACACAACAGTCGATGCTTTCTTTGAACCTGTCAGAATAAATCTTGCAATCATCCTGACTCTCTTGAGTGTGACTGATACTGGCGCAGTACGGACAACGTGGCGAGTCAGCCTGTGAAACTTGATGTGTGTACCCAGAAGGGGCGGTGCGAGTGGGACAACTTGCAAACAGTAGCAATTGACGTGGCTTCGACCCTCTCGACTTCCTCGATTCCTTCCACGAACCTCTCCATTTACACATAACTACATCCTCTCTAATATTAAATAATGAATGTGATACCCATTACGACGAGGCCGAAAGGGTGGACTGGTTTGCAATCTCGCAGCATCTCCGAGTCCAGCACACACACACAAAACGTGCCCCTCCTTTTGGCCACTAAGACAAGGTTACGCCTTGCGGAGACTAGGGACCGATAGCCAGCGCACAGCGTAACCCTACAAGCAAGCAACCCTGTGCGCAATTTACGACAAGGCGAATCGAATTGGCCAGTTGCGTTACAACTGGCATTCAACAAAGGCGCTTGATAAGCGTCATTTCTTTCTTCCGACCATCATGGCCGCGCAGAACGGCGATTGCGGCGCATTGAGGCGGCGCCGTCCGTGGACCATGCGGCTCCTGCGTGCGTGCGGCCTGCTGCTGCTCCTGCTGTCGCGCGACGCCGCAGCGACAGCGCAAGCCGACTGCGCGAACGCCAGCACCGTGGTGGTCGGCGCCACGGCGCTGGACGCCGTCGCGTACGACGCCAGCTGCACGCCGCGCAATATCCGCGTGAGCGCACCCTCGCCCGCCGAGCGTAGCCTCAACCTCTCCAACCTCGATGTCGACGTCGTCACGAGCTACCCGAGCGTGTATACCATGTAAGTGTGTGATGGTGATGGTGGTTGGATGTCTATATAATTGTGCTGATGTTGTCTGTGCTTTGTGCGTTCAGGTACTTGAATCACAATGGGCTGGAGACGTTCCAGGCAGGCGCGGATAATGATATGAACCACCTGTACGTTTGTCTTCTTTTATGGTAATCTGTGAATGCGGAGATGACTGATGAACTGTGTGCATATGATAGAGAGCTGCAAGACAACCGCATCTCGGACCTGACGACGCTCAAGCTGCCTGTGCGGCTATCCTATCTGTGCGTAGCATGATTAAATGCGTGTTGACGTGGTTTTGGGACTGCTTCAACTGATGCACGAACCGCGTCTTTATTCCACATTGTAGGGATCTGCGCCAGAACGAGATCGCGGCGCTGCGAAACGCGACGCCGTGGCCCACACCCTCGCTGCTGCTCACGCTGCTGCTTGACGGGAACTCGATTGGACTCATTGAGAAGAATGCGCTCGCATCCTTACGCTCGCTCCAGTATCTGTATGTGCCTCATCAAAAGGGCTTTGTTTATTCTTTATGTGTAGGCTTCCTTATCAATATTCTTATGGACAGGTCACTGGCGAAAACTGCGCTGACGAGTCTCGATGGCATTGCGCTTCCTGCATCTCTGAGCGTCCTGTACGTGCATTATTTAATTATCTGTGGACATCATGCATGCTCAGAATGGTGATCATATTTGCTTTATGAATGCAAATGGGATACACAGGAATGCAAGCAGCAACGCGCTTGAGAGCGGCTCGTCTAATTTCTCTAACGTCCCCGACTCGATCCAGTATCTGTGAGCGAACGTGGCACTTAGTTCTGTCGATTCAAAAGTAACAATCGCTCATTTCTCTCTCTGTCTGATGCTCTGAATTAAAAACAGGGATTTGAGCCAGAACCGACTCACAAAGTTCCCAACCAGAGTCACGGAGTTGGAATCGCTCATTGAGCTGTAAGCGTCCAATTGTGTGTTCCTTAACATCTTTAAAGCGTGGGCATTTTCTTACGTGAACTCTATTCCAGGAACCTTGCTTCAAATAGTATCACAAAGATCCAGGGCGTCCAGTTCCCAACGACTTTGAAGAAGTTGTGAGTACTGACCAGCCTGCCAACAGGTCCCCAAATATGGTTGCGCTGCATTTTTCTAATGAGTGGTCTGGTTGTGTGGATGTTGTCTTGCAGGAATCTGGACGGCAATGCTCTGACACTGATTGAAGTCTGTCGATCAGACATGACCGTGTTTGCAGGTCTGGATGAGCTCACCATCCCCACGTTCAAGTTGACATCGTGTGAAAACGCACAAGCTGTTCTGGAGGTGGTCGATAGCGTCCCGTTCTGTGTGATCGAGCAATGCGCCGCGGCTGTTGTCGCTGGCGTCACTCCTGGGACCGAAGATAGCACAGCCGAACCAAGTTCGACGCCGACGCCCACATCAGCGTCTCCCGACACCGCGTCAGCACTCAACAACGGCTCTGGCATGTCCAAAGAGTCCGAGTTTTCGAGCAAAGCCATTGTCGTCATCGGTGGAGTCAGCTTCTTTGTCGGTTTGCTGGTGACAACGTTCGGCTTTTTCCTTTATCGAAAACGAAAGATGTTGGATGGTGACGCGAAAGGTAAATCGCCGAGCAACTATCTCTCGTTCGGGATGGAGCAGCGCACCAACACGGATCGGGATATGGAAGAAGAGAGCGACATGAGTTGGGTGTATGACAATCCGAACGGGTATCCAAATGCGGTGGCGCTGCTGGAAGAAGAAGACTTCGACAAGCAGAAAAAGCACGGCGAAATGGACGACTTGCTCGTGTACGAAATTCCTCCAGAGGAAATCAGAATGAAGGGTGTGCTGGTGAGCAATTTCAATAGTAAACCGCAAAAATCGATCCGCAACCTGTTTGTAGCTGACTACCAGGGCTACCAAGTCGTGCTCCATGCGCTGCTGCGGCAAAAGAAGAACCAGAAACGAGAAGAGCGTCGATTCATCGAGCAAATTCGTTTGGCGAGTACTATTGAGCACCCGAGTATGGTGCAGTTCATTGGGCTGACGTTTGGCAGCACGAGCTATCAGCACCAAGCGGTGACTCAGCGATGGAAATTTGCAGTCGTGTTCGAGTATATGCATAACGGGTCGTTGACGTCCATGTTCCAAACGGAACGCCGTCGGCGTGAAGGAAAGATGTATCTGAACAGCTCGAGCGCTAGCAATCTTGTGAAGGGCGGTAACATTTTCAGTTGGTTCCCCGCGGCGTCAGCCCAAGAGAATCCTGAGACTGCCGAGTACGACTGGCGCTGTAAACTGTCGATTGCGTTGGACATTGCGATGGCGCTGGTGTATCTGCATTCGAGTCAACTCGTCCACGGCAGCCTGAACTCTTCGAAAGTGCTGGTGAACGATCATGGCGAAGCAAAACTCTGTGCTTTGGATGTGAGACTCCCGAATGATACTAACAGCACTGTGGAACGCGAGGGCTCCATTCGTCAAAGCGCGAAAGTGCGAATGAAACGAATGATGGGAATCAAACCATCGTCGTTCACCCAGTCGCAATTGGGCTCTTCGTTACTCCACGGCGGTGCAGCACTCACGCCAACAATGCCAGCAGCGCCATCAGATTCGTCGAATGCCAAGTATAAAGAGACCAAGAGCGATGTTTACGCGTTCGGATTGCTTCTGTGGGAACTGGACACAATGCTCTCTGTGGATACGATGAAGGACCTCGCGACTGCCGCCGAAGTGGGTGAGGAGCATCACTTGCTCAAGTTTACGGCAGAGTGTCCGAATGAGATCAAGTATCTCGCTCGCCGCTGCTGGAATCCAAACATCTACGAGCGTCCAGATGCTCTGGACCTGCAAGAAGAGCTCGTGCAGCTTCTCGAGGGGCGAATTACAACAAGCAGCCGTGCAGTTAGCTCGTGGCTTCGAACGACGAATCTGAGTCTAGTGAGCAGCCTGTCGTCGTCGTCCAACATGTCGTCGTCGTCCGTGTTCACGACGGCGAGAGAGGAGGAAGACTTTAACGAAGCGAATGTGTAAGGAGCGTGGCATCAAAGACCAAGAATTGGTGGGTTGCTCCAGTTTTGGCTTCTTTTGAAAAGGAGCACCGCGAAAGAAGAAGGAGAAGCGCAAGGAGCACAATTTTGAAATTTGTGCTGATGCGTCGAGCATTGTGTATCTGTCAAGAAACCAAGGTGAAGTAGTTTTGACCAGGGAATGAGTGAGTTGAAGGCGAGGATGGAGGTATTTATTGCGTTTTCTGGTAATTAATGACAAACTCCACTACCACATCGACTCCATGTGGGCATTCTGGTGTGTGTTCATGCGCATATATCAACGGAAGAACGCTTCTCGTCACCACAAAGTTGGCAAATTACACTGGTGAGAAACTATTTCAGCCAATCGGTGGCTTGAACAATAACTTTGTCCAATAAAAAACGCACATTTATCAATATTTGTCGAATCCAACGCGCTTGAGATTTATCTGGATTGGCATTCTCCAGTCGGCATCTGCAGTGTTTGTGCAGTGAGAGCGTCCACCCAGCTGTGAATCCCCCATGCCCAGTGTTGCTGCTTCATTCAGTCCGGCCACTCACCCACGATACACATTTGTACGCACCCCAAGTGCAGAGACGCCGAGTCAGTTCAGCATTTCGCAGCATTACGATACAGCAGTGGCGCTGAAGTGCAGAGCTCTAGCATTTATTAGAGATTGCATAACACAATAAAGGATCGATTGGTTGCGGACAACTAGCAACCACCCGTTGTTATTTGCTCTGGCAAATTGGTCCAAATTGCCTTTAGGTGCGTTCGTGGCTGTATTGGCGAAAGACAAAATGGACAAAGGTAAGAATTGGAACCAATTGTGGCATAAATTGACGTGTTCATATTTGTAAAAGCACAAAGTGTTTGGTTTAGTAGGGTTAAAATGGAGAAACCCAGCGAAACCCGCCAAAACAGCTGGTGACCGCTCCGTCTGCCCCTACAATTTTCTGACTTGCATGGTGTAATCACCTCTCATAATGTCTAAAAGCATGCCACCACAGATAATCTATCTTGCATCAATACGCAATTGGCTAGCAAGAGAGTGCAATTTTCTTGTTAGAAAATATGTCGAGGTCATCAAATGTCATGCATCCATGTGGCGAGGGACCATCCACAAACGAGCCAGAGGGATAGAGACGGGGCAACTCCCTCATCTCTCCCTTCCTTCTTCTGTTGCCACGTTGTTGGCAGGTCTCTACGGCACATTTCCAGCCAACAACAAACCAGCAAACAGTGCTGCCGTCCGCAAGAGAGCGAGTCAGGCGAGTTGCAGACACACACAACAAGAGATCCAGTTCCGGCCAGGAACGCGCGGCGCGCTTCTTGCCATCCTGCCTGCGCATTTATACCTGGCGGTCTTCCCAAGCCCCACATACGTTCGTCTGCTCCTCTCAAGAACCTGCAGCAAACAACAATAACATTGTTGTCGGCATTGCTTGCTGCAAGTGGCGCCTGCCTATCCACGCTTTTACGCTTTTGTTGTTAGTTTCTTTCGAAGAAAGCGGCTCCTGATCGCGATTATCGCACGCGAGACACGGACGCATTCGCTATTATCGACCCGTTGATTACCAGCTATTAAAGCATGCGGCGCGGCGGCGGCGGCGGCAACGACTCGATGTCGATGCGGCCGAGCTATCGCTCCACGACGTCCACCGGCGCTGCAAACGGCGGCAGCGGCACGATCCTCGTCAACCTCGACGTGTTCATCCAGCGCGCGACCGTGGGTCACGACATCTCGCCGCTCGACGAGGACCTCATCGTGCTCTTCCGGCGCAACTCGAAGGAGATCACGTCCGAGCCCACGCGGTGGCACTCGGACCACGTCGCCGAGTGGAACCAGCACGTGGGCATCCAGACGTCTCTGCTGCGCGGCAAGAAGGCAGCGAACGGCGGCGGCAACGAGTTCCTCAAGAAGGAGTACGAGGTCGTGCTTGTCGCGGTATGTCTGTTTTCCCTATACAATTGCGTGTTTTTCCCGCGTTTTATAGCGCATTGTTTTGATGAATATGGAGGAGTTGGCACTCACGTCATGCGCTTGTTTGGGTGTGCACTTGTTCTGTACGATAGCTGCCGAGTCATTCAGCGGTGGCGCTGTTTACGGTGGACTTTGCGGACCTCGTGCAGCCGCAGAACCCCGTGCGCCACAAGGTGTACCGCATCTCGCCATTGAAATGCCGCGATCTGGCCGCGCTGCTCGAGTTTGAGATTGTCTGGGACTACGCCAAGCCGCCAGCGAGCAGCAACTCGATCTCGTCCAGCAACATGACGATGCAGGGCAACAGCAAGAACGACAACATCAACCAGCTGCTCTCGATCGCGGGGCTGCCACCCGCGCAGCTTTTGTCGACCGCCAAGCAGCAGCGGTACCCGGACACGGCGTCGTCCGTGTCGTCGCGCCGCACGACGACCAGCATGAGCTCCCAGAGCAGCGACCGCGACCCACTCGCGGACCTCGTTGGGTGCTCGGACTGCCGCTCGTCCAAGCGCCGCCTCGAGCGCAAGGAGATGCAGATTCTGCAGCTCGAGTCGTTCCTGAAAGAATCGCAGAAGCGCATTGACTCGCTCATCTTTGAGAACGAGGAGCTCATCGTACGTGAGCAGGCCGAGACGAAGAACGGCGGCCAGTACCGCGTCATGACGATCCGACTGCTCCAGGAGCTCGAGATGGCGTTCCAGTTCTGCGCGACGCAGGTGATGCAGGCCCAGGAGAGCGGCAAGGACATGGCCGCATCATTCATGTTCCTCCCGCAATTCGAGTTCATGGAGCGTGTCAAGAAGTTCCATTATGAGCTCGATGCCATGAGCGGTGGCGGAGACGACGACATTGACGGCAGTGGACCGCCCGCAGGGTTCAAGAACGTCCAGGACGCGTGGAAGATCTTTGATTTCCGCAAGGAAATGGAGACGGCGCTCGAGCGCAACCAGCGGCTGCAGCACCAGCTCGAGTTCCTGAGCCGCTCGCTCGTGTACGACGTCCACGACGGCCCCGTGCAGCCTCCGTCGCTCCCGTCTAATGGCTTTTCGCACGGCGTGCCTCAATTGCGCCGCAAGGACACCGACACCTCAGCTGACGACTCGGGTCGCGGATCTGACAACAGTATCAATGATTCGCTCGCCATGAGTCGCGTGGCGCCAGTGCTCACGATGACGGAGCAGCTCAACAACCTCGAGCGCGAGAACTTTGTCCTGAAGGCCAAACTCGAGAGCGCACTCGAGGATCTCAAGCAGGCGCAAAACCACCACTCGGAAACCGCGAGCGCGAGCAGCCAAGGCACGAACAATCTCACTCTCCATGACGATGAGAACTTCCAACGCGAGTTGGAACAAGTGCGCAAGGCCAAGAGCGCGCTCGAGGAAGACAAGAATACGCTGGAGGTTGAGTTGAGCGGAGCGCGCATGGAGATCGAGAAACTGTTGCAGCGACTCGAGCAGAGTTCTACCGCCGCGAGTGCGGAGGCAGAGTCGAAACCTTTCGATGGATCGTCCAGTAGTGGCTCGTCTACTAATGCGGCTCCAGGGTTCCTCAACAAGATCTACATGGATGTCGGCAAGGCCAAGATAGCGCTGGAAGAAAAAGTCAAGCAGCTGAACAATTTGCTGCGTGAAGCTACGGATGACAACCTGAGATTACAGGCGAAACTCGAAGCTATGGAATCGAAAGTGGTAGCTTCTAAGGTCTTGAGTGTCGATGACGATACCGACATGAACTCGGCGTCTTCGTCGGATGGAGGTCCGAAGATCGCCGAGCTCGATGACAATTATGTGTCAGCAAAGCAACAGGACAAGCAGAAGGCGCTGGAAAAGCAAATCCAACAGTTTCAGGAAAGTCTCGACGACAGCAATAAAAAGCTGGCTGTTAAAGAGCAGGAGCTGGCAGCTCTGCGTGACCACATGTCAAACCGCGAGCAAGGGGCGACGATGTTGGAGAGCGCCAAGAAGAACCTGGAGAACGAACTCGAAGAGGTGCTGAAGATGCTCATGAAGGCTCAAGAGAGAACCACCGAGTTGGAGGGTCAAGTGAAGCAACTGCAGCAGCAGTTGGAGTCGGCTCAACAACGCGCGAGCGCTGCCGAGTTGGCGTCAACTCCTTCTCCATCTGTGCCATCATCACCGCCATCTCTCGTTATCAATGCTGGGGATCGTGGAGACGAAGTCGCGGAACTCACGAAGCAGCTGAAATTATCCAAGCAGGAGGTGATGCAGCTTCGTTACCGTAGCAACCAAATGGAGAGTGTGAACGAGAGACTCGAGGAAGCGTTGAAGGAGAAGAGAACGCTTCAAGTGAAGCTGACTGCGCTCGAGGGTCAGCTCTTTGAACATCGCAGCCGGACGATCAGTGACAATACCTTTGCCACTGACCAGAACGCCATGGTCAGTGAGTTGCAGAAGCAATTAGATCAACGATCGGCTCAACTTTTGATTAGCCAACGCGAGTTGGAAATGATGAAACGGGAGCTGACTTCTCGACCAAACACTACTGTCACTGCCGCTGTCAGCGGAGGAGCCGACAGTGCAACATCGAGCACGGACATTGACGAACTGAGCGCCAAGGTCAAGAAATTTGAGCTTGAGATCAGGCGCTTGTGTGATCGCAATGAAGAGCAAGCGAAGAAGCTCGAGACACTGGGTGACCGCATCGCTACAGTAACTCGTGAGCGCGCTGAGCTGCAAGAAATTTGCCAGGAAATGGTTCAAGAAATGGACAACTTGGCGCGGCTGCATGGTGGTGGACCCAGTCACAGTGATGACGACACAAATGAGTTTGGTCATGACGAGGAAGAAGATTTGGAAGAGAAGGTGCCACCAGCAGTGTTTGCCCCTGTTTCCGTCACTCTTCCTGCGATGATCACGACGAAAAAGGTGACGGACAGGTACCTGGCAGCAAACAACAAGGTTGCGTCGCCAGCTCGACAGGTCGAAGCCCCAGCGACTGCAACTGGTGCTGGAACCAGCAAAATCGCGCATTTGATCAAGAACTTTTCGACCGACGAGTCCAATGAGGCGAGTCCAAGTGACAGTGCAGTGAAGAAACCGAAGAAGTTTGACTTCCGCAACCGGAATGGATCGAACGCGAGCGTCAGCTCTCGCAGCACCAGCACGAGTACGGGGAGCGTCGTGGAGGCGATGGCCGCACGGTTCCAGTCTGGAACCGCTGCTCCAATTGAAGAATAAACCGCAACTTGGAGCGGTAGAGAAGAAACAAACAAGCAACTAATTATCTAAGTTTTGTCCCCACCACCACCCGTGCACGCCGGGTAGTTTTCGTTGTCGTCATCAGCAAATTTCGTTCCAAAGTATCAGTCGTTCAGTTGAGAAGAAGAAGAAGAAGGAAGAAAGAGTGATTGAGCCACCGTCTGACCCCAAAAAGGAAGACCTGAGATTGTGAGAAGACTTTTTGGCAGCCACAGGCTCTGATGAAGCTCCTTTTGTGTGGAGAGATTTGGGCGGTGTTTTATGTGTATAAGTGCGTTTTTGAAAGTGAGTCGCTAACAACCAACAAACAAGAAAAAAATCGATCAACCACATCCAGGCATTTCAGTCCTTTAGTCCTGTCATCCAACTCGCCACTGACATTCGTTGTGTGTTGGACCCAGTGCTCAACTGGTGAAAACCTAAAGCTCGAGGTGCTCGCCGCCAGTTTGAAAAAGAACGCATGGACAACGGCAACGCACTGCTCTTCAAGAAGAATTTAGCCAGACGAGTTGTAAGTCACCATTTCATGAGTGTGGTCTATTCGCGTGATTCTCAGACTGGCATCTCAAAGGACTATGCAGAAATGCCACTGTTCGCGTGGTTTTTCTAGCCTGGATGAGCTACGGCGTCGGGCAACTATCCTGTGGGTCACAAGACTGACAAAAGACTGGGTGTGATGAGACTAGAAGAACGGGGAGAGATTCGTCCCCCAAGGGCAAAGTTGAAGACAACGAGGGCGCCGACGTGAGAGTTTGTGTCCAGCCACTGGGGCTAGCTGATACGCTTGCGCAGTCCGAGCCGCTACTTTCTACCCAGTCGACTTCTGCTGCTTTTATGGTTGCCGTGCCTATTGTTTATTCCCCAGACTACTGCCTGCCGGACCAGAATTGAAAGATCGCTGACTTGCCTGCGTAGTGACGACCAAGTTCAAATCTTGATTCACATCGACTTCGAGTCACGCCAGGTGCCCCGTACTTCATTGCTGGATTCGCTGGGCGTAGCTGCTTTGGTTGGGGATACTGCATTTACAGCCGTCGACTCGGTACTTTCAAAGCATGCACCAGAAACCTGATCGTTTGCGTTTCTACGCATTTCCAATTTTTCATCTCGTACGTGCCTACAGCATGACATAAAAGCACTCACAACACTCTCACTCTTTCGTAGACAACGCCG
Organism: Globisporangium splendens; assembly: GCA_006386115.1. Classification (NCBI taxonomy): domain Eukaryota; phylum Oomycota; class Peronosporomycetes; order Pythiales; family Pythiaceae; genus Globisporangium; species Globisporangium splendens. Next base: position 378,418 of record VFIW01000050.1, on the reverse strand, counting down.
CAATGCTGCCAGGTTTATGAAAGCAATCGTAACGAGACGCCTCAGTTTATGCAATTCAGCTAAGATGGTTGTTGTCCTCGCTCGATCGCGACCACAGTAACCCAAGGAGTTTATCGCAAGGATTTCACAAGAAAGTCTAATGGTTGTGAGTCTACTTTTGTGCCTCAGTTCATGCGATATCAAGCTGGGAACCAGGTCGCTGGAAGAGAGGAAACCACTTCATCATCGTAGATGAGTGCGAGCAAAACTGAATCGAATAAGCGCCACGTCATTCCGATTTGTGCCGGGAGACGTTGCAGATGACGTGGTGGCACAGGTACAACCGCCATCTTCTATCCTCTCGACTTCTGCCTGCTCCCCTTCTGCTGGACCCGAGCTGTCGAGCGCTCCTGTGACGTCGAGTACAATTTTCACTCTCATCAACACCAAGTCGCACCAGGCACGCCATGCTGCATCGTGGATGTACATGCGCGTCTCTATCGCGCGAAGCAAAGCCTGCACGCTCAAAACATGCGTTCGCCGCCAAAAGAAACCGGTTATCCACCTGCTTGTTCCCGCGCTTTCCCAGACGTGGTTGCGACTCACAACCACGTTTATTTGCCTCAGAACTGAAGAGCATATTGACAACGACACCATTTTTACGCCTTTGAGAAACCAGGCAATCGTAGCAAGCGATAATTTCAGTGAGGCAACTGCTGCCTCTCTGAACCGACAGATCTGTCATGCGGATAGCGAGCTTGATGCGTGGGCAAGCCTGGGTTACTAGACCAGACCAGAGGAAACCTTATTTAGGGGGTGCAAAAGTCAACGAGCACACGATGTGTGGGTTGTGCCCATCGATCTAGCTAATGCGTTTGCGCAGTCATAGTTGTCAATCAACATTCCGCTGTACATCTGCAGCTGATGCGATGCTGCGATTATATATTTCTCGTGAGCGACTGGCTTGCCTCTCGGACCAGAACGAAAAGATCGTTGACCAACGTGAGTAGCGACGACCAAGTTCAAATCTCATTTCTCTTCCATACTGACTCACGCGAGAATGGCTCTATACGTTCAAGCACGCACCGAAAACCTGGCCGCTCACCGAATTGTATGCGTCGTCGCGCCGCTCCAACATCCACCGTACGTCAAAAACATGCAGCCAAGAACGCATTAGTCACCGATCATTTCCATCGACTTGGAACAGCACCTTGACAACAATACAATGTCACTGATATGCAGCCGAGTTCGAGTGCCGGCCGAATTCAGACAGTCGGAACCGGAGTCTCAGCTCACAGAATACTACGAAAAGGACTCTTGTGTCTCCCAGAGAACAAATGCACAATCATACTGAAGAAATGGAGACTCATCGCTTATTCGTTACAAAGTCATGAGGCTGTGAGTCATTTGTGTGATTAGGTGGGACTGCTGTGAGCTAGGACGCTGGGATGTTGGAGTCGCTGACATAGATGTAAAGGGCTTCGACTCGGTCTGCAAATCCAAGCTGCAGGGGAAATTTCAAGCGACTGCGTGCTATGTCGAGCCACTTTGGGCAGCTGATGCGGTGACGCGACGATCCTCACGCTCAAACTCACAGTTTCGCCAGAAAATCGCAAAGTTGTGCCTCAACTTCAGTACTCGCATGACACTCATCCATTAGCTAAGAGGCTGGGATATCATGGCTCGCTTGAAGCAACATACCATAGTAGAAGAGCAATGGGTCTGCTCACATTCGTTCCGCGAGAGACAAACTGAAGCGAACGAGTGGTATCTCGTAAAAGACTAGCGCAAGTGACACCACCATCTTGTGTGCATCCAGTCGACTCTTGCTTGCCTCTGCTGCTGCTTCACGGTGCGTCGCGTTTCCTACAAGATCGAAATGCCTGCTGGATCAGATGGAGACGTGGTTAACATGAATGTGGCAGTCACCACATCAAAGTTGTGAAATTGGACAAAAATGATCGATATTTCGCCACAGTACAATGTTTTAAGGGTTAGGTTTTCATGTTTTCTTCAAAGCGGAGAAAATTGAACATAATTCGTAGATTTTTCCAATTGCCAAGCATAAACGGAACTGTTTCAAGTACAGAAGTTCATCAGTGATTTGCTGGTCAAAAAGTACTATGTTGATTGCAGAAACGCACTGAGAGACCAATTCAATTGCTCCATTTATGCAGCGAGATCTTCAGAACCACAGTCTTTGCTTGATTCGAACCTCGACCCAAGCTTCCAGTCCAAAGCTCCAAGTCTTTTCTTCACCAGCAGATACAAATTGAAAAACCGGAAGGCAAAAGCCAGGAAAACTCTTTATGGCATTGCTTCACATTGCCGGAACATCACAAACTAGTGTCCAGACTCCGGTTCCACTGAAACATTGCGGATGGCCGAAACAGACGCCAGCAATATATCGGATGCCGCCTACTTGCACTGGCACACGCATGAATGGCGACCGAATTCCATCGCCATCTTTGCCCATTGCGCAAAACAACAACAACCCACCTGCGTGCACAATATTTGGGCATTTTCCGAGGGAGGAAGGGAGCTTCTACTGACAGCGTGACACTAAAGACCTCCAAGTCTGCAAAAGCCTGCCGTGGCTTATGTGGACCCTCCTTGGATGAGTGCAAGGTGTATTAACAATAAACTCCGGTAGCGCATTACAGAACAGTGGCTGGACAATGCGCAATGACACGCAATGGTCCCATCAATCAAAGTGATCCTGACAAACCCCAGGAGCAGAAACGGTCACCGAACATGGGAGGGAGGCTGACGTTGTCCGACTCCTTGTTGATTGCAGTGGCAGTTTAACTGATGCAGAGAAAGAAAAACGCGCGACGAAACTGGTTCGACGAGAAGTGGCGCTGGTTGAGTCTCGTATTGCGCTTTGCGATGTAATACGTGAGAAAAAAGATCTGCAAACGTATATCACACGTTCGTGCGCTCCTCACTGGTTTATGAGCAGCATGTCGTCGGTCTAGACGCGTCGACTCATTACTTATCTGCACTTTGTATTCGAAGCCGTCTCAACGAAGAGCGTGATCGCCACTCGATCTTTTGATGCCTCGACAGGTACGAAGTTTCCAGTACGGATTTCTGTTGGCCAGCAAGACATAGTTATCCGCTGGGCTTCGAAAGTAATGCTCCAGCATTCCAGCCGGGTGTATAAACTCCTACTCTGATTTCTGTGATACGTCCCAAGTTTATTCGCTGCGTTTCTTCGTCTCAATAGAATTCAAAGCTCAATAGTGCAACGGGAAATGCCATCGCCCTGCTGCAGTTCCTTCCCTATTCGTTTCTCAAGATGGACAAGATAAATAGTACTAACAACTTGCTTGCTAAGCGTACAGTGTGTTTTATGACAAAGACGAACGGGATGAAATGTGGCCAACTTTGTCAATCTTCACTGAAAAAGATGAAACGCGGTGAAATAAATACGCGAAGCCTTCATTCCTTGTAATAGCTCATATAAACTCTGCCCACAGACACAACACGCTGCCAAAACACCCACGCAACAGTCTCTCTTCCAGTCGTCCACTTTGTGGTCTTGAGGTCTAATCCAGCTCGTCGATGTCTGCGTCGTAGGCAACGCCGCCGCGACTTGAGCCTCCATTCATATGTAGAAGGTCTGTGTACGCAACACCGCCGCGACCCGAGCCTCCGTTCATGTGCATGTTGGCGTCGAAGGCAACGCCACCGCGACCTGAACTTCCATTCATATGAATGTTGGCGTTCTGCTGGGTCATCTTGTAGGCGTTCTCGGCCTGCATCTGCAACGCATTCATCTTCTGCCACAGCGCCTCTCGACGCGCTTGCTCACGGTCGTAGCCGCGGTGACTCTGGGGTTGCTGCTGGGGAATGTGTCGGTGCGACGAGGGAGCGTCGGCTCTTCGAACTGCAAGTTCGTTGCTTCCTTGAGACCCATTGCTGCGTCCGCCACTTTTTGTAGGCGTGTAGGGCTCAATCCACTGGTTCGAGTTGTCGCTGTCGTCGATGTCGTCGGTGTCGTCGTCATCGAACTCGGGGTCCCAGTCGCAGCTAAAGTTGGAGATCTCGGAGTCGCGGCTCGACGATTCCGTGAGCGCGATCGAGAGGCTGAAGTTGCTGACCGACGAACTGTTCGGATCGAATTTCTGGGTGTTTCGGCTGCTGCCGCTCAAGATCTTGGAGGCTCTGAACAGCGACGACGCTCGGAAGCCCGTCGGGGACAGCGATCCGCTGTTTCGAACCTGACTTTGGTTCAGCTTTTGCTCCTGATACCGCATCACGGGCTCGTTCAAGTGAATCGGGATGGCAGGCTGCACGAGTCGATCCTTCTTGACCTGCTCTTTCCGCTCGTCCTTCACGGAGCCGTAACGTCCCGACGCGACCTCACGCGCCGCGACGTCAAAGGCGCTCATCTGGTTGGCCTGAGTCGTGCAGTTCTTGCAGACGATGGCCGCCACCTGCTCGACACTCTGGTAGGTCTGCGTCTCGACGTACGAGAGCGTGTTGCTCAGGCGGCACTTGGAGCAGAGCTGCATGCAGCAGATCTTGCACGTGCTCACGCTGCTCAGTTTGTGGAATTTCTTGGCGCATGTGCCGCACGCAAACGTGTGGCTGCGCGTGCTCGACTTGGACGACGACGCGCTGTCGCGTTTCTGGTTGCGCAGCAGCCACAGGAGCTTCTTGCTGTGCGCGCAAAAGACGGAACTCGAGGTGGTCAACAGCGCGTTGGCTGCGATCGAGATCGCGAGCGACGACGCCATCTTGCCACCAGGGTCGACGTTGCCGCGCACAAAGATGTCGACCGTGTTGTTGGGCAGCGGCGTGAAGATCGCGCAGTTGGCCACACGGCCGCGCGTCATCCCGCGGTTTGTCAGCTCATCGCAGCCTGGGAGGTCCACGGACTGGCGAAGCAAGTATCCCACTCGACTCCCGTCTGAACGTGTGACGACACCCGAGGACTCGATGCACACAAAGTCTCGCGGTCGCACAAGCTTCTGGTACTGCGACGGGATCGCCTTGACGTACCATTTGACAACGAGCGAGCGGAAGGGCTCCGTGAGCGTCGGCGTCTGGATCTGCGCCAGCACGGCGCCGTGGAGCAGATGGTCGTCGACGTACGCCATGCGCAGCATCATCTCGGCCGAGTCGGGTGTCGTCGTGCCGTACATCACGTCGTCCAGCGTCCCGGACACGGTGCCGGAGACCACGAGGTCGGGGATCTCCCAGACGCTGGATCCCGCGCTGAAGTCGCCTTCGGTGCTTTTTCGTCTCATGGGCGACGGCGCGGCGTTGTCGCGGCTGCTGCGGCGCGCTCTCGGTGGCGGCGCACCTCCACCGAGCATCCCGTTGGCCATCAGCGACTGGAGCGGATCGGATCGCTTCGCTGACCGCGACGAGCCGGACGCAGAAGTGCTGCCGGTGCTGCCCGTACTCCCCGTGCTGCTCGTGCTGGTGCGACTGCCGCGAATACTGCTGCTGCGCGCGCGCGAGTCACGGTCGAGGTACACGGTGCAGTCGTCCTGCGTCTTGATGGTCTTCCAGCGGCTCGAGCGGAACACGCGCGCGCCGGGGGGACCCGCATCGTCGTACACGTGCAGTGCCTTCTCGAGCTCCTTCGTAGCGAGCGCCTCTAGCTTTTCGCACTCGGCGGCCGAGAGCGTCAGCGGGTGGAACGGCGCCTGATCGAACCGCGCGGTCTTGGCCATCGCCTCGTAGATCTAACTATCGAATGCGAGGCGCTGTTCACGTGGGCTCTGCGGCGCGATTACGGTTGTGTGCAGACGAACCCCAAGGTCTCAAGCGAGACTGCTTGTCCGTCGTGACACATGGGCAGAGACTACATCACACCTCTCGGGGTGGACCCACCACAAAGACGATCCCAGGTCGCGTGCATCCGCTGCATACCAACAACTGAGACCTTAGCCAATTGACCCGGATAATCCAATTATCGAGGGTATTCAGTAGCGAATGGCTTTATCACAACATGGGGGAAAGGACAGCTATCAGGTAATGAAGGGAATGGTATTGACTGTTTGAGGAGGGACGTAAAAGGGAGATTTGCTGTGGACAAAAAAGGAGCGTTGCGTGCGGGCAAGAGCGGGAGGAGGAAAAGTGGCAGTCGAGCCATACGAGACACGGCCGCAAGCGTAATGCATGAGCACTGAATGGCGAAACGAGAGGGAGAAACTGAAGCGTGAATAGCTAATGAGAACACGCTCTCGTGAGCCACAGTGGACTGTTAAAATATTCAAAACGTATCAGGTTCGCGGCGTGCTGATCTTCGTCGAACGAGCATGGCACAAGCTACAATTCTGTAAACTCCAGAATACCTGTTTAACGCGAGGAACTGCCGGATATACTTGACCAAAGTGGGCATCATTTTTTTGACCTCACCCTCAAAAACCCTTTATATATCAGCAAAAATACATTGAAGTATTTCGAAAGCCACTCAAAAGAGTCAGACCATGTCAACGACTCCCTCCCAAACTCGATGACCATCTCTAATCCGAGTCTCACCAACTAGAAGAAAAAACAGCCTGGGTTTGTCAGGATCGCGCGAATTGATGGGACCCGCGGGGTTCAGATGCCTGCTGCTGTTTGCAGCCAAGCCATTACGCTGCAGTGAATCTATTACAGGATTACAGGTTGAGGGAGAGGTCCGCGTAAGACATGGCAGGCTTTTTGCAGCTCATTCTCACGTTTCTGGGGGCCGTCGCTATCATTTCAGTGGAAGCTCCTTCCTTCCCGTCCTCCCTTGGAAGATGCCCCGGTTCCCTCCCGCCAGCAGTAGCATTGCAGTTTGGTTATTTTTCTGTACAACTGGAAAGCTCTAAGATGGCGATGGAATTCGGTCGCCATCCTTGCGCGTTTCGGTGCAAGCGGCGTCCGTCCGAAATATTGCGCACTCAACTGGCGACTCTTTCGGCTATCCGTGATGTTTCAGTGGAACGGGGTCTGAATATTGGTTGTAGCAATCGGCTGTGTCCTGAGCAACGTGAAGCAAAAACAAAGCTACATCCAGATTACTACTGCAGACATATCCTTGCGTTAATAGACGAAACCGCGAGCCATAAACGTCTCACAGTGTCCGGGCTTTTACCTCGCCGTTCATCAATTCGTATCTGCTGGTGAAGAAGCAGCACCACGATGAATCTACCGCGGGTACTAGACTTCTTGGAAAAGCACAGATCAATAACATTGGATCGTCTCCGTCTTTCCAAGTGCTCAGCTTTTGATGAGACTGTTTGAGGCGCAACTCCGAACAAGCAAAGATCGATGGGTCCCAAGATCTCTTTTCGCATAAATGGAGCAACCGAACTGGTCTCTTCGATGAGATCTGGCATCAGCTAGAATGTTCACAATAACAGTCGCATGACTGGCAGTCGTCTCTTTTATGTTAAAAGTTGCGAAAGTGTCACGAATTGTGTCTACAGTAATTTGCTCCGTATAACTAATATTTTGAACCTAAACCTTGTGGCATCGTGTATGAGAGGTTACTTATTGGGATACTGTTTGGCCGGCATGTAATCATTTTTTTCAACTGCTTTTTTGTCCATTTTCACAATTTCACGACTGGATGTGATGCATCCCACACTCAACAACTTCTCCGTTCTGATCCGGCGGCAGTCCTGGCTACCGTTTCCGATCTTGTAGGAAAAAAATAAATAGTCGCGACAAAGCGTAGAGCAGTAGAAGCGGAAGTCGCCTGGAAGGAAAGATGGTGACGATCGTGACCGTGCCACCACGTCATCCCCAACGACTCGGTGCTAGTTTTTACGTCACAGCGCTCGATCAGTTCAAGTTTTTCCCGCTGGGCTGATCTGCATCCGTTGCACCTTTACCTGCGTGGAGCTCTTTCCATGAATCTTTTTGCGACCCATGAAACCTCAGCTTCTTAGCTAATCCCAGCCTGTGTATCATGTGGACAAACGCACGAGAGTTGACTCCGATCTTCGCAACTCGTCAACGAAATCAGTCGTGGTGGCATCACCACTTTATAGCCCAAGAGTTTTTCTCCAGTTTGGACGAATATTGCCTCTGCTTGGACGACGAAGCTCTTTGCATCTCCCCACCCTATCCAAGCGTGTTAGCTCACCCCAGCTTGGAAATTTACGCGACTAGCACGAGATAATGTGCAAATCGCAACTTTTCAATGAAACACTGACGCCGAGGCAACAGTGAAAGCGTTACCACATCGAGCCTCTAAAGTGGCTTGGCAAAATTCTCTCGCCACAGCACTCTACTTCCTCTTGCAGGGCGGATTTGCAGCCGATGCTCTCCTATTTGAAGAAATATTTCACTGCAGCTAATCTGGTGCTCGGCTCTTGGTTGCATGGGAGTGACTTCATCCAGGTAGAATTCGAGTGCTGATCCCGGCTTTGAGAATCACGCAACAGAGACACCAGACTCACAACTGTGCGAATCTTTAACAGAGCAGTGGGTCAAGAGCGATCGTGGCCACGTCCAATCAAAGTGGTCTGGCACAAACTCCTGCGTCATATTGTAATCACTTGTGCACTCTTCACTTGCCGAGCGGATCTGCAACCGTTTGTTCTTCAACCTGGATGGAATCCTTTACATCGATCGAGCTATTCCAGCGACCTGAGATATCCCAGAGACGGAGCTCGTCTTAGCTTGAGTATCATGTGAGCAAAGCGCCTCTCACGCAAACAGAAGTCTCACATAAGTGAGTGACTCGCAGCGTCACGGCTTTTTCAAACGAATTGCTAGAGATGAGCCCTGCTGTGTCAGCGCATTTGTACATTTGCTCCCTGAGCGAGACGACAGTCACCGTTACGGAAACCTGCCGTATGATGCGTTGTAATACTGGCTACGAAGCTGGGTGCATCGTGACATTGTGATGTGTGTCCTTCAGTGTCACCAGAGTTGATCGAGCGTGTTTGTAACTAACGTTTTGGAAAGAAAAAGTTGATCGAGCGTGTTTATGACGTGCTTTTACAAGGTATCCGGTGATCACTGCGAGATCACAAGCTGGTGCACACGTGCCAACGCAAACAATCGGGACACTTTTAGGTGGTAATATTGCGCAACAACTGTAGCTATACGCGCTGTGTCTCTCGGCAAAAAAACTGCACGTCGAATACAGCAAAACAAAAAAAGTGTGGTGGACATGAATGCGCCTCACCTTATAACCATGTCCGTTGCCGTGACGTACCTGGCGTGACTCAGGATTGACGAGAGGAACCGACTTCGCAATTCGCTGTCTCTGCACAGACCACGCTACTGTTATGTGCTGAACTCCAGTACACAGCAACCATCCATTCCGGTGAGCCTGAATGGAAGAATTACGAGTGAATCGCCACCATTCCTTTCGCATGATTTTGGTTGTGAAATGCGTCTGACAAGACCAAGTCAACACCAGCTTGAGCCGAAAAGCTGGGGCTGCAATTGCTGCAATACTGACAATAAATTGAGGTGAGTTTGTTAGTAATATTGTGAAAATGCTGCAATATATTGCCGATTGCTTGACAACAGCATTGTCTTGACTCCAACTCACCAACTTCATCTCGCGATGCGCGCCAGAGTAATCACATCGCCTCATGCTCGAAGCAATCAAAACGCTTCCCAGCCTTCGAGTGAAGTGTGTGTGTGCATGGTATAGAGAGATAGGATGAGGCGCCTAGAGTTTACATTCGACAGTTGTTAGCCTTTCCCAGGTCGTGCCTGCCAGGTGTGATGACGAAAATCATGACAACAGTGGATGCCTTTGTCACGAGACCGAGTTCAATTGACTCTGCAGGATAGCTTTGTGCAATTTGGCGTCGAATTGCAATCGCTTACATGTCGAGACGGCCTTTCTCGACAGACAACCTTTTCGGTTGAGCCCTGCTGTTTCCGTTCACTGAGGTTTTGTACCCCACCAAATCGAGGAAGAAGATGCCACTCGTCTGCTCGCATTCGGAGTCGCTCTCAATCTTCGTGTCCTTGTTCGTCCTCTATGGAGTTGAGAAAACAGCAACGAAGTGCCGTCACGATGTACACTTTCAAAAACAAGTTGCCGAGCTGGATCACCTAGTAATTCGCCTGCCAGACATTTGCTGGCCATCTAGTTTTCATTCAATGATATACATCGTGTTCGGAGCTCAACAGAAGGCAGACCAATTGCGTTGAAAGATTTGGAGGAAATAAATATCGTACACGTGTATTCGATTCACTACAACTATTCTTTCGCCAGCAACTTTTTCTTCAAAGCGCACAATTCACGCGAATGCATTCCATATAGTTTTCACGTTTAGTCCAGCGCTTCAATGTCCGAGTTGAGATGGGCTTCGGCGTCATGGCTTCCTTCTGCTCCATTCAGATGCATCTCCGAGTTGTGTTTCGTCAACCGGTAGACGGACTCGGCTTGCAGCCGCAGCTCCGTCATCTTGCGCCAGAGTTCCTGACGCTCTTGGTACGCGCCACTCTGGTATGGCTGAGGTTGTGAGGCAACAGCAACAGCAGGTGCAATGCTCTCCACTCGGTAGTTTCGAAGAGCAGCAGGCGGAGCCGCATCACTGACAAGGCTGCCAGTAGAAACAGCAGCCGATGACGCGGTCGCCCATTCTTGGAACTCGCCAATGTCGCTGCCTGAGACTTCTTCCTCGACCTCTGGTTCGTACATGCTGCTGCAGCGCGAGTTTCCGGAGTCGCGGCTTGGATCGTCCGTCACGGTCGTCGGGTTGCTGATGCTGCTTCCTGGTCGTTGTTGCACCGATCGAGACACCGCATCGAGTGAGATTCCCTGGGAAGACATAACAGGCGACTTTGCCGAGCTGCGTTTGCTCGAGTCGTTCGTCCTAATCGTTGAGGCGGGCTGTGACGACAAAGACACTGCGCCAGCGTAGAGTGAAGCATTCTGTGACGTTGGATGCGCTGACGATCGCGACACCGCATTAGCGGGGAGTGAGAGTCCGAACGACGACCAGCCATGCGACAGGAGCGGCGTCAGCGGTGGCAGTGGCACCGGAAGCTGTACTCCGCCGTTTATTTTATCTTGAGTAACGGATCCATATCGTCCTCTTGCGATATCGTCCTGTGCGACATCCAACGCGCTCATCTGGTTGGCCTGGGAGATACAATTCTTGCAGAACACGCCCGAAAAGTGCTCGACAACCGCGTGATCGTGATTTTGCATGTCCACATACGCTAGTGACCGATTCAGGCGGCATCGCGAACACATTTGCACGCAGCAGATCCGGCACGTGCCGACGCTGCTCAGTTTGCCGAACTTCTTGGCGCACATGCCGCAAGCGAACATGTTTCTGCGCTCCATGGGGACGGAGTGGTCGCCTCGTTTCTGATTGTCCAGAAGCCACACCAGCTTCTTATTGTACGAACAAATGACCGCGTTCGAGGAGCTCAACAGAGCGGACGCAGCGACCGGGATCGCGAGCGACATCGCCATTTTGCCGCCTGGGTCGACAGTGCCGCGCACGAAGATGTCGACCGTGTGATTCGACAGAGCCGTGTAGATCGCGCAATTTGAGAACCGGCCGCGCTGCAGACCCTTGAGTTCTCCACAGCCTTCCAGATCCAACCAGTGACGCAGCATGTACCCCAGACGCGCTCCGTCTTGGCGCGTGACCATGCCCGTGGCTTCCACAAACACGAAATCCCGCGCCCACACCAACTTCTTGTACGACGAAGGCATGCCCTTGACATACCACTTGACGCAGACGGATCGGAACGGATCGGTTTCAGTCGGCAGCTGCAGTTGTTGGAGCACTCCGCCATCCAAGAGGTGGTCATCGACGTACGCCGTGCGCAGCAGCATCTCGGCCGAATCGGGCGTCATCATGCCGTACATCACGTCGTCGAGCGTCCCTGGCACCGTACCGGAGACCACGATGTCGGGCATCGCCCAGTTGCTGGTGCACTCGTCTGGGTCATCTTCCGTGGACGAATGGGATCCTGACACCACGCCGCTGCTTGCGAGCGTATGGTACGGATCGAACGGCGTCGGCGAGCTGCTGCTGACGCTGCTACTACTAGTTGTTTTCTCCTTGGAACTCTTGCGTTTGCGTGAGTAGCGGTCCACGTACGCGGTGCAGTTGTCGTGGGATTTCACGACTTTGTAGCGGCTCTTCGGGAACTCGCGCGGCGTCGGCGGCGCGCCAGCGATTTCGTATTCGCGCAGCGCCTTCTGCAGTTCGTCTTCTACGAGCTGCTCGATGCGCATGCACTCGGAAGCCGAGATGTGCACAGGCGGGAACGGCGAGAGCGCGAATCGCGCTTCCTTCTTCGACATGGGCGGCATGTCTTCGGGCTGAGCGAGCACCATGCTGATTTGATGGCAAGCACGAATGCTACGAGGGCCTCAAGAACTGCTGCTGCTGCTGCGGCACGAGTGGAGTTTTGGAAATGAGCGATTGCTGATCGGGGAGACAGACAAATGCCTCCACGCAAAAGTGAGCTTCTGCTGGCGAGCAGCAGCTCCGAATTTCTATCTGTGCCACACGAAAAACAATCCAGTGAACCCGTTGCAATTGGCTCGAGAAAGGGCATTTGACTGACCAACACTCTGGAGTGGGAGAATAAATTTGCCTCTATAATAAGCATGCATTTACACATCCACTAGAGAACCATTATTCGATCCAATCATACCTTTTTAAAGCGAACAATACATTGCACCACTCATTATTGGAGGATGTCGTCACACGTTGCGCACGAATAAAAAAAGAACAATTGGGGTTGAAGTGATAAAAGCAAAGGAACAGCTGCAACCGGGACTGGGTTGTTACCTCTAGCAATAAATGCCCTCTAAATGTGAGCGTTGGTCAATTGAGTCATTGCTGCACTGATCGACCTCTATAGATACATATCTACACTGCTGGCACCAGACTCCGTCCTTTTGTTGTGATGCGCAACCACATGGTGGGACCAGGCAGAACATGTCTTGCTATAGAGACCGAGAGAGTGGCTCTGAAGCAAATCACAAAGCACTATCATCCAGTTGCAGCACACAGTACTTATCTTAAAAGACAAGTCCAGCGTAGCCCCAAAACTGCAGCATTCAAGTTTAGCTTGTCGCGAGCTCTCTGCTGTGGATGCTGGTCCCTAGTTGGCTATTTGAGACCTCTGACATGGACAGCGATTTGCTCTCATCCTATTTTTGCAGCATACTATTTTTGCGTTGCAGCGTCTGCGTTGGTCAATGGCTGGCGGTTGACTGTGGCATTGGCACAGAGACCTCTCTCGTTTGGACCTGCGACTTGATTCCTCACTTTCTTCGTCCCTCTCTCGCCAATTCGTACTTCAAAGTGCATTGCAGAGGGTAACAATTTCATACTGACGAACCTCCGCAGCCATCGAGACAGCCGCGCCGGAAAAAGTACTCAAAATATTATAGTCAGTTTAATTTGATGTCATCATATATGGGATCTTTCGACAAGTAGTTCGACTGTGGCGTCAAACAGGAACGCGATGCATTCAGCAACTAATACCCGGTGTAAAACGATATATCAGGAGATTGTCAAGACACGCTCCCTATCCTGAACGCCCTCGACAGCCTCTTGAACTTGGGAAAGGACTTGATATCTGTCTTATCTGTCTTGCAAGCGAGGTGAGCGGCGTTGTGAACGCCAAACGACAGCACGATTCGCGCCATTGCTTCTTTGACAAGAACACCAGTACAAGCCATGCGTGCGACGCATTAGTGCTGCCAACTGGACTGAAGTTTCAGATCATCAACGCGCGGTGTGTTTGTTCATTGAAACTGGACAATGATGACAATGGACGACGACAAGCGCTGCAGAATTGCAGCTGTGCATTGGATCGTACAGCTTTTCCAGAGCTAAACAGGGCTCTTGAGACTTTCTTCTCAGTCTGAGCTGCATGCGTGCAGTAGATGCGACCAATTAGTTCCTTCAATGCTTCACTCGAGACAACGACATGCTTATGTCATCGTTCATAACTAGGACAGCGACCAACGCATCGCTCAGCACTGGAAAGAGAAGCAGATTGTCAGGTTCCTGAGACTTTTCCTCCAGTTCAGATCCCTCCTCTGCAGTAGACATGCCTATCGAGTTGATCTGACAGATTGCTGGAGTGTGCTTTTCACATGTTGCAAACAACGACTGTTTGCATTGCTAGCATGGCTGCTGCTGGTGCTGTTCAGACCATTTCACCGCCTTCCAATGGCACTCATTATAACAGACGCTCCATGAGCGAATACATACTGTCGACGTGAAGAATGCAGTAGCTCACTGCAACTAGGAGGCTCAGCATTCTTTCCTGAGTACACTCACAACAGCTGCATACAATTACTTAATCCAGCGCTTCGATATCCGAGTCGCAATGGGCTTCGACCTGATGGCCTGTGTCTCCTGCTCCGTTCACGTGCACCTCCGAGTTGTGTTTAGCCATCTGGTAGACAGTCTCTGCTTGCAACCGCAGCTCCGCCATCTTTCGCCAGAGCTCCTGTCGCTCAAGATACCCACCGCTCTCATATGCCTGTGGAGAGGTGGTATCAGCAGCAGCAGCAGACAAAGCTACATTTGGTACGACACTAGAAGTAGCAACAGCAGCAGACGACGCGGTCGCCCATTCTCGACGTTCGCCGACGTCGTCGCCCAAGATCTCCTCAAGCTCTGCCTCGTTATCGCGACCACCCAAAACCGAGTTCTTCAAGTCGCTATCTGAGTCGTCCGTCGCGGTCGTGGCGCAGCCTGCACTACCGACAGAGACGAGTTGAGAGGATGATGGCCAGGGCATTGCATCAGCATGATGTGAGAGTCCGAAAGACGACCAGCCATGCGACAGGATCGGTATCAGTGGTGGCTGCTCGTCGTGACCACGTGGCTGTGCTTCATCGTTGCTGACTTCTTGTGCGACGGCGCCATATCGGCCCCTTAAGATATCGTCCTGTGCGACGTCGAAGGCGCTCATCTGGTTGGCTTGGGCGACGCAGTTCTTACAAAACACGCCCGAAAAGCGCTCGACGACTGCGTGGTCGTAATGCTGCGTGTCCACATACGCTAGGGACCGCCTTAGGCTGCATCGTGAGCACATTGGAGCGCAACAGATCCCACACGTGGCCAAGCTGCTTAACCTACTTAACTTCTTGGAACACATATTGCACGCCATCATGGTACTGCGTTTCACCACGTGATCACCATTTTTCTGGTTAAGGAGCCATGCCAATTTTTTGTTATACGAACAAAAGACCGCGTTTGACGAGCACAGTAATGCTGCCGCGGCGACCGGCAACGCAAGCTGGTGCGTTATTTTGTTGCCACCCGGATCGATGTTGCCTCGCACAAAGATATCGACCGTGTGATTCGAGAGCGGCGTGTAGATCGCGCAGCTCGAGAACCAAGCGCGCTCCAAACCCTTGAGCTCTGTGCAACCTTCGAGATCCAGCCAGTGACGCAGCAAGTAACCAAGACGCACTCCGTCTTGGCGCGCCACCTCACCGGTGGCCTCCACGAACACGGCATCACGCGCCGATACCAGATTCATGTATGATGGCGGTGTGCCCCTAACGCACCACTTGACGCAGACGGACCGGAAAGGATTGTTCGCGGTCGGCAGCTGCAGCTGTTGAAGCACACCGCCATCAACGAGGCTGTCGTCTATGTACGCCGTATGCAGCAGCATCTCAGCAGAATCAGGTGTCATCATGCCGTACATGACGTCGTCGAGTGTCCCAGGTACGCTACCGGAGACCACGATGTCAGGCAACGGCCACCTTCTGGTGCTTTTGCCTTCTTCTTGAAGATCATCGTCCGATGACGAATACGATGCTGATACCATGCCGTTCGTCTCGAGCGTGTGAGACAGATTCAATGGCGTCTGTGCGCCACCGATGCTGATATCGTTGACTTTCGCTTTGTTGCCAGCATTTGTGACCTTCTTGGCACTTTTGCTGCTGCGCGAATAGCGGTCCAAGTACGCGGTGCAGCTATGATGCGTTTTCAGGACTTTCCAGCGATTCTTCGGGAACTCGCGCGGCGTCGGTGGCGCTCCGACGGCTTCGTACTCACGCAGCGCCTTCTGTAGGCTGTCTTTTACGAGACGCTCGATGCGCTCGCATTCGGAAGCCGAGAGACGTACAGGTGGGAACGGCGACAGCACGAACCGCGCTTCCTTCTTCGACACTGGTGGCGCGTCTTCAGGTTGAGCGAGCACCATAGCGTTCGATGGCGCTGCGACGGTGGTGAGAGTGGAAAACTGCTTTTGCGGCTGCCGCTGCACGAAAGGAGATTTGGGAATGAGAGATTGCCGCTCTGCTGGTCTCTGTGAGCTGCTCGCAGGAGCTGTGAACGCTCACGTCTGTAAGAAAAGAAAAACGCGATCCATTGTCGCCTCGTTCGAGAAAGTGCAACATCACGACCCACTCTCAAAATGGCTACATTTACCTTTATATAATAAGTAGCTTGTATATAGTGAAGAATACTGCACACTGCAAGTTTCAGTAGATCAATCCAACTGCTTTTAAAATGAATAATGTGTGCAATTGCTACAATGGAGGATGGTATCAGGTTGAAGTTGTTTGACAGGAGACAGATCATATACCTCTGGTAAATAATATTTGCTACATTTAGCGGATCACATATAGGTATTTAGAGCCGTCTCCTGCTTTCATGCACCTTTATAAATGGATGCAATCATTGGTGGCACCAGACATGTGCGAAATGTCCAGCAAATGGACACCCACTGGTTTTGTCAAACATAGGGCGTAAAAGTTCAGATGTGTGTGATTTGAAGGCATTGGATGTGCGTCTGTTTCTGCTGCGCTCACTTGGGTTCAAGGCACGAGGCAGTTGCTGTCCTGATTGTTTTGTTTTGTTTTTTCATGCTTTAGGCATGTGACCCAGTCCATTTAAGCAATACTGTAGACAGTCGCTGTCTCACTTGCCGTGTTGCGTTTGGTTATTGGTTATGCTGACGCAACCGCAGTCGCTGCGCCTGCCTTCGCAGACCAGTTGGGCTGCTGTCTCTCGCAAGTGCGATCAGGGACGGCTCTCTGTTTCAGACTTTGCTCGTTCAGATGATTTGCTTTGCGAGTACACTCGTTGTAGAGCAGATACTGGCGCAAAACCTACACGAGTCGGAGACTCTCTGATCTACAGAACGTCTCTCGGATTCCTCCTGGTGAACGGCGTGGCCATCACAACAGGGCTCATCACACGAAGCGCTTTCGCCAAACCTGCGTCAATTAGTATATCTGTATAATGATAATTATGAGGTATGAGAGTACAATAGTAAATTGACCAGGATGCAGCATGAATCGACAATCACATCGTTCAACAATGCCAACCCGCTTTAAGACGACACAACCCTGCAGTGTCCCACGCCACACTCCCTTACGACTTGATTTCAGCTCGTTGAAGCGAGATGAGCACCATTGCGAAAGACAAATAAACAACAGGACGACCGTGTCATAACTTTAATCCAGGAGCGCTGACAGCCATTGGATCCAGCGCCACCAATTGGAGTTCCAAGTCTCAAGTTGTCTGCTGGAATCTGGTGCAAAAATTACCAGGCACGTCGTGTCCGTCCATCTAGAATGGGCAACTTGGTAATGGCGGGCAGTGGCAATGGAACGCGATTCTAATGAATTCTTTAGCTGTTTTAGGGTTAAAAATCTGTTTGTCAGGCAGGCTCTTGAAACTCTCCATCTCGGATTTTTCCTATAGCACTATTGTGTGCAGCTACTGGGATTAGTTGAGACCACAAGTTGAGCCGATACTTGACTTGGGGGAGCTCTTCTTCATGTTACATGAAAGTCAACAGTAATAACACGATTTCATTTTGCACCATCCATCGAGCACCTCCCATCTCTACGCTTCGTTCTGCTTGTCCTCGTCCTCGTCCGCATCCGAGGCGATCGACACGTCCGCGGAGCTCGTCGAGCCCTGGATCCCCATGTTGAACAGAGCCGTCGTCTGCTTGGTGAGTTGATACGCAGACTCGGCTTGCAGTCGCAACTCGCTCATTTTGCGCCACAGCTCTTGGCGTTGCTCGTTCGGGTTCAACAGGTTCGCTGTTGTTGCAGCTGGAGTTGGACCAGCAGTATTGCCTTCAATGCCGATGTCGTCACCTGTCACTACCTCGGTAACAGACTCGTCGAAGCTGCTCGGGAAGCTCGACTCGGAGAGCGTCTCTGTGAGGATGTCGTGCTTTATGAGCTCCAAGGACGTAATGCGATCGACCTTGAGCTGCAGCGAGGACACGTCGTCAGCCGACGACGTCGGGGTCAGTGTCGTCTTCAAATGGAACTCGTCAAGCAAGACAGTGGGCTTCTGTGGCTTGTCTTCCTGCTGCTTTGGCTTCTTCTGCTCTTTCGGAACGGGTCCGTATCGTCCAGACAACACTTCGTCCCGCGCGATCTCGAACGCACTCGTGTGCGTGGCCTGTGCGAGACAGTTGATGCAGATGATCGCCGTGAGCTGCTCGACAGCGAAATTGTTGTCCTCGTTCACAAACGACAGCGAGCGGCGGATGCGACACCGCGAGCACATCTGCAGCCGACAGATCTTGCACGTCTTGACCGTCGTGAGCGCACCGAACTTCTTCGCGCACGCGCCACACGCGTACCGCGTCGTCCTCTCGGTGGGCGCCACATTCTCCACTGCACGACGGATGAGTCCCATTAGTTTCTTGTGGCGTGAGCAGTTTGGAGCGTTCGACGCGCTCAGCAGCGCATGGGCCGTCAATGAGATGCCGAGCGATTTCGACATCTTGCCAGCTGGATCGGACTTGCCGCGCACGTAGATGTCGACCTCGTTGTTCGGCAGCGGCGTGTAGATCCCGCACGACATGAAGCTCCCGCGAATCACGCCGTGGGCCGTCAAGTCACCGCAGCCTGCGAGCGTCACCGGGTGACGAATCATGTACCCGAGCCGCGTGCCGTCACGGCGCGTGAGGATACCCGAGGACTCGACAAACACAAAGTCCCGCGGCCACACGAGCTTCTTGTACTGCAACGGAATGTCCTTGACGTACCACTTGATGCCGAAGAACCGGAACGGCGCGTCGGGCGTCGGCATCAGCATCTGGTACAGCACAGCGCCGTCCTGAATGTGGTCGTCCACGTACACCGTGCGCAGCAGATACTCGGACGAGTCCGGCGTGATCATGCCGTACATGACATCGTCGACCGTGCCCGGGACTGTCCCGGAGATCACGATATCGGGCATCTTCCAGTCACTGCTGACATCGTCGAGCAACTCGTCCCCGTCGTCATCATCGCCATCGTCCGCATTGTCGGACATGTCGGACGAGGAAACCGATCGTAACGACTCATCGTTGCTGTGGCTCACCGTCGTCGTCGTCGCGCCGTCTCCACCACCCGTTCCGTCGTGGCTCTTCGGGTGACTATGACTGCTATCGCTACTATGGTGGCTGTTATTATTCGCCCGCTGACTGCCTGCAGCGCTACTACTGCTCACACCAGATGATGTCGTTGCTTTCTTGCCGCTCTGCGAGCTGCGGTCGATGTATGCGGTGCAGTTTTCATTGGTTTTCACGACTTTCCAGCGCCGACTCGAGAAGCGGCGCTTGCCTGGAGGTCCCTCGTTCGCGGTCGCGCGGTCGTACTCGAGCAGCGTCTTGCGGAGCGCGTCGCGCACGAGGCTGCGGCACAGGTTGCGGTCGTCGCGCGAGAGCTGCAGCCGCGGGAACGGCGTCTGGTCAAACACCGCCTTCATCGTCGCCATGGTGCTGGCAACCGAGCCACTTGGGGAGTGCGCGCCTGATTGTCTGCCTGACACACAGCAATACTGCAGAGAAGGAGCGCGTGGCGGTCCACTTTGTGCGGGAGCAGCTGGGCACCACACAGCAGCAGATGATCCTGAAGAGCTCCGCACACAATCTGTGACTTGTGCGCACAGACGAGCCAGCGGACTTTGGATCAGCTTCAGCTAACACGCACAACAGACGCAATTGGGATCGGTCCGATACTCTTTATCTAGCATTAGCAGTTTTATGAGATGCTATGTGGTATTATCTATGTCTTTATATATTACGTAAGTGGTGTGGTCGGTGATACGGGAGTTGAGAAAACGGCTGGTGCCTGTTTTTTTCTTTCCTGCTGACGTCATATTGAAGGAGCAACACTTGAGTGTACAGTCTCCGCTAACTGCCTAAATCCGCATTCTTGATAAAGTGCTTATTGATTTGGAGCTAAAGTAAAATCCGGTCCGCAGCTGAGTATTAACTCTGCAGCTGCTGATTGCGGGAAACAGAATCAAGAAAGGCAACTTGCGTGCGTTTCGTCTTGTCCTTCATGGCGCTGGTCATGCCGACAGCCCACATTGCATATCCGCAGTTGAGATTGCCTGCTCCATTGGCTTGGGGTCAAGTTTATCAACGAGAGAATGGAGAGAGCACGCCCCACATGGCTACGCGCCAATGCGTTGCTCATGCAGCAGGGAGGAGAGAAAAGGTTACTGTACCCAAGTGTGTCCTCCTGGTGGAGATGATCCGGAGAACACCATGCGAATAGAGAGATTTGGCGCCTATCCATTTGTGTTTGCCCCATTTCTCCTGCTGCTGAAATGAGATTAGACCAAGGCGACGGCGCATGACAAACACGGCGGTTGAACCACCCGAGGATGATCTCTTTTGTGCCGAATGTTCATCCTGAAATCGGGATCGAACTTGGGTATCGTTGAGTTGGAAGCTGCAGGTGTGTGCATATGAAATGGCGCTCGGCGGAGAAGAGGGTAGAATAAATAGCGCGGTATCACGATTGAGCCTACTTTCCTGCACGCAGCGATACGAAGCTATCGCTTCTCGTACTCGTAGACTCGGGATTGCCGCCTTGACGCGCAAAATAAACCAGCGAGTGCAATGGCGTCAAGGCGTCGATAACGACGGACGCGCCACTGCTCGGAGGTGCCAGAAAACTTCTGAAGCTCCAGGGGCAACTGCCGCAACTCCCGTAAGAGGCAGCGACGTAGAGACTCCAGCAGATACTGAAGCTCCATCCACCCACGCAGTCCACATCCTGCAGCTGCGATAGAACATTTCGTACCAAATGCATTTTTTGGCGTCCACGTCTGAGAAACAAGTGAGCTCGGTTGTCATAATTACTATCGTGATGCACCTGCAACACTCGAAAACCAGTTCGTTTTTGACGACCTTTCAATTATTGTTGTATCTTGCCAGTATTCTTACTGCAGCAATATATTGCAAACACCTTACCGACAATTGGCATTTTGATACCGACCACATACCGGTCAAGTGCAATGTAAATACGTAAAGTTCAAATATCTTCGATCAATTTTCAGCCAATCAGCGACTGACAGCCAACTTCCACACGGGTTTCATCAAACCCGACCCGTCAATATCCAGATCCGTCCACTCCCTTCCCTCCCCCTTCATAAAGCCAAAGGTGAAGTCAACAGCAAGATGGTACGTGGCGAATGCATGCGTCCGCCGCATTCATGCGATGCGGAATCGTGGTTAAAAGACGCAGATGCGCCGTCCACATGCATCACGAGAATGTGCTGCGCTTCCTCTATCGAATGAGGCCGTTTACGGGTCTGGACGATGCGTGATCACTCCGCAATCGACGCGTTTGTAGATGCCTCTCGATATGTAGAAAGTGCTCATTTTGATGTGTGCCTATGTGATCACTGTGTGTATTTATGCCACGTAGCCGCTTCGTTTGGACATTAAGCGCAAGCTGTCGTCGCGCTCGGAGCGCGTGAAGAGCGTGGATCTGCACCCGACGGAGCCATGGGTGCTCTCGGCGCTGTACACGGGCAGCATCATGATCTGGAACTACGACACGCAGACGCTCGTCAAGACGATTGAAGTGAGTCCGCTACCGGTGCGTAACGCCAAGTTCGTCGCGCGCAAGCAGTGGATCGTCACGAGCTCGGACGACATGCAAATCCGCGTGTTTAACTACAACACGATGGAGAAGGTGACGGCATTTGAGGCGCACACGGACTACATCCGCCACTTGGAGGTGCACCCGACGCTGCCGTGCATTCTGTCGTGTGCCGACGACATGAACATCAAGATGTGGGACTGGGAGAAGAACTGGATCTGCACGCAGGTGTTTGAGGGCCACGGTCACTACGTCATGATGGTCAAGTTCAACCCGAAGGACACGAACACGTTCGCGAGTGCGTCGTTGGACCGCACGATTCGCGTCTGGGGTCTCGGCTCGACGCATCCGCACTTTTCGCTTGATGGTCACGAGCGCGGTGTCAACTGCATCGATTACTACCCTGGCGGCGACAAGCCGTACTTGATCTCGGGCTCCGACGACCGCACGGTCAAGATCTGGGATTACCAGACGAAGGCGATCATCCACACGCTCGACGGCCACGGCAACAACCTCACCTCGGTGCTGTACCACCCTCGCTTGCCGATCATTATCTCGGCTTGCGAAGACGGCGCCGTGCGCATGTGGCACTCGACGACGTACCGCGCCGAGACGACGCTGAACTACGGCATGGAGCGTGCGTGGTCGCTCGCAGCGCTCAAGTCGGCCAACAAGCTCGCGATCGGCTACGACGAAGGCACGACGGTGCTGCAGCTCGGGCATGACACCCCAGTCGTGAGCATGGACCCAAGCGGCAAGCTTATATGGACCAACAACAACGAGGTGCACACGGCCAGCGTGAAGGGTGTCGTCGCCGAGTTGGCGCTTCAGGACGGCGAGAAGATCCCACTCCCGTCGCGTGAACTTGGAAGCTGCGAAGTGTATCCGCAAAAGGTGAAGCACAACAACAACGGCCGCTACGTGGTCGTGTGTGGTGATGGCGAATACATCATCTACACCTCGCAGCAGTTGCGTAACAAGGCGTTCGGCTCGGGTCTCGACTTTGCGTGGTCGCCGACGGGTACAGGCGACTACGTCGTGCGCGAGAGCATCTCGAAGATCACGCTGTTCAAGAACTTCAAGGAGTACAAGACCGAGAAGCCGCGCGTGCTGTCCGCCGAGGGATTGTTTGGTGGTGTCGGAGCGATCGGGATCAAGGGCAACGACTGCATCGCGATGTACGACTGGGAAGAGATGCGCTTGATCCGTAAGATCGATGTCACGGTGAAGAATGTGTTCTGGTCGGAGACCGGCAACCTCGTCGTGCTTGCGTGCGCCGATTCGTTCTACGTGCTGCGTTACAACAAAGAGATCGTCGCGCAGGCTTTTGCGAGCGGCGCCAACACGCAAGACGAAGGTGTCGACGGAGCGTTCGATTTGCTGCACGAGATCTCCGAAAAGGTCGGCACGGGAACTTGGGTCGGCGACTGTTTCCTGTACACGAACGCTGGCGGTCGTCTGAACTACTACGTTGGCGGCGAAGTCATGACTCTGGCGCACTTGGAGATGAAGATGTACATGCTCGGCTACCTCCCTCGTGAAAACCTGGTGTTCTTGATGGATAAGATGAAGAACGTGTACAGTTACACGGTGTCGCTGGTGATGCTGGAGTACCAAACGGCCGTCGTGCGTCGCGATTTCGAGACGGCGAATGCGATTCTGCCAAAGATCCCGCACGACCAGATGGACTACGTTGCGCGTTTCCTGGAGTCGCAGGGATTCAAAGAGGAAGCGTTGGCGCTCAGTACCGATCCGGACCAGAAGTTCGACTTGGCGGTCCAGCTGGCGAAGCTCGACGTCGCGCGTGACATTATGCTGCAGGAGATCGACCAGAAGGGCGGCGCTGCGGGCGAAATGTCGACGGAGACGCAGCACAAGTGGAAGCAGTTGGGCGATCTGGCGCTGAACGATTTCCAGTTCACGCTGGCGGAAGACTGCGCTGTTCGAGCCGAAGATTTCAGTCTGCTGCTGATCTTGTACACGAGCCGTGGTGATGCTGAAGGGCTTGAGCGTCTGGCGCGACTGGCGAAGGAGAAGCGCCGATACAACATTGCGTTCGTGTGTTGGTTGCTTCTTGACAAGACCACGGAGTGTGTGGACGTTTTGAAGGACACGAAGCGCTTCCCAGAAGCTGCGTTTTTTGCGCGCAGCTACTGTCCGTCGAAGATCCAACTTGTGATGGACAAGTGGCGTGAAGACTTGGCTGTTGTGAGCTCCCGCGCTGCCAAGGCGCTTGCAGATCCTCAGAAGAACCCAGAGCTGTTTGAGAACTTTGAGCTGTCGCTGCAAGCCGAAGCCGTGTTGTTGTCCCAAGCCGGTCAGTCGACGCGTGCTCGTGACTACTTCCGAAAGCTCGAGCTGCTCGAGAGCGAAAACATCTTGCAGACGATTCTGAGTGGCGGTGCCGCCCACTTCGCTGGAGGCGAGCAGGTGTTCCACGAGTCATCTGGAGACGATCACGCAGCTGCTGCTGCGCTCGCGGAAGCCCGCGCACGAGCAGAGTACGAAGCGCGTCAGCAAGCGGAACAAGAAGCTCTGGCGCGTGCCGAGTACGAGCGTGCGGAAGCTGAAGCTGCCTACGCCCGAGCTGTGGCTGAGCAGCAAGCGCGTGAAGCTGAAGCTCGAGCACGTGCGGAACAGGAAGCCCGAGAGCGCGCTGAATACGAAGCGCGAGTTCGTGCGGAGCAAGAGGCTCGTGAACGCGCCGAGGCCGAGGCGTTTGCTCGTGCCCAGGCGCAGGCGGAATACGAAGCCCAAGTGCGAGCCCAGCAAGAAGCCGAAGCGCAACGGCGCGCTGCTCAGGAACAAGCCGAATCACTGGCCCGCGCCGAGGAAGAAGCGAAGATGAATGCGTTCAGCTCGTCGACTGGCGGTGGCGCCGTGACCAATGAGTTTGGCTTCAGCGCGTCCGCCTCGTCGTCGTCGACGTCCTCGAGCCACCACCACACAGTGACAACGACGACCACGACTACCACGACGACTACGAGTGCTGCGACCACGTCGAGTGGGCTCCTGGACTTTGAGTTAGAGAACGAGGACATCCAGTTTGAGGAAGACGATGACGCCGACTGGGGCGAAATGTAAACGCAGATAGGGGTGACGGATATGCGATTAAGCTCATGTTCGCACGCTTTCTCTGTGGAGTTGCTCCTTTTTATATGAAGAAATCTTTGTTTCTTGGTCATCTAAGGGTTTAAGCTTCTTGACAAAGGATGGGGCGAGTGTGAAGCGCCACTCTCCACCCTTCGTATCCAATATTTTGACTTTATCGTCCATTGTAGTTGACATCCACAGGGTAGTCAACCCCATTTCGTATTATCGATATTAAAAGAAGCAGTTGCAAGTAAAATGGGGAGGTCAACATAAAATCACAATTGGACTCGACTCTTCAACCGATCTGCTCAGTCAAAAAAGAGAAGAGTGATCGAACATGGAGGCCAAGGTCAGCAGCACGAACCTGCTCAGCGACGACGCCAGCACCGCGGCTGCGTCTTCCACCGCCACCGCTGCTGCCGCAGACGCGGCACCGCCAGTGGTCACTCCCGCGAGCGTGCTGGAGGCGCTCAAGAGCCAGAAGGAGTGGGCCAAGGCGCTCGCGTTCGAGCACGACGGCCGCATCGTCGCCACCACCGTCAAGCCCCTCGACGGCGAAGTCGAGTGCGTTATAAGCCCCCTTCTATATAATAAGGTGCTCGTATTGTGGTGCTTATGTATGCGTATGCGTGTGTATGCAGTGCGTTTGTGAAACTCTTTGACAAGCGCGAGCAGACCATCGGCGCCGGGATCATCCTCCTGAGCGAGCAGTACGACGTGCACCGGTGCGTTCTTCTATACAATTTTCTCTATAATGCAATAATGGATATGCACCTAATGACTGGTTGTACGTGTGTATGGACTGCAGTTTCCACCCGCCGTTGATCTATGGCCGCCGCGGGGATCCGGCGCTGGAAGAGGGCGAGGGCATCGCCGTGTGTCGCGTCGAGCGGAAAAGCGGTAAGGGCGGTGCGCTCTTCTGCCTCATCACGTACACGTACCCGACGCTCTCGGCGCGCGCCGTGCCGCAGCTCAAGGAGTTTTGCGACAACTACCGTGAGTTTTTCCTACTTTATTGCTGTTGTGTGTGACCTCCATCGATTTGAATTTAGTGCTAACATTTCCGGGTTTTAATGCATCTGACGCTGTGATAATATGTATATGTTTGGGGGTTTTATAGTCGCGTACTTGCCGTAGGAAGGCTCTATAAAGCAAGATACATACGCAGAAACACGTGGGAACTGCTGCTGAAGAAGAAACGAATGAGAATATACGTCAACTTGCGACTATAGTCCTGCATGCCAAAAGATTAACCCAACAGCGACAATATAAAGAATGCACATCCAAGTACAAACTGCCAGGGGTGGGCGTCCGAGCATTCAATGGGTTTTTGCCAGCGAACTCCCGAACTGGGCAAAGTGCACGCGGTTATTCGATGTGCGCGTGCGAACTTCGACCTTCTCTAAAGCAGAGAAACGAGGTAATTTTGGTTATAAGCAGCCAACACACAAGGTAAGCAGAGCTGACACTTGCTGAACCATTTATTTACTCTTGTCTTTTATTGAAAGACTCTACATTTTGCTTTGGGATACGCGCACGCCAACAAACCTATAGAACTGGTGCTTCGCTTGTCCACGTGCTATTGTGTCATAGACATCTTTTTGCTGATTTAATAAAGCTGGCACCGAAATGCACATGCTGCAACATAACTACAAATTCCAAGTTCCTTTGGTATGGCGCTGAGCATTAGCAGCAGTCTGATTGCACCACGTATGGGCTTCTTGATGTTGATGCTGCTGGGTTGAAGCGATTAGTGGCACGTTGACACTTTCCAATTTGCAAATAAACTACTGCCATTGTCAGGGACACGTGCCAAGCGCCACGCCGCGGCAAATGCCACAGCTAAGCTCTGCGCAAGCCTACGACGCAGCTGCACCTGCTGAAAAGAGAGGAGCCCAGCCAGCGATCGTTCAAGTGACCAAGAAAGTCGACATCGACTCTTCGGGTCGGAAGACTTCCAGCGTCCACACGACAACAGCAATCGTGATGCGCTTGCGCGGTTCAGAGACGGTCGTCCTAGTCACGAGTTCCCATTGTGCATCACTAAATTCGCTCGGTCTCGCAAGAGCAACTCCTTTTATAACGTTTTCAGCCACTAAAGTATCAGAAAAGCCGGGTCATGGACACTCGCCACTCACAACCTCCACGATGCACATCCCAAACGAATAAATGTCGGAAGCCACGGAATTTGATTCTCATTTTGAGACCTCCGGAGAGCGCCATCGCAGAGCACCGACTTTCGCCGGTTTCAACGTCAAGGAATTCGCGATAACCAAACTGAGTCCAAAATCAGCGAGTTTGGCTTTGCCGTCGGCTCCAACCAGCGAGTTGTTGCCTTTCAAATCGCCGTGGATAATGTGGCGGTCGTGTAAATACTTCAAGCCCAGTGCGACCTCGTACAGCTTTTCCCACGCTGATGATTTCCAGTTGTTAATGCCACGACGCAGGAATTGTGTCATTCGTGGCGTTCTCACAGACAAAGAAGGATCTTCCGATGTGGCAGGCACCGAGGAACGCGAGGATATGGGGATGCCGCATTTGACTCCAGATGTTGACTTCCTCCAAGAATTGCGCTTT
Source organism: Globisporangium splendens (assembly GCA_006386115.1). Taxonomy (NCBI): domain Eukaryota; phylum Oomycota; class Peronosporomycetes; order Pythiales; family Pythiaceae; genus Globisporangium; species Globisporangium splendens. Next base: position 350,997 of record VFIW01000050.1, on the reverse strand, counting down.
TTCATCATCATCATCGACGAGCAACTGCTTGACGACCACGTCTCCACCATTCACTGTTGCATGATACACCTTCCCAAACGAGCCGCGCCTGAATGATTCGTCGTCGCAATCCACGAGGTGTGGTGGCACAAACCAGTCGGCGACGATGGTATCGGGCGGGGAGTCACTACAACTGGTGAGGAACTGATCAAGCGCGTCGAATCTAACGCAGTAAACGTTGACATTCTCGTCTCGGCTTGTGCTACGATTGCGTAGTACATTTAGCACCAGGGTTAGTGCTTCGAATCGTGCTCGATCATTCCTGATATTTGTCATAAGGTCAAGAAAAGTGCGACAAATACCATCGAATGACTTGAGGTGCGTCTCTCGATCGTGCACCATGGTTTCAGGCGACGGAGAGCTTGGTGGGAGTCGCAGCCTGGACTCGATGCGATCGATTTCATCATGGAACTGGGCAATGGACTCGGCAACTCGGAGACACAACACCACGTGAGTAGCGAAATTGTGACAGCCATGCTTGGTTATAAACTGGTGAAACCGAGCAATCACTTGGCTGTACTGGTTCAGGTCCACTGAATTTTCGTCCATCGACGCTGTGGAGTTGCTGGAAAGTGGTGCGAAGGCGATTGAAGACGCATCGACTCATTAATTCCGCCTCCAACATGGATGAGGTGTGCAACTTCGTTTTGGTCGAGAGGTTTGAAGAAAGAGCCTAAGTGACTAGACCTCAAAAAAGTCCAATATCTTGGCAGAAGGCGATCATCTCTTCGCCTCGGATATTCCTCGGCAAAGCAAGCGAAGTCTGCACTCACACGCAACTGAGAGAAGCGCTTTTGGCGAGGTCGCCAGACTGACTGGTTCACTCTCTGCCTTTACAATTTCCCCCATACTTGGAAAGACAACACCGTCACTCTCCACAAATCTTATTGGCAAACTGTGAAGCAACTTGCAGGTTTGTGCTGAATACTCAGCACTTCTCACACAATGCAACACTATCCTTTTGCATTCTGGGTATCCACTGAACTTGAGTTTGCGCTCAGATTGATATCCCTCTGTAGTTTTGCGCCTGCGTTCCTCAAGACAAGTGAACTTGCCCGATATTTGCCATCAGATGAGATCAAGGACAACATCGCGTGTGTGGATGTTTACGCTCAATCTGGTCGAAATCTCAAGAGCTTTGTCTAAGATGCCATTTGCACTTGCCCCGACGATACCAGTAATGAGAATGTGACGTCACTCCCTCCAAACGCAAGTTGACGAGCTCAGTTGGAGCCTTGGCTAAAGCTCGAAATTGCGGAGACCACGAATCCAACTCTCGTGTACCACACAGTCCTGGTAAGACGTGGTTAAGTGGACCCAGACACCGTGCACCTCACGGCCTGATTGAGGTTCAACACGCCAACACTTGCGCATGCAGCATCGCATGTTAACGAACTCCGTGAGCATCGTGTGTATCTACGCACAACGCTTGGGACCCGTTAGCAAGAGTTGTACTACCACGGAGAAAATGAAGTGGGAGTCATTGTGACGCAAGAAAAGCAAACGGGGCTGGATCCGCTGTTGCATTATGATTCGTGTACCCTCACACAGTACGGCAATCATGCTAGGCGTCGCATCGCAGTTGCTGGACATTTGGCCTCGACAATGCCTGAGCTGAGAGAACAGTGCCGGTTTGCTAAGCAAAATGCGACGGCTGTGATCCAAGAAGGCATTCCTACGCATCCGCAGAGACCAACCAGGCACTGTGACACACACCTCTTGGCCTCCGTGAAAGTCACAAGGTGACGAGACAAGAGCTGGATCTTTGAAGTCTCGCCAATGGAGACTTCACGTCCAACTCTGGCATAAACACTGTCGGACGCGATTAAGTGGATCCAGGCACCAAAAGACTTTCGCAGCCTCATCCAGGTTCAATACCCTTTGGGTATTTGCGCGTGCAGCATCAGCATAAACATTGTGTGAAGCTTGCAGCCTGTAAGCACAATGAACCCCAGAGCAGTGAGAGGCATCGTGACGCAAGAGACAAACTTCTGGGATGTTCTCATGCCACTTGACGGCGACCAAACAGATCGCTCACCGAGATTAGTACAGCTGAAGAGAATGTGGTGGTCGCGTGCGCATTTGGAAAGTCCTGCAAGGATTCAATCAGACCCATTAGACGCACGGTGGGTGGGCAGAGATGGAATGGATGGAGTTAAGGAGGGCAAAAGACGAAACCATCCCGATATGGAATAAAGAAAAGCCGAGTTGCCACTGGCGACCGAAGTGAATCGTGCGCTCGAAGTCCATTTGCGGACCGCGAATCATGTCTAGAACGAAAGGCAACCCTCCCATTGTAAACACACGTACAGTTCCATAGTGCAATCAAGACACACAGGGAGGGACGAGATCATGTCGCGCAGCTTGAGGGCTACAGGTCCATTGCTTTCCCGGCTTCGGTTGTCGACATTGGTTTTGTCCGAGACCAAGCACGAGATGAAAGGGAGCGGGTGGTTTATTTTGCATCTCCGTGAGCTTGGTGATCGCAGCCTAGATAGATAAAGACGAAAGTCTGGATGCGGACTGATCGATCACTTTGCATTCGATGCTTGAGGGCTGTAGGACGGTATCCCGGATGGGCGGAGATCTGAAGTAAATCGGTTGCCGACAAACTCGAACATTTTACAGGTTGAATCTCGTCGCCACTCTTGAAATTTATGACGAGATGGTGCTGGCATTTGCAAGCTGACCATCTCTGTCAAAAGGATAAACTGAATCAGCGAGCCGCATTGAATGGCTGAGCTCTGGCTCTGCTCAGGGTGGTTAATGGGGACCCAGCGCAGGTTGACGCAACAGATACCTCCAGTTTCCTAACTTTGGTTTCCATTCTCGATCAAGTCGTGCTCAGGATCACAAGTTGTTAAAATTTGCAGAATGTACGGCTCTGCAGGAAGAAACGGCAGACACACGCGTGCATCGATTGCTAAGTCACACCCCAGCTTGGTTGGTCTCATTTTGATCGAAAGTCTCGTCTTCGGATCACAAGGTGAGACCGACTGAGGAGCATCTGAACGATCGTCATGGGAAGAAATGGCTGCTGAAGCTCCAAACACACGCACTGAACGGCTGGGAATTGAGTGAGTGCTCACGCGGTTTCCTCACCATCTCAGACGCTGTTCAACCCTATTAGCGCAAGGCTCGCCAACTGCATGAAAACGAAACGCCTCGTCCGTTTCAGTACTTGAGCTTCCTATCTTCATATGAACACTGCTTTATAATTCTGCATCTAATCGATTAAGTTATCTAAATGATTACTTCGTCAACAAATTATCACGAAATCAGTCGGGAAGCAGCCATTGCAGCTGTATCAAGCAGTCACACGAACACGAGTGAGCGTGCTGCGTTGCGCGGTCGAAAGAGTTGGCACAGCGGCGGTGTCCCAAGCCAAAGCACCAGCGCCACAGTCTCTTGCCACGACCCACAGTCGTACCGAAAGGCTCGTGGTGCGCACGCCAGGGACCCTTTTCGTATCAGAACGAAAGTTCGTCCCTCCTCATAGCATCTAGCACACTTTTCAGCATTTAAGCTCCACCACAAAAAATAGAGTTGAAGAACAAGAAGAATTGTCAATCATGAAACCATATACCAGAAATGTAATTTATCAGACAGACGCTATAAGAGGGTAACGAAGGCTATTGAGGACTGTCTACTGTACGCTCGAAAAGGTACATGCCTCAAGTGACGTCAGCGGCTATTGTTGTCGCTTTGCATGGGGTGAGTGGTCTCTTTCGACTGCTTTGTGTTGGCTGCGGGGAGAGGGGCGAGGAGAGAGAGAGAGAGATGAATGAGGAGCGAGAGAGAGAGAGAGAGAGAGAGAGAGAGAGGATCCCTCCCTCGCGCGAGGTACCTCTGCGACCACCGACCGCTGCGGGAAGCGTGGGCGACGGACGGTCCTCACTGTGCATCCTGCCGGGTAGCACTCATATCCACAGGCTGTTAGTTTAGTCTAGTTTAGTTTTTACAGTAATAATGCTGCAGTCGATGAAAGCCGTGCTCGACCAGTCACCGTTCGCGCAGCTAAAGCTCTCGCCCGAGGACGAGCAGAAGTGTCGCCGGATCGCGCGTCACGCGTTGCGCAAGGCGCTGGCCGAGTACGACCAGTTCGGCCCGCCTCAGCAGCGCAAATTCGACAAGAGCCGCTGGAAGGTCATCATGACCCACGAGACGAGCACTGTGTACCTCGACCGCGAGACTGGCTTCCAGAAGCCCAAGAGCAGCAACGCCACAGACGACAGCCAGGAACGAAAGACGAACCCCAGAGATCCATCCAGCGGCTCGCTGCCGTCGTGGTCCTTGCATTCCCAGTCGTCTCACTCGGAGGCGTCCCAGGACGACCATGACGACGACGAGAGCGAGTTCCAGGAGGGCATTGGCGGTAGCTGGAAGATGCCCGAGCTCGTGGTGTCTGGGACCATGCCTGGCACACTCGACGACGTCATGTACGGCATGCTCACGCCGGACTCGGCCGAGTTCATGCTGCGCACAGCGTACGTGGATGACCACATCCAGGACGGCGCCGTGCTGTACCAGATCGAGATGCCGACGCCCGATGCGCCGTTCCAGTTCCTCGGCGTCAAGTGGTGCATCAAGGACATCCCGCTGCAGTACAAGAAGCTCGTGTGGCCGCGCGACTTTGTGTTCGTTGAAGCCATGGGTATCCTGTATCGCCCCGACGGCAGCCGTCTCGGGTACCTCATCCGCCACTCGGTCAATCTCACCGGCTGCGGCGACCTAAACCACCACGGCATCCTGCGCGCCGTGTCCACGTCGGCGTCCATCTACACACCGCTACCAGACAACATGGTTGACATCTTTGTGCGCGGCCGCGCCAACACGCACGGCAAGATGAAGCAGGGGCTCTCGATCTCACTCGCGGCGTACGCGTACTTGAGCTCGTCCAAGGCTGTGCTCGCAGCCAAGAGCAAGAAGCTCATGGGTCTCGTGCGTCGCAACGACAAGAATTGGACGCCGGCAGCCGACTTGACCAGCAGCCGCCACGCGTGCGCGTTGTGCTCCAAAAAATTCGGCACGCTCACAAGCGTCGGCACGTGCAGGGTGTGTCGCCAGCAGATGTGTTCCAAGTGCCGGCTTACGCGGTCGCTCTCCTTCGCCAACGAGGCCAACGACTACGATATCGAGCAGATGACGGCCGTGTTCTGCATCAACTGCGTCGCGCAGGCCAACCAGGCGAGCGCGTTCGATATCGCGCGCGACGAGGTCCTGTCGGGACGATACGGCTACGTGCCGCCACCAGAATCCCAAGAGCCTGAGCCACGGGAGAGCACAGCGAATATCGAGCGTCTCCTGTCGTTCGGTCTCGGTCCGAGTGTCAGCAGTGTCTCGGACTGCAGCTTCAGTAGCGACGACGAGGAAGAATACGAAGTTGAGTACTACAATGCAGCTCCCGCTGCTGCTACTGATGCTGCGGCTCCGTCGCCAATGCCGAGCCCGAACGTCTTGGACCACCAGAACCTGCAGCGACAAGAGCTCTGGAAGAAAATGAGTGAGCTGCGGCTGCAAGCCGAGTCCGTGTACCAACTCACGAAGCTCACGAGCGACTTGCACATGAACAGCAGCTCCGCGAGCTCTGCCAGTGCGTCGAACGACTCGGAAGCCGGAGATTAGAGTCAACTTTTGGTAGTTGAGAAAAGTAGTTTGTGTGTATCATTCCAGGTCATCGAGACACCGAAATATATGGCAGACATATTTATTTATGTGAGCTTTTGTGAGCTACCTCGCCTTCACTAGCTGCACTATGTTTTCAAATTGAAGGCTGTCATTGTGCCACTGACAGCTTTGGGTACAGAGGCAAAGAGAGAGTGGAATCTAAGACGTCGGACATCGTACACAAATGTTCTCAGTGCACTTACTTCCCGACACAAAGTGTAGTTGAGAAAATCCATTATGGCTCATCTTGCTCTCCAAGCTGGCGCCTTGTTCTCGAACCTAGCCGCTTGGGCTCATTCTTCAATCTCCTCGGCAACGACCAAGTGGATTTCGACAACTACGTTAATCTGTCGCCGTTTTTTGTCTTGGGGTTGGCAGCTGATCTACTCTTGTCATCTCTGCAACAGGAAAGATCGCAACTACGCTTCCCATCCATACTCCAACAAAAATCAATGCAGCCGATTTGAACGATGCGTGACAACCTACAGATCACACGCAGAGATGGACTGCAGTGGACCAGGGTCGGTGGCGCCGGTGGTGGACCGTCCGAGGGATTCTTCGACGGCCAGCTGGCCGTCTTGATCGTCCAACCCAACTGTTGATTCGGTCCTCGATCGCCTTGGCGCGTGCGGCCGCCGCGGCGCGTTCTGCTTCCTCGTCTCTCACTGCTTCTTCCTCCTATCGTTGAGCAGCAACAGCATCCGGTATCCCATCGCTCACCAACAGCAGCGACAACTGGGGCTAATACAGCATATTTGCCATGTCAAGAATAATTAACGTGACTAATCCCGCTGTTGTTTTTTCACATCTGTGACTTCCACACTGGTGAAACGTACATAAAATTATAACCGGTACAAGCAGGTAGCACAATATGTATCGAATTGGAGAGGAATAGATAAAAGTAAATTTGACAGCTTCGTGTCCCACATCATGCATAACTTCTGATAGTATGCGACCCTTGCATATTTGATAAATCAGGTGTTTCTCGTGCATGGGAGGTTTGTAAGTAGTTGCAAAGGCAGAAGAGTTGGCTGTGGCTTACCTGAGGGCGGTTCTGTCCGCTGCATACATATGATGAAGCGCGAATGCATGCACAGAGATTTTCCATGGAAAAATCCGAAGAGAACACCGTCTTGCACAGCAACTCGAATGGTGCCTTGTGTTGGTCTGCTGCTCGCAGTGAACCCAGCAAATAGTGGTACCACTCAAAACTTGTAATCTTCTCGACACGATAGTTGACCCTTCGCTTTTGCAAGTCGGCTTTTCCCCTTCGGCACATCTCTATCCCTTTCATATTTGATTTCGTAAATTTGGAAATTGCTCCGATTCTTGTGGTTGGCCAGTGCCACTGTTCATGTGGTGTCCTGTAACCTCCACAAAAGCGCATCTGCAGGGATCCTCATTTTCATGATATTGCTCGTGCAGATCTCGTATCAACACTCTGTGGATCGTATTTTACCAGACAAACTGCTCTGGACCAAATCGCGCCAGCATTGCGGCGCCATGGTTGTACTTCTCGCTTCGTCCTTGCTGGGGTCGCTGGCATAAGAACGGTGGGAATACAACAAACTGAGAAGGAGACCTCTACCTCCTACCGGGCGTCGGTGTTATCATCACGCAGCAATCAATGCAGGTTCTCCAAGAACTCAATGTCTCTAATGAGTTGCCGGTGTTATAATCCGACACCGCTCTTACTCCAACAGTTCAGAGACGGTCGTCCTGATCATGAGCTCCCACTGCGCATCACTGTATCGCTCGATCTTGGAAGGGAAATCCCATTTTGACATCCCGACGCACCTTTGTTTCCGAAACGATTTCCCATGGCTTCTTGCCACAGACAGACTCCACTATGCGCATGGCGAACGAATAAATGCCGGATGCCATGGAAATCTACTCTCCTTTCAAGACCTCCAGGAAGCGTCATCGCGGAACACCCACTTTCGCCGGTTTCAACGTTGAAGAACTCGTGACAGTGAGCCTCGGCGTAAGTTCAGCGAGTTTGGCTTTACTATCAGCCCCGACCAGCAAGTTGTTGCCTCTCGAATCGCCGTGAATAATACTCTTGCCGTGTAAATGCTTCGAGTCCAGTGAGATGTCATAGAGATATGTCCACGTCGATTGCCGGTTGTCATCATGGTGCAAGTATTTTGGAAGCGTGCCGTTCTGAGCGTACTCACAGACGAAGAAGCTGACCAATGTGCCAGGTGCATAGGACCATGAGGACATGGGAATGCTGCAATTGACTCCAGACTTTGTCCTTTTAGACCTGTAACCGGACACCATCATCATCGAAAAGCATCAGCTTGGCGACGACGCATCGTTCATTCTTGCATGATGCACCGCCCGCACCAAACGACCCGCTACTGAGCAGATTTTCATCGCAATCCACGAGGTATGATGACACGAACCACTCGGCGACGATGACATTAGACATGTTGCATTGAACTCAGTGAACTGACGGTCAAGCGCTGTGACTGTGTCGCAGTACAGGATGCCATTTTTTTGTCTCGCCTTCTTCTCCGGAGACAGTAGCATTTTGTGCGCGAGGGTCAGTTCGTCAAACCGCACTGGATTAGTGTTGGAATGGGTAGCAAGGGGTTAGACACTTGCTCGCATAGTTCTTGGTTCTCTTTCACCTCCGAGCTAAGCCTTGACAACGTGGACAAAGCTGCGATTAGTCCAGCAACTTCCATGGTCGATGCAATTCGCTGTCGGGAAGTCTGAGAATGGAAGATGGATTCCCAAATGAATTGAAGGAAGCAATATCTAAAATGAAAGAGCAGTCAGCTGTGATGGTAGAGCCTCTCCACCATCCAGGATCACAGGATACTTCACATGTCATATTCTTTTCTTAACCTTTGGATCTTTTCCTACCTACCGGCATTGAGGAGGAGCAGGGTCTGAATTTTTCGTCAGCATTGTTCACCTTACGTACTTAGGTACGTGCTTCAACCCACTTGCTCGCCAGTGGGTTGGAGAATTGCTCCGTTTCTATGGAACGTACTTGAATGATGAAGGAGCCCTCTCGGCAGCAAGTTGCTGGCCTTTTTTTGAGCAGTTGGGTTGCTGCTGGGTGGCAACGGGAGATATGACATAGACACAATATTTTCTGTGGTTTATTTGTTGAGTAGTTTCTTGTTGCTTTTGCCAGCTTCCAGTATGATATCGTATTGTGCTCATGATAATTGCATTGCTTCCCCAGTTGCCCATTCTGAGTGGCCAACGTAATAGGCTACCTCACGCTTCGTTTTTCAACCACCACTATCATTCAACCACCCACCTCAAAAATTCCAGTCAGATTTCTCACGCGTAATGTCCTCTAGCATTACCATTTAGCAGCTCAAATGCAAAAGCGAGCTCTATGTATTCCTGTTCAGGCAGTACCTTGCCGACCACTCTTCCTTTGCCGCAGCACTGCAGTTTACTCCTAAGAAATTGTTTCCACCGCTCAGACTGATAATTCATATAGTTATGCGCGGAGGCTCGCAAAGCGATCAGCCTTGACATGGCTCAACAGTCAATCCCACCATCCAGCGTGAGACTTGAAAGAAATCTTCGCCTCGATAATTTTAGCCTAGAGCAATAAATTGAATTGGTTAGTATCAACCTTTTGCACACTGCCACACCTTTTATATGGAGATAATTTACTGCAATATCTGAATTATTTCTCATTGCTTGAGCTCATATTGCAGCAACTTCTTATGTGGTCTAAAAAGCCAGCACAGTTTTTTATTGTGTTGTCCGATGCCTGGCTGCTGACCATCCGTTCGTCGGCCAACACGTTCGATTCGGCGGGCCATGTAAAATGACTGTCATGACAAACCCACCGCAGAACTGTTATGGGTCATGTGCTGTTTTGGTCATACGTTGAACAGATCAATTCAGATTGGACGTGTGCATTTGACCCGAGTTTTTGATGAATTACAATCTTCCCAAAGGGGACGTGTCCACCATCATCTCGGTCACCAGACGCCAGCCGGATACAAGTTTCATTTTTTGGACATGTCTGAGTCTTGATTTGTTTGTGGCACTGTTCAATATTTGCTCAAAGCTGCATGTGACACGTAAAATATCACAACCGTCAGAAAGAATGTTGAATTTCTTGATGACGGTTGTGTGTTCATCAAAAAGTGTAAGAAAGGTGAATCGTTATGAAATATCCTTTGCACTGAACATTTACAAAAAGCATTCCGTGCGCTACTGGTCACAGTTGGAACTGTATCCGACTTACAGACGAGACGATGGAGCACAGTAGATTCCCATTTCGTTTCAACAGAAGCTACAAGCGTGCACACCGCTCTGAGAGAACTCAACCTTTGTCTTTGTTTCTCGCTAAGCGTGGTTGATTGAGGTGCACTTGATCTGCCTCATTTCATGGTGAGTTATCGTTTACCAGATTGGACTGGAAGTCTTCGACAGTTTTCGTTTACTAGATGAGGTTATGTGAAGGAAAGTTTAGGCTTCTTTGCTCTTCGACGTAACATAATGTACCTCACTTGTAAACAAGCCTCAGATCCAAACCAAGAACAACCAAAACGGCCACTGTTTGAGAAAGGCATCTCAGTACGATGGCAAAATTGTTGAAGGGACAATATCATTACGAACGAAAGCAACGATCCGAGTTTTTGATCAACTTCGAAAGGTTTTCGGTTTAATGGATGTGGAACAAAGTAACACCAAGGAGCAAGTGATGTGGAAAAGTGCACAACACCAACGGTGCTACAACGCGAGAGTAACTCAATGAGCTCATTCTCAATCTTCCTCGGCAGCGATCAAGTGGAATTCGAAAGCGCACCATAAGCACACAATTTGTTTCCGCGGTGCCTGAATTGACCCAATTCAGCAAGACAAGTTGTACTGGCGTCTCTCCTCGACATCACAGAAAACTGCTGTTTAAAGCTGAGTCGCGTAGTTCAGATACCCTTGAAGCACACAATTGTGTGTTCCGTTTGATCGATGGGTGACAACCTACAGATCACACGCAGAGATGGACTGCAGTGGACCAGGGTCGGTGGCGCTGGTGGTGGCCCGTTCGAGGGATTCTTCGACGGCCAGCTGGCCGTCTTGATAGTCCAACCCGACTGCGGCTGCCTTGCTAGCTTGGAATTGCGTTTCAGAGGTCAGCCAAATCCCTTCAAGATCGGAAGAATCCCCATACGGAAAGATGCACTGCGCTATGACTTCGACCACGACGAGTACCTGACGTCCTTGGAGTTGTGGGTCGGTCCGTGTATGGGACACTCGGACTACCATCAAGCGCACTTGGTGACAAATATCAGGTTTCAGACCTCACGAGGCTCTATCTTCGAAGCTGGCGGTACCGAGCGATGTGAACGTCGAGTTATCGACGTGGGTAGTGGTGTCATCGTAGGTACGACAAACTTTATGTCTTGTGTGACTAAATTTCCACTGTAACTCTGACGAATCGTGTGTTGGTATTGCAGGTGCCTTGGGTCGTCACGGCTGGATGGTGGATCAACTGGCCTTCGTGTTCCGCGAAGAGAGGCAAGTCAGAACTTCAACGCAATCAAGTGCAACAGCGTTTGAGACTGCAACCCGTCCAGCTCAACTGCCGGCTCTTGAAATACCGACTCTACTGGAAACAGAAAATCACGCATTGCGCGATTATTTCGTCGTTAGACTCTGTCGCACGCTGTCATGCGTGCTCACGAGTCTCGGCCAACAATGTACCCTCACGAGCGAGGCGGAAGGGATGTGTCAACGCGTCCTCAGTCGCATTGTTACCATTTTCCATGAACTTCGCGATGTGGATAGGGACGAAAACGAAGCCGCGTTGACCCAGTACAGTGATCTGATTGCTCGATTTCATGATTTCTTAACCAAGCATGGCCGCTACAATCACGATTTCGCGGCTCGCGCTGTGCTATGTCTCCAGATCGCCGAGGACATCGAGAATTTTCACCAAGAAATTGACCGCGTTGTGTCCGCGCTGCAACTCCGACTCCCCTCCTTGCCACCTGAAACCATGGCACTCGACCGACAGACACAACTGCAGTTATTGAGCAGTACATGCTGCGATAGACGCGCCATTGCTACCCATTTCGGAAATGATCACGCCCGACTCGTCGCTCTCACCCTTGTGCGCAACGCGCTGCGGCTCAGCACGAGAAGCAGAGACAAAAATGTCAACCACTATTGGCAAATGCTAGAAATGCTTGACCAGCAACTTACCAGATCCAGCACCGTACAACCCGATGTCATCGTCGCCGCGTGGTTTGTGCCGCCATACAATGTGGAATGTGACCAAACGCCGTTCGCTAGGGGTGCTTTTGGTGCGGCATATCATGGCAGAATGAACGGTGCAGACGTGGTCATCAAGCGGATGCGCGACGATGATGATGGTGCAAAAGCGCAGTTCATGCAGGAAGTCCAAGTTTGGGGCGAATTGCGTCACCCCCATGTCCTCCCGTTCCTCGGTGCCTGCCACATTGGCAAGCTCTTCTTTGTCTGCGAGTACGCCACGAATGGCACGCTACCGACCTTTCTGCGCCGTCATAACAACCGGAAATCGACGTGGGAAAGATTATACGAAGTTGCACTTGGTTTGCAGTGTTTACATGGCCGCCATATTATCCACGGTGATTTGAAAGGCAACAACTTGCTGGTTGGAGCCGACGGCAAAGTAAAACTCGCTGATTTTGGACTCAGCAGGATTGTCGCGAGTTCATCGACGTTAAGACCGGTTGAGAGATTAGGTGCTCCGCGATGGCGCTCTCCGGAGGTCTTGAGAGGACACGCTATTTCCAAGGCCTCGGACGTCTTCTCATTCGCGATGTGCATCGTGGAGGCCGTGACTGGCGAGTATCCGTGGGGAACAACGCTTTCCGACGAAGTGGTAATGCGAAATATCGAGCATGGCACTCCTCTCCCCCGACCGAGCGGGTTTAGTGATGCACAGTGGAGACTTGTCACCAGAATGACTGCTGCTCTCCCGGCTGATCGTGCCAGTATTGCTTCCGTCGTGCAAATGCTGGAACCGTTCCGGTACGAAGAGTTGGTTCTGGTTCCTCCGCGAGCTGATGCTGCGTCGTAGGTTTGCTCATATTGAACACGTCCTCGTCTACCGAGCAGCGTGTTTCCCTTGTATACCCTTTGCACTTTTTCACTGCATAAAATTCCCATTGTCTGCCCTCTCATTTTTTCACTGCTTGACAACATTTACGCGTTTTACAACCAAGAGACTGACTCTTTCGGCTAACTTTTTCATCAGCACATGGCATGTTGCACTTGATTCCTGAAAGCATAGCCGCTTGGTGAGAGCCTGACGACCATGTTCGCCACCAATACATTAGAAAAGTGCTTGTAGTAGGAAAACATCAACCATACCGCTGGCAGCAAAGTGAGGCACTCTCGTTAAGAATGTATCGAACATGAGCTTCTATATATGCAAACACTTGGTAAGAGGCTGAAGTGCACATGTCATGAACACATCTGCAATCACCTTTCGAATATAGTTTGCTTGAGTTGCCTTCACGAAGTCGGCTTTCGCGCAACGTACCCAGTTACTGCTGGACATTTGGCGTCGCTTGACTCACTGCCGCAGGTGACAACGCTCTGTTGTCCGTCCCAGAAGCTCCACACAACGTGAATGTGGATTTTGGAATCTCAGTTGTACCTGGAATCGATACTACAGCGCTTTTGGAAGAGGCGTCGTTCTCTGTAGTCAACTGGGTAATGGGATTCGCAGGCGATGGAATCGGACTGTTCGTTTGGCTTGACATTGCTTTTTCCCAAATGCGTCGACGTACGCACTCGCGATTGTAGCGATCGAGGTCGTCCAGCGCTAATTGCTCACACTTGCTACGTATGGTCGGCGATGCAGTTGCGAACAATTGCTGCAGTGTAGCCACGTCCTTCGAGATGCTGCTTTCGATGGAAGTCATAGGCTGTTGGGTTGCTTGTGGCAGCGCATCCACGACTGACGCAGGGTTCTCCTCGTACATGCGCGTAAAGAAGTGGAACGTGTCACGCGGCGGAGACGCTTGAGGCGGTGGCGTCGACGACGGCACGTACGGAGCTCGTGGCGTTGGCGCATTAGCGTTTGCCGTCCCTGCAGGAATCGGTGTCTTCGATGACTTTGGCTTCTTTTGCTGCTCGGATGTAGTTCCATCTGTTGCTTTTGATTTTGCGTCGGTACTTTTGCGACCTCTCTTTTTCTTGGGTTTCTCTCCTGTTGCATCTCCTACTAGAGGTGTTGACACTGTTGCTGCAGTTGTCGATGTTGCTGCTGTCGCTCCACCATCTACAGCTTTGGAATCGGCTAATGAATCTGCTTTTCTCTTCAAGAAGGTTCCAGCCACGAACGTCAACGGCAGCATTTCCTTCAACTGCAAAGGCTTTTGCCAGCCCTCAGGAGTGCCGGTTGGCAGCTCATACACGGGATATAGGCGAAGACGAGATGATGGATCGTGTGGAACAGCACGAGGTTCTTGCGACGACGCGTTTATAACAGTTTGGACAGAGATCTTGACGTCACCACCAGTCCCATCGGCAGCATTCGTTTCTTCCACTTCGCCCTCCGATGCTGGCACCATTTCTTTCGAATGTACTTTTTCTTCCTGCAATACCGGATCCCTCACGCTCGCTTGTGTCTCCATTGCTCCACTCGCTTTAGTTTCTTTCATAGCTGCGCCAGCAGCAACGCATCCATCCTCATTCACATCACTCTCTGTCAACTCTATCATGGCCGGAATCCCCACGAGACTCGGGCGATTCTGCTTGTGCCTTTCATTAATCACGTCGACTGGGATGTCGTAGTCGTCGTCGTCCGATGCCGGTAAAATCTCCTCGTCGATGCCGCCACCCTCTTGCACTCGTTCCTGGGTTTTGGACTTTCTCGTCGATGCCGGCTGCTCGGCGTATGCGAGGAACTTCCACAGCTCCTGCGCATCCCGCGGACAAATCGACAGCCGATGCAGCGTCAGCATCTTCTGCGCAATGCGGTCCCACGCAATATGAGCTGCACATACACACACTGAGTTCTGAATACTATATCCCACCCACCCATATACACAAACGAAGACAAAGCACATGACACCAACCTGGCGAGAAGTCGCTCTCCAACACGCCTGGAAGCGTCGAGTTCTCCCTGATTTGCTGGAGAATCACCTCGCAGAGCAGCGTGCACTCGCGCGCCGTGTACTTGCCGAGCGCCTTTTGCATCTGTGTGCGCACGCTGACGTCGGCATTCCCCATCAGCGTCACCCCCGTAGCCGACAAAGACGACGCGCCGCCTAAGCCATCATCATTGGCGTCCATACTGGCGTGACGGCCAGCAGGTCGACGCCGTCGATTCGCTGAGGACGGCGCCGCAAGATTCGAACCGGATGAAGCCAAGGGTGAGATCGGCGCGGCGCCATCGCTGTCCACGTGGCTCTGCGGTCGTCGTCGCTTGTTGATTCGGTCCTCGATCGCCTTGGCGCGTGCGGCCGCCGCGGCGCGTTCTGCTTCCTCGTCTCTCACTGCTTCTTCCTCCTATCGTTGAGCAGCAACAGCATCCGGTATCCCATCGCTCACCAACAGCAGCGACAACTGGGGCTAATACAGCATATTTGCCATGTCAAGAATAATTAACGTGACTAATCCCGCTGTTGTTTTTTCACATCTGTGACTTCCACACTGGTGAAACGTACATAAAATTATAACCGGTACAAGCAGGTAGCACAATATGTATCGAATTGGAGAGGAATAGATAAAAGTAAATTTGACAGCTTCGTGTCCCACATCATGCATAACTTCTGATAGTATGCGACCCTTGCATATTTGATAAATCAGGTGTTTCTCGTGCATGGGAGGTTTGTAAGTAGTTGCAAAGGCAGAAGAGTTGGCTGTGGCTTACCTGAGGGCGGTTCTGTCCGCTGCATACATATGATGAAGCGCGAATGCATGCACAGAGATTTTCCATGGAAAAATCCGAAGAGAACACCGTCTTGCACAGCAACTCGAATGGTGCCTTGTGTTGGTCTGCTGCTCGCAGTGAACCCAGCAAATAGTGGTACCACTCAAAACTTGTAATCTTCTCGACACGATAGTTGACCCTTCGCTTTTGCAAGTCGGCTTTTCCCCTTCGGCACGTCTCTATCCCTTTCATATTTGATTTCGTAAATTTGGAAATTGCTCCGATTCTTGTGGTTGTCCAGTGCCACTGTTCATGTGGTGTCCTGTAACCTCCACAAAAGCGCATCTGCAGGGATCCTCATTTTCATGATATTGCTCGTGCAGATCTCGTATCAACACTCTGTGGATCGTATTTTACCAGACAAACTGCTCTGGACCAAATCGCGCCAGCATTGCGGCGCCATGGTTGTACTTCTCGCTTCGTCCTTGCTGGGGTCGCTGGCATAAGAACGGTGGGAATACAACAAACTGAGAAGGAGACCTCTACCTCCTACCGGGCGTCGGTGTTATCATCACGCAGCAATCAATGCAGGTTCTCCAAGAACTCAATGTCTCTAATGAGTTGCCGGTGTTATAATCCGACACCGCTCTTACTCCAACAGTTCAGAGACGGTCGTCCTGATCATGAGCTCCCACTGCGCATCACTGTATCGCTCGATCTTGGAAGGGAAATCCCATTTTGACATCCCGACGCACCTTTGTTTCCGAAACGATTTCCCATGGCTTCTTGCCACAGACAGACTCCACTATGCGCATGGCGAACGAATAAATGCCGGATGCCATGGAAATCTACTCTCCTTTCAAGACCTCCAGGAAGCGTCATCGCGGAACACCCACTTTCGCCGGTTTCAACGTTGAAGAACTCGTGACAGTGAGCCTCGGCGTAAGTTCAGCGAGTTTGGCTTTACTATCAGCCCCGACCAGCAAGTTGTTGCCTCTCGAATCGCCGTGAATAATACTCTTGCCGTGTAAATGCTTCGAGTCCAGTGAGATGTCATAGAGATATGTCCACGTCGATTGCCGGTTGTCATCATGGTGCAAGTATTTTGGAAGCGTGCCGTTCTGAGCGTACTCACAGACGAAGAAGCTGACCAATGTGCCAGGTGCATAGGACCATGAGGACATGGGAATGCTGCAATTGACTCCAGACTTTGTCCTTTTAGACCTGTAACCGGACACCATCATCATCGAAAAGCATCAGCTTGGCGACGACGCATCGTTCATTCTTGCATGATGCACCGCCCGCACCAAACGACCCGCTACTGAGCAGATTTTCATCGCAATCCACGAGGTATGATGACACGAACCACTCGGCGACGATGACATTAGACATGTTGCATTGAACTCAGTGAACTGACGGTCAAGCGCTGTGACTGTGTCGCAGTACAGGATGCCATTTTTTTGTCTCGCCTTCTTCTCCGGAGACAGTAGCATTTTGTGCGCGAGGGTCAGTTCGTCAAACCGCACTGGATTAGTGTTGGAATGGGTAGCAAGGGCGTCGCTAATGTGGCAAGCGACTCCAGTTGCATCTCTTGATCATGTGCTATAGATCCAGGCGAAGGTGCGTTTTGTGTGGAATCGCTGCTCGGACTAGAGGCGGTTATTTTGCTCATGGAACTGAACAATGTCCTCGGTAGTTTGGAGGCACGGTACTACTCGAAATCTCGTGACAGCAATGCTAGAGTGAAAACTGGTAAACGAGCATTGCTTCACTGTACTCGCTCAGTGCGGTAGCACTTTCGTCTTTGTCGTGGAGCTGCTGGAACACAATCTGAAGACTGATGCAGACGCGCACAGTATGTCCTCGTGAGATGAAGAAAATTTAGGCGGGGGTGATGTTTTACGCGCCGGCATGCAGTCAGACAATCCAGCCCAGTTTCTAAAATTCACTCGGTCATCAAAAATTCAATAATGACCCCAAGCGGGTTGTCTCTGAACGTTGCTGCCAGAAAGACGATCTTTCTTTCTTCGGATCTTTCCACAGAAAATACCAGGCGAAGCGTTTGTTCGAGCTTCGCCACTCGCAAATGAGAAAGAGCTGTTTTGGGTAAGTCGCCAGATCCGTTGTTCCACTCTCTGCCTCTCTGCAGCAAGGATTGAACAAAAGCATGCATGAAAGATCCCAAACTTCACCACTGACTAACTGTACAGTGATAAATCATCCAAGGGTGACTCACTTTTTTTCTTCCGCGAAAGAAACGCAGCAGCTGGTACAGTATCTTTGATATTGAGGTTGCTCCGCTGGTCTTATTTTTGAATCTTCTCGAGAGCGACCAAGTGGATTTTGAAGCTGCATCTCGACCAAGGTGTTTGATTCAGCCCCGTCGGTTGGTGGTGCTTGGGGTATCGTTGCAAATCGGAAATGGGAGAACATGTCTTGAGTCAGTTTTTAGTCCCTAAAGTCGGTTACACGCTGCCAAATGTGCTCAAGATTCTCGATCGAGATTGCTCCTCAATGTTGGAGTCGGAAGTAATGAGCCGACGCGTCTACAGCCGCCTTCGGTCCATTTCCCAGCAACTTCACGACGTCGACGTGGTCGGAAACACAATTGCACTGAACCAGTACAGTGACGTGGTTGCCCGTTTCCACCAGTTCGTAGCCAGGCATGCCCGCCACGATTTTGCGACTCGAATGATGTTGTGCCTCCAAGTTGCCAAGAGTATTGAGCAGCTTCATGAAGATATCGACCGCGTCGAGTCCGCGCTGCGACTCGAACAAAGCACGCCCTCGGTTGACAGGATAACGCGCGACCACGAGATACAGCTGCAATTATTTGGCGCTATTTGTCACGACAACAGTGCTATTGCTGCTCATTTCAGAAGTGATCAATCGCGACTCGACGCTCTCACGCTTGTGCGCAATGTGATACGTCTCCGAAGAAGAAGCCGAGACAAAAATGTCATCCTGTATTGGGAGACAGTCGCAGCGCTTGAGCAGAAACTCGCCAAGTTTTGTATCGACCTGTCCGATGTCATCGTTGCCGAGTGGTTTGTTCCCCCATATCTCGTAGATTGCAACGAAGAGCCGTTCAGCAGGGGTTCATTCGGTGCGGTGTACTATGCCAAAATGAACGGTGCAGATGTGGTCGTCAAACAAATACTGGCCGAGGATGATGGTGCCCGTGCGCAGTTCTTGAAGGAAGTCAAAGTTTGGAGTCGATTGCGGCACCCTCATGTCCTCCCGTTCCTCGGTGCCTGCCACATTGGCAGGCTTTTCTTCGTGTGTGAGAACGCCAAGAACGGTATGCTACCGCAATTTCTGCGCCTTAACGACACCAACCGGCAGTCGACGTGGAAAAAGCTGTACGAGGTCGCACTGGGCTTGCAGTACTTACACGACCAGGACATTATCCACGGCGATTTGAAAGGCAACAATTTGCTGGTTGGAGCCGACGGCAACGCCAAACTCGCGGACTTCGGACTGAGTATCATTGTCGCGAGCTCTTCGACGCTGAAACCAGTTGAAGTGGGTGCTCCGCGATGGCGCTCTCCGGAGGTATTGAGAGGAGAGTCGATCTCCATGGCTTCCGACATTTATTCTTTCGGGATGTGCATCGTGGAGGCCGTGACTGGCGAGTATCCATGGGGAAACTCGCTTCCTGACGCCGCGGTGAGTCGAAATGTAAAACTTGCTGTTCCTCTCCTCAGACCGAGAGGGTTCAGTGATCCACAGTGGGAGCTCGTGACTCGGATGATCGTTGCGGAACCATCCAGGCGCGTCAAAATTGCTGGTGTCGTCCAGGCGTTAGAAGATTTTCGGTCTGAAGAGACGATGTTGCCGTTCTCGTTCGCTAGAAATTTCATCGGTTGGGTCTCCTCTTCCCTCTCATCGCGTGCTGCTCCGTCATAGGTTGCCCAGACTTCAATATCGTCGGCTACTGCGCTATTTTCTTCTTGTACTAGTTTGTCGCTTACACTGTTCAATTGATATTTGGAAAGTAAAAAATGCCTTGTTCTTTACGCCACCCACTTCATCTGATCAGACGTTTGCTATTCTGGCATTGTTGATATAAACAAAGGTCACTTGGTGAGAGCCTGACGACCATGTTCGCCACCAATACATTAGAAAAGTGCTTGTAGTAGGAAAACATCAACCATACCGCTGGCAGCAAAGTGAGGCACTCTCGTTAAGAATGTATCGAACATGAGCTTCTATATATGCAAACACTTGGTAAGAGGCTGAAGTGCACATGTCATGAACACATCTGCAATCACCTTTCGAATATAGTTTGCTTGAGTTGCCTTCACGAAGTCGGCTTTCGCGCAACGTACCCAGTTACTGCTGGACATTTGGCGTCGCTTGACTCACTGCCGCAGGTGACAACGCTCTGTTGTCCGTCCCAGAAGCTCCACACAACGTGAATGTGGATTTTGGAATCTCAGTTGTACCTGGAATCGATACTACAGCGCTTTTGGAAGAGGCGTCGTTCTCTGTAGTCAACTGGGTAATGGGATTCGCAGGCGATGGAATCGGACTGTTCGTTTGGCTTGACATTGCTTTTTCCCAAATGCGTCGACGTACGCACTCGCGATTGTAGCGATCGAGGTCGTCCAGCGCTAATTGCTCACACTTGCTACGTATGGTCGGCGATGCAGTTGCGAACAATTGCTGCAGTGTAGCCACGTCCTTCGAGATGCTGCTTTCGATGGAAGTCATAGGCTGTTGGGTTGCTTGTGGCAGCGCATCCACGACTGACGCAGGGTTCTCCTCGTACATGCGCGTAAAGAAGTGGAACGTGTCACGCGGCGGAGACGCTTGAGGCGGTGGCGTCGACGACGGCACGTACGGAGCTCGTGGCGTTGGCGCATTAGCGTTTGCCGTCCCTGCAGGAATCGGTGTCTTCGATGACTTTGGCTTCTTTTGCTGCTCGGATGTAGTTCCATCTGTTGCTTTTGATTTTGCGTCGGTACTTTTGCGACCTCTCTTTTTCTTGGGTTTCTCTCCTGTTGCATCTCCTGCTAGAGGTGTTGACACTGTTGCTGCAGTTGTCGATGTTGCTGCTGTCGCTCCACCATCTACAGCGTTGGGATCGGCTAATGGATCTGCTTTTCTCTTCAAGAAGGTTCCAGCCACGAACGTCAACGGCAGCATTTCCTTCAACTGCAAAGGCTTTTGCCAGCCCTCAGGAGTGCCGGTTGGCAGCTCATACACGGGATATAGGCGAAGACGAGATGATGGATCGTGTGGAACAGCACGAGATTCTTTCGACGACGCGTTTATAACAGTTTGGACAGAGATCTTGACGTCACCACCAGTCCCATCGGCAGCATTCGTTTCTTCCACTTCGCCCTCCGATGCTGGCACCATTTCTTTCGAATGTACTTTTTCTTCCTGCAATACCGGATCCCTCACGCTCGCTTGTGTCTCCATTGCTCCACTCGCTTTAGTTTCTTTCATAGCTGCGCCAGCAGCAACGCATCCATCCTCATTCACATCACTCTCTGTCAACTCTATCATGGCCGGAATCCCCACGAGACTCGGGCGATTCTGCTTGTGCCTTTCATTAATCACGTCGACTGGGATGTCGTAGTCGTCGTCGTCCGATGCCGGTAAAATCTCCTCGTCGATGCCGCCACCCTCTTGCACTCGTTCCTGGGTTTTGGACTTTCTCGTCGATGCCGGCTGCTCGGCGTATGCGAGGAACTTCCACAGCTCCTGCGCATCCCGCGGACAAATCGACAGCCGATGCAGCGTCAGCATCTTCTGCGCAATGCGGTCCCACGCAATATGAGCTGCACATACACACACTGAGTTCTGAATACTATATCCCACCCACCCATATACACAAACGAAGACAAAGCACATGACACCAACCTGGCGAGAAGTCGCTCTCCAACACGCCTGGAAGCGTCGAGTTCTCCCTGATTTGCTGGAGAATCACCTCGCAGAGCAGCGTGCACTCGCGCGCCGTGTACTTGCCGAGCGCCTTTTGCATCTGTGTGCGCACGCTGACGTCGGCATTCCCCATCAGCGTCACCCCCGTAGCCGACAAAGACGACGCGCCGCCTAAGCCATCATCATTGGCGTCCATACTGGCGTGACGGCCAGCAGGTCGACGCCGTCGATTCGCTGAGGACGGCGCCGCAAGATTCGAACCGGATGAAGTCAAGGGTGAGATCGGCGCGGCGCCATCGCTGTCCACGTGGCTCTGCGGTCGTCGTCGCTTGTTGATTCGGTCCTCGATCGCCTTGGCGCGTGCGGCCGCCGCGGCGCGTTCTGCTTCCTCGTCTTTCACTGCTTCCTCTTCAACATCACCAGATTTGCCATCGCCCTCAGCAGCAGCAACGACTGTCGCCGCAGCTTCTGCGCCCGCATTTTCGCTCGTCTTCGCGGCTTCTGCAGCATTCGGCTGTTCCGCACCCGACGCCACAGTCGCGTACGTGGACTTGACCTGGCGACGCGATCGGCGCGTCGCAGGCGTCGTCTCTTCTCCTGTCGACTGCTGCGGTTGGGAAGACAGCAGCGCTGGTGAAGGCTCCGCCGCATTCACAGCCTTGAGCGTCGAGGCGTTCTCTCCGCGTCGCGACGAGCGCCGCAGCGCGTGCGCGCCTTCTTCCGCCATTCTGTGCTCTGGTGTTGGCTTTTGACTGATGCGGGCTTGATCGGAGGCGTTGACCCCGCACACACAACGAAGGTTATCTACACCTTCTCATTTACAATAATCTGTCTCATCACGCATGATTGCATAATACGAATCCATTCAAACAAAGGACCCCACACTTTGTGCTCCCATAAAGCCTCGGTATATATTACTACTCACTATACAGGGTTGAGGCAACCCACCACCATTGCCTCCCACTAAAGTTCACATTGCCAAACATGAGCGACGACATGGCGGCGAGCGTGATCCGCTGCGTGCTGCGCGACCTCAAGACGCGCGCAGAACGCGACGTGACGGACGCGCACGGTCAGATGCTCGCGGCGCTCTCCGCCGAGGAGCTGCAGCTCTTCCAGAGCGCGAGCGCGCTCGTGCACCGCGGCGCCATCAAGAAGGTCACGGCGCTGCCGTCGCGCCGCAGCTTTTTCCGCGTTGAGTCGCTCAACCGGTACCACAAGCAGCAGCACAACGCAGACGAGTCCTCGGTCTACGGACTCGACACCAGCTCCATGCTCTCGCAACCGCTGGACACCAGCGGCATGGGCAACGGCCCGAGCTATTACAACGTGCTGCCGGATCACTACTGCTCCTGCCAGGCATTCCTCGAGAGCGCCATCCAGTGTCCCACCGCCATGGTAGCATGTGCATGTGCTTGCTGTCGTCATATGCTGGTTTTTGTATCCTAATGTTGCCTATATATGGTTATGCATTATGTAGTGCAAGCATTTGATCGCGGTGGGACTCGCGGACGCGACGAACCAGGTGGTGGAGCTCATGATCCAAGACACGGACTTTGCGACGATGCTCTGCGCGCAGCTCCACACTGAGTCCCATATGGACGATCAGCACTAAGGCACCAAGACTGCTCCAGTATTATTGTACAGAGAAGACGTCCATTATGGAGAAGAGTTTCGCATTTAAATGGGAGACCATTTGTGAAACGACTCGGAGCGCGACGGTTTGCGTGGATCGCACAAGAGCGGCGGATCGTTATTTTTTCCTCTATTCTCCATTTCCTATAAAGCGTAGACCAAGCACAAGGCGCACACAAGATCCACGGCAAGGCATAAAGCAGCAATGGTGAGTAGCAGTGTTGCTCCTGCTTCTCTTGATGCATATTGAGACCTCCAGGCTAACGTATCTCTATGCTTGTAGATTCGCTTCTTTCTGCTGCAGAATCGTCAGGGCAAGACGCGGCTGTCCAAGTGGTACGTGCCGCCGCCAGATGATCAGGACAAGGCGCGACTCGAGGCCGAGATCCACCGCCTGGTCGTCGGCCGCGACGCCGAGCACACCAACTTCATCGAGTTCCGCTCGTACAAGATCATCTACCGCCGGTACGCGGGGCTCTTCTTCATCCTGGGCGTCGATGTGACCGCGAACGAGCTGCTCTGTCTCGAGACGATCCACTTGTTCGTTGAGTTGCTCGACCAGCAGTTCTCCAACGTGTGTGAGCTCGACATCGTGTTCAACTTCAACAAGGTATGTCCATTTCTGGTCATTGCTGCAAGAAATGCCCCAGAACGCTGATAGAAACGGTTTTATGTACATGTAGGTGTACTCGATGCTGGACGAATACATTCTCGGCGGCGAAGTCCAAGAGACGTCGAAGCGCGAGATGCTCGAGCGGATTCGCGAATTAGAAAAACTCGAGTAAACGAAAAGAACAAGAATCGAGCTATGCACGCAAAGCCGCGCAGAAGATCCCAGTCTAAAGCAAAGAAAAAGTCTATAATGAGCTGAAGAAACACAGTGTCCTTTCAACAGACTGCGTTCATGTGTGCTTGCTTGCTTGTATATGATGTCATGGCTCATTTCTATTCGCTAACCTGTGTATACTTAGTGTATCATAATGTCTAGGCTAAACTGTTGCATTGGATGCCGTACCCTCGTTCGTCGTGGACTCTGCAACAGGCTGTGCTGCTGCCCGAGGCTGCTGCTCAGACTCTTTGATAAAGAACTGGTTGGTCACTAGATGTCGTACGATCTGGAGCATGCGTTCCTGCTCGACGTGGATATCGCGTTTGAGCAATTTACGCAGCAACGAGCCCTGTTCGGCCTTCCACGTGGCTTCGAGCGCCTTGTCCCGCTTTGTGTTTACTGACTGTGCCGTCTGCTGCTGCAAAATGTGCGCGTCGTGGCTAAACAGACACGCGTCGCCCTTGGTGCACGTCCCCTTTTGAACCATGCTGCGGCACGGGAATGCCTTGCGGTCGTGACTGAACCTACACTTGTCCCCGTACCTGCAGTTGTTCTGCATAAACTTGCGGCACAGCACCAAGCGACGCTGCTTCTTGGTCGATGGCTCAGCCACTGACGAAGGCGATGGAGCCAACTCAGCACCAGCAGCCACAGGATGGCTGTCGACTTCCATTGTCGTTGCACTCGATGCTTCATGGTCTCCGTCGCCATTTCCTGCGTTGCCAGTCATCTCGACCGACTCGTCTTCCTCGATTTCTCCGTCTTCCAAGTCTTCATCGTCTGCCAGTGAACTCGCAGCGAGTTTGCGCTTCTTAGACACCGAGTCGCGTCCATTTTGGTCAGCTACTGCTGCCTGCGAAGCTGCTGTTGTGGTGATAACCTGCTCTTCTGCTTCTCCTTCTGCTGCCTTCTGCTTTGTTGCAGACGGCCACTTCTTGCGTCGATCAGCACGCCATTTCGCGATATCTTCAGGCGAATTGCCGACCAGAACCATAAACTTTTGTCCCTCGACGTCGATTTCCTTGAGTCCTTGACCGGCATACTGACCATGCGCGGTCTGAAAATGCGCACCGACGACGCGCTTTGACGCCGAGAAGTCGCAATCTGGCGCGTGGCATGACACGTGGGTCTTGAGATGTGCCTCGTACTGCGACTCCATCGTGAACGATTTCTCACACGTTTCGCAGCGCCACGCAGCAGTCTCACCAGCAGGCGGAAGCGGCTCGGACAACGGGGCACCATATCGCTGAGGTAATGGCGGCTGCTGCTGCTGGTAGTTGGAACGGACCGAGTCGCCATTCTCACCGTCTGCACCGTGTTCACGAGGAGGATGATATGGTGGTTGTGCTGGGAGAGGTGGCTGAGGCTGCTGCTGCTGGGGGTGAGCGTAAGCCATCTGGTAATTGTTCTGCTGCTGTGGTTGCTGCGGTCGACTTGCAGGGCAAAACTGAATCCAGTGGCCTGGTTGGCCGCATTTGTGGCAGCAATATGTTGGCGGAGGCGGTCGTGTTTGCTGCTGCTGTTGCTGTGGAGGCTGCTGTCGCGATTGTTGCTGCTGTGGAGAAGGCTGTGATCGCGGAAGCGGAGGCTGGAAGTGGGGTGCCGGTCGTGGTGCTGCTGCTGCCGTTGCGTACGGAGATGGCTGCACATAGGAAGGCGGCTGAGCGTGATACTGGTGCTGCGGATGGTATCCTGCTGGTTGTTGTCCGTAGTTACCAACAGGCACAGATGGGAACTGAGGCTGTGCAATTGGCAGTGGAGGCTGCGGTGGTGGCTGGTGGTGATACGGAGCTGGTGCCATTGGTGGATTACTTGATGGGTATCCTGGTGCAGCCACCTGAGGCTGGTGGTACTGCTGCTGTGGCTGCGGTGGTGGCTGGTGTTGTTGGGTATTCACTGGCATATATGCTTGCTGTCGTGAGTACAATGCGTTGCTGTAGTTTGACTGTGGTTGAGGTTGGGATGGCGGCACTGGCTGTGGGGCATACGAAGGTTGCGGATCCACTTTGACTGGAGACGCTGGCAACGGTGGTGCAGGCTGAGGTGGCAGTGGTGGAGGAGATGTCATGTTGCTTGCTAATGGCTCTGATTTAGCACCATTGTCGCTCGGTGGTGCTGGCTGACTCGGCAAGGGTGGTTCTGCTTTCAGTTGCACATATGGCTCTGATTTAGCATCAGCATGTTCACGTGGCGGTGGTGGTTGTGCTACTGGCTGACTCGGCAACGGCGGTTCCGTTCTCACTTGCGCATATTGCGGCTGCTGTGGAGGCACGGCGTGTTGTTGCTGGAACGGCGGAGGCGGATATGCGCTGCTCTGCTGTGCATACGGCAGCTGGAAATGCTGTGGCTGCTGTGGATGATACATTTGCTGCGGAGCATACTGCTGCGGTGGTCTGTTCTGCGCAAACGCGCCGCCGTCCACCGCTGGAGGCAATGGCAGCTGTGGCGGTTGCGGGTAGTACCCTCCTTCATTCGGTCGTGCACCACCATTCAGATGGCTTCGTGGCCCATATTCCTCGAACACTGGCTGCCGCTGCTGCTGGTTCTGGTCATAATGCTGCTGATGCTGGAAGCCACCACGGACGCCACCTCGTCCTCCGCCGCGTCCTCGTCCTCCTCGTCCGCCGCGTCCACCGCCGCGTCCACGACCGCGGCCGCGGAACGAGCCTCCTCCTCCATGCTGCTGCTGGTACTGCGGATGAGGCGCCTGCTGCTCCATGATGGCGCTCTGGAGCTCCACGCAGTGCGGTAAATGGCCAAACGCACCGCCGATCCAAAAGCCTAAACGGCGCTTCCGTTGCTCTGGTTGAGTGGACGTCGGAGGGGCTTCTATTTGGGGTGCGGAATCCTCTCATAGCAGTTTGGTTGGATGGTTGAGATCGTACTTTATCGGGGACAGTACATTATATATTGATTGTTGAACACATATTATTGCAATATATTGATCATCGAGGAACACCAATAGCACATTGTACAATTTCAATAATGGTGTTGCCCAGTTTGAAGCACTACGACTGAACTTGGCACGACATGCTTGTGCGAGTGCCAATGGCGATCTGCTTGATGCTTTTGGACAATGAGTTAACTTTAATCATCGGTGCTAACAGTACGTCCATGTTGCTCTTTGGTGCGAGCATCACCAGGGTATGAGATGAGCTGAGCTGCTCAACTTTTTTTTCCTTCGCGGCAAGTTCGAGACCACTGGCAAGAACGTTTGCGTTGGTCAGCTGCCGAAGTGGTGACGGCCTGAGAAAGTGCAAATCTTCATGGAGTCTCTTGCGTCAGCGAAGCAGCGACACTTCTGTCGCATGCCAACCCGCCGCTCTTTCATTAATCGACTCCGAGTTGCTTCCGTTTGGCGCATCAGCGCACGTGCGACTTGTTATTCTATCTAAAATGTAGCTCGCCAAGCATTGACGATGCCGAAGCGCGGTTTCTTGCTCACTTCTAAGCACCGCTGCTTTGTTTTGTCTGCAGCTTGTCTGCGGGGAAAACGCATTGGTGCTCTAGCTGAACGCAAGGTGCACAGCAGCAATGGGTGCAGTGATTGAAGACAGGCGAGAGTGTTGGCACCAGATTCAGTCAGCAGGATCTTGAGATAGGACAGCGAAGAGTGTTTCCATGGAAACGGCGGTACCTCGCTGTTATTTCTTCTTTTTTCTATTTTGTCTGTCGTCGTCTCTCAAATTCGCTCCATGGCACGTCACCGTCATCACACTCTTTTTACATCAAGATGCTGCTTCGAGCAATTGCTTCCAACGTCTTTTGATAATAGGCCACACAGAAGCCGTTGCAAGATACATCGGAGACCAGACAAGTGTGCTGCTCATCAGCGAGATGAGATGCCGCTTACTCAGCGCCTCCTCATTCGCTCCTCGTCATCAAATCATTTATCCCACCCTTCAGAATTTAACGCTTCCACCACACAAGGTCATGCGGTTGACACTTTCGTCAAAACTCAACGACACCTTCATGCCTCGCAGGCGCTCAACTCGAGCAGATCACGTTGATTTTCGTTGAACTGCATCGTTTCAGCAGCAGAAGCGTTTAGCTCCGTAATAAATTGCAGCATAAACGAGAAGGAAAAAAGTATCTTTGACCCCTATTTATGCGCCACAGCATTACGTAATTGCGAAAGCTGGAGCTAGGGCTCCTCGATTCCTTGACCTGGCGCGTTCGTCTTGCAGAAAAACCGTGACACATGGACACTCGCAGCACCTTCAAGTGTGCAATGCAATTGAAAAGACGTTATCTTGAATAGCTCCGACGATGGTGACGAGGTTGGGAAGCTTGCGATGCAGCCGAGCGAGCATTCAGATGCCTGGAGAAAAGATACCGATTCGATGGAAGAAGGGGAGAGGGAGGCCACCCAGCTGGACGAGCCAAGCGTGCTGACCACTTGATCCTTTCTCCAGAGAGAGCTCTTCGAAGAAAACGTGCTCTTGATTGCGGCATGAGGAGGAATCGAGATCCTCGTTCCTGTGTTTCCTTCGCAGTGAAAGTTATGTGATTCTCGTAAATCCGCATCTCGTGTAAACTCCGCATTGCTCAATTGGTACTGTAAAGTGCGCCTATCCAACGTGAGCAACATCAACGGATTGCTTATTGCCAAGTTTAAGAATAGGGACAATGACCTATAATTGAACTTGTTCACTCGCTGTTAGAGCCAATTGGTCCAAGTCAACCTTATTGCAGAAAAAAGCACTGACGTGAGTCCCTGGTTTAGTGATGTAGCTACACCTGGCGTGTAAAGGCGGGACAGCTTCAATGGAGCTGCTCCAAGTATCAGCACCACTCGTCCATCCGTTTGCGAAAATGTGAAATGCCATGTATGGAACCTCTCAAATGTTCCATAAGGACGAGCTCCTCTCTTTGTATTGAGTATTGGGTGTGTTTGTGTGATTGGGTGGTGGACACAGCAAACAGCAAACAGCAAAAAGCCCAGCCAGAGCAGCTCAGGCATCTCCTGCCCAAGATCCTCGGAGTGCGTTGACACCGCCAACAAAGAAAGGGCGTCATGCCGGTTGACTCTTGTCGCGTGCTGTGTGTGTGCTTCCTTTCCCTTCCCAGCGCGTGGCTGACTGACTCACTCACTGCCCTCCGACGTTTTTCCTCTTTTGTGTGTACCCCACCTCAACGAATTTGAGCCGCCAGATATATAAATTTAGTAGTTCTGTCTCCCGTCTCCCTCCTCCACCCGCACTTTCGATTCCCTCACTCGAGCCGTGCTTCGGGTGTTGTTCGGTGCTGAGATCCAGCTGACAAGACAAGAACGGCGGCGGACCAGCCAGCCAAACGAGCCAACCAGCAGCACCCTCGTCGTTCATACGTTTTGCTTTGCTGGGCTCACAATCGTGCAGTGTTGTTTGTGTAAATCCGAATTAACGCAAAGTCTCGCATTGCGTGTCATCACGTTGCGACTCGCCGTGATTGTAAAAACCGCGATTGCCGCTACAAGCCATCTGCGCCAAGTGATCCCTTCAGTACACCTTCGGAGCTCCTCGCTTGTCCAATTGAAGTAGACGGCTCGAGTTGGACGGCCATCAGCCAGCATTGCGCCGAGAAAGCACGTGTTTAGCTGTTCTTTTGCCAGGTGGTGTGTGTGGCCGGCGGACATTCACCTTCGGAGCTGGTCATTCAGGAAAGCGTGACGTGAGTCACATCAAAAGTGGTCAGTGCGCGTTGTGTGTACACACGCCAGTCACTCCAAAAGTGGTCAGAAGGAGCCCGTGAGCGGGGTGCAGAGGGGGATCCATCCGTGTTTGCTGTCGCCGCATCGCCATCACCAGACACAGTCATCACGCAGATACGAGGGAAAAGAAGAGGGGACCAGCACCTCCCTGGCCACTGCGACGACGATCAGGTACTCGTCGTCCGATCACCACCACTCTCTTATTCCCACCTGCGCCAATTATTTCTTTAATGGAGTCCCGCGAGCACCACCAACGCCAGTCGTCCCGGTGGATCCCCAGCAACAGCAGAGCAGCAGGAACGCCAGGTACAGACGCCAGAGAGGAGACCGGGTGCGTCTCCCCCGCAGAGAGCAAAGCGAGTCAGGAAGAGAATTGGGGCGCACTGAGCAATTTGCGCGTCGCGTCCGAGTATCCGCCGCGCTATGACGACCATTTTCAGCAGCAGCGGCACCAGAAGCAGGGTGATGACGACGGCAACGATGGCGACGAAGAGGAATCGAAGGCGAGCGTGCAGCACGACAGCGACAGCAACGCCACTACTCTTGGTGGCCCCGACGACCGCGTGAGCAAGTCGTCGCTCAGCTTCATCCTTGACGATTACATCAACGAGAGCTCGGCGGCGTCGTCCATTTTCTCCGGTAAGGAAAATGCACAAAATGTCCAAAAACGAAACACCAAAACCACACACAAAAAAGAACGTCCGTCGTGCCCACCGCCGTCTCTCCATTGGCGTTCGTAAATGAAAATGTGTGGCCGATATGCCACGCAGCCAGAGTGAACCCGGTTCTGAACCTATTGTGAGTTATTGGGTTGGTGGAGTGGCAACGAGAAAAAGAGAAAAGTGGTCCCTTTACGGAACAGAGCACGTTTCTGTGGACGAGCGCACCATCCTCCACCCCGTTTTTTGGCTTTTAACTTGACGAATATGGATCGTTTGTGCCACTGTTGTGCATGTGCATGCGATATCGCGTTGCAGACAGCGACTACGAGGCGCCATCTTCGTCGACGCACCACCAGTCCGAAAATGCAAGTAGGTCTACCTCCGCGGCCACTGCAACTGCAGCTGCGACTAGATCGGGCAAGGCAGGCAGCAAGACTCTGGATGCTCCGCGTCGCCGAGGCAAGCAGCAAGGAGATCCGAAGCGCAAGGCGCGACGTCCGCCAAGTCGCATCTGTAAACACGAAGGCTGCGAGCAATACGTTGTCGACCAGGGACTCTGCGTCCGCCATGGGGTATGGAGTTCAAAGCAAGGTATCCGCTGTGCCAAACTTCTGGAGCTGTTCACTAATTCTGTGTGCGCTTCTAGGGCGGCAAGCGATGCCAGGCAGAAGGCTGTACGAGTCGCGCCAAGCACCAAGGCCGATGCTGGCGGCATGGTAAGAGCCATATCTATCTAATTATGTCCTCCTCTAGAAGACGCACAGTGCCTCATGCTATTAATTCTACCTACTTGCTCCTAGGTGGTTCGACGGAATGCAAGGTCCCGAGTTGCATCAATCGCGCCAAGTCGAGAGGGTACTGCTGGTCCCACGGCGGCGGCACAAAGTGCAAGACCGATAGTTGCGAGAAGATCGCCATCTCGAACGGATTGTGCTGGGCACATGGCGGAGGTGAGCACTCGTTTCTTCTTTGTTGTTCTACGGTTAGTCCCACCTTTAAACACCTTTCCACAATGGATCCGCTAACAACATACTGCTATTCACTCACAGGCAAGCGCTGCATCGTGAAAGGGTGCATGCGCCAGGCGTATGAGCGCACCAACAATTATTGCAACAACCACTTCCAGGAGCTCCATGGCGACGCCACGGCGAGTGCGTTTGTCGACGACGAGATGACGGAAGAAGAGAAGGAGAGCGGCAAAAGAGAGTGGTGATCAAAAGCTTGGTGTGAATGTGGTTGGTTCGTCAGTTCCGATTGATTTCAATATAGTTGTTATAGTCGTTAGAAGAAAAGTATAAACAAAATGAATAGAGAAAGTGAAAAGAGAGAGCGAGAGAGCGAAGCAGGCACGGCGCATTGAAAGAGTGAAAAAGTCGGTTCACAGCATTGATGTAGAGATATCGAAAGTAGATAGAATTGGTGGAAGAAACAAGACTTGAGCAGAAGAAATTCGATAGAGAGCAGCCAAGTTGGTAGGGATCCGCTGTGAACCCCAAGCTGCTGGCTCGATAAATAAAGAACTGCGACTTTGATGGTTGTTGGCATGTCCTTTTGGGAAAGCATCATTTGCTGGCAAACGCCGACATAATCAAACCCCGACACGTCAGCGACTGCAATTCGAGATGGGGTTTTCTGACCACAAGGACCATCTTCAACCACGTCTACGCCACGCTGCAGTCCACAAAAGCAGACGGAGGGAAAGAGTGCGGTCCAAATAAAAGGGACAGGATCATCCAGCTGGTCGACATAACCTTACGTCTGGCGGAATCTGGCGGACAGGGGATCGGCAACCATCCTCTCTCTGGACATTTTTCTTCCGGACCACGTGTTAGTTGGTTCTTTCGATGGACCCTAAGAAAGTGTAGAGAGCACGAGAAAGGCGACGCGTAGCTTGTCGCTTTGAGATCGCCAAGGAAGGAAGGAGCAAAGGAACGGATTGCACGTCCAGCGGTGCCAGTGGAACGCGCCGCTTTCAGCAGGTTTGAGGTGGATACAGTCGCATGAGAACGAAGAACAATCCAGATTTTGTCTTCGTTGCCAAACGGTAAATTGCGACTTTTTTTCAAGAAACGGTGAGTTCGAGGTGACGCAAGCGACGACAGGATCGAGGCAACCGATGCAGTTTTGTAGGACCAAGCCCGACCAGAGTGTGCTGCTTGCTTTTTCGACAGCGACTGAGGTACGCTCGAATTTGGTTGTGTGTTTGAGCCCCTCGAAACTCAAACTCACATGTTTCTTCATTCCATCGTACCTCAGCGTCCTCATTGTCACCATCCAACTCAGCGATCCTGTGTACGTTCTCTTGTTGTGAACCTACTTTGGTTGTTTTTCAAGTCGTACTGTGACTACAACTATGAGATAGTTCGGGAGTTGGCGCAAGAATATCTCATTTACCTGTTCTCGTCGGTTTTCAAGCAGGGTTTACAAGGAATGCTGCTCCCTTCGTCAATACGTGCGCATACGACCATCTAAAGAGCTGCTCAAACTTGAAGATTTTTGAGCTCGAGACGAAATCCAGGAACGTCAGAACACAACAAGAGCTGGGTTCGCTGTAGTCGCTCTCGCGATCACGTGCGTGGTGCTGTAGAAGATCTGGGGTGCAATCGACAACGATGCTGATGCTCCCATACGCCTGGTTCAAGTGACTGAGTGGCGTCAACGGAGGCATCAAGCTTTGGATAGTGGCATCTCATGTCCACAGAGTAGCACGGCAGTGCACTACAGTTAGCTGACGCCAATCACTGGCGCTTAAATCCCGCCTGTCAACATGCAGATCGTGATCACACTGGAAGTTGTTGCAGGAGGATCAACAGTGATGTACCTTCCGAGTATAATTTCTGCGTCCGAAAGATTCCCTTCTCATCAGCATTGCCGCACAAGAGCAAGCATTAGAACCTTTACAAAGTGATATCTTGCCAATGCCAATGGATTTCTGGACGAAGAACGGAAGGCCATGTTTGACACGCATCCGAGTGACTGGTCAACGAGCGTTCTACTCCCTCATGCGCTCATTTCTGTATTTGCCCCCGCGCGCCAAGGTCCACCATCTTTCCATCCGTCAAGCCTACAGTTATGCGTCTCAATGCCAGTGCATTCGCGATCGTCACCAGCTCCATGGCGCTGCTTTCACACGTTTCAGCGCAATGTGGAATAGCTCTCGGAGCTTCCTGTGGGAACTCACTGTTCACGTTGTGCTGTCCAGCGAACGCGTACTGTCAGCCGTGGGATACAACTTTCTACCAGTGCTTGACGGTGCCAAGCGGTTGCGGTGAAATGGAGACCAACGTCGACTACTACGGCAACGACATCGGAAGTGTCTCGCACGTGTCGCCGGAACAGTGCTGCGCCGCGTGCAGCGTCACGCCTGGGTGCAATTACTTTACGTTCGTGAATCTGGATCCGCAAGGTCCAACGTGTTACATGAAGAGTGCCAAGGGAACGAGCGTTCGTAACGTTGGCGCGCTATCGGGTCGTGCTATCCGACAAGCAACGCCGAGTCCAGCTCCGGTGTGCACGATCGCGAACGGCGAGTACTGTGGCAACGCGCAAGCCACACTCTGCTGCAGCCCGAACAGCTACTGCCAACCCTGGGACAGCAACTACTACCAATGTGTTGGCGTACCTCAAGGTTGTGGCGAGCTCGAGACCGACACGGACATCATTGGGACGGACATTGGCAGCATCACCAACATCCAGCCATGGGATTGCTGCACTAGGTGCCGCGAGAACCCTGCGTGCAACTACTACTCATTCGTGAACACCGATCCGCAGGGACCAACGTGCTACATGAAAAGCGCAAAGACGTCGAGCATTCGCAAGACTGGAATCTTGTCTGGACGTGCGATCACCAAACCTTGATTTTAGCAGTCGATACTCTCGAGTTCTCTGCGAGCGCCTGCTGACCTTGTAAGCAATCGTTTCGGTCCATTGATCTTGACTTCAGCATTGTCCTCTCCGCATGGCTTTGGCTAGTCACCTCTCTCTCTCTCTCTTTACCGGTGTTCTGAGGTGGAGGCGATGTTCGAGTGTCGTCAATTCAACTTGGACGCGCCATGCCATCCAAACTTGCACCTCAACAGGATCGGCCACTGGATTTATTTGTGGACGCGACGTCAGACAAGTACCACGGTAGCAGTTGGAGCACAAATCAGCACCTTCGAGAGTTTCATCATGAAACCACAAATTCATAAACTGTTAGATTAACTTTGACATTCACGACACTAAATTAGAAGGAGCGGGAACCTTGCAATCACTGACGATCACCAAGTTTGGTCTCAACTCAAGGTGACACAAATGCGAGGAGAAGAAACGCTGAGTGTTACTTAGTCTTCCTTCTCCTCAGCCTTAAGTAAGACTCGGGGTGGTTTACCAGGCATCCAAAAACAGACACAGTGACTTAGTTGGTGCATCTGACTGAATAAAATAGAGAGTCTTCTAAACTTCAGGTTTGTCCGGCTATGTTTATTGACATCACACGCAACACGTCAGCCACAAAAGTGTCCTCATCTAATATCTGCACGGTTTGACACAGCAGACAACAATCAGAAGCACTTGATTAGATTACGAATGGATCAACTTTTGAACCTCTATCGCATTCTTCGTAAGGCAACGATGCTCCGCGAGTGCAGATCCAAAAAAGCAAAAAAATCTGGACGATGCAGCTTGCAACAACACACACCAAGCCAAACCGAGAGTGAGCACTTCTCGAGGCACGAATTGCAACATGCCACCATTTGTTGTTGTTTCGAAATCTCACTCTATCCTTCTCTTTGATTGATTACCACAATCAAGTATGTTGAACTTTCGATGCGTTCCCTTTCTTTCTGCATGTTCTTTCTAATATGATAGCAAACGTCAAGTGTGAGTAACGATTATCTGTCACCAAATACAGTACCTCATCCGGATATGGTGAGCTCGTGGACGTAGAAAGTACATGTGCAATACCATCTGGCGGGCAATTTGACTCGCCAGCTTCTTGCCCGATCGATCAATCAAGTGCGGGACGCTCATTCACTCCGCCATTTGCAGACTCACGCACTCGCCACACAGCATTACAGACACGTCAACAACATGAAGAGCGCCTCCGTTTCGCTGCTTGCGCTGCTCGTTGGAGCAGCTCAGGTCGATGCACAAACCTGCGGCAATGCCCTCGGTGGCTACTGCGGCAACGCGCAGGGATCCCAGTGCTGTCCTACCTCCGCGTACTGCCAACCGTGGAACAACGACTACTACCAGTGCCTCACGGTGCCGACGGGTTGTAGCGTTATGGAGACTGACGTCGACTACTACGGCAACGATATCGGCAGTGTGTCGAATGTGTCGCCGCAGCAGTGCTGTGACAGGTGTGGCGCGACGGCAGGTTGCAACTACTTTACGTTTGTGAACCTGGACCCACAGGGACCGACGTGTTACATGAAATCCGCGAAAGGAGCGAGTACCAAGAAGGTGGGTGCGTTGTCTGGACAGCGCATTGGAGCCACGCCGGCGCCAACACCATCGCCGACGCCATCGCCGACGCCATCGCCAACTCCAGCTCCAACGCCTGCTCCGACTCCAGCGTCGACCCCTGCTCCAAACACCTGCTCGAAAGCTATCGGTGACAGCTGTGGAACCTCCACCGCGGTCTCGTGCTGTCCTACTGGTTCGTACTGCATGCCTTGGGACACTTTTTACTATCAGTGTCTTGCAGTTCCAACAGGCTGTGGCGCTATGGAGACTGATGTGGACTATTATGGCGGCGATATCGGTAGTGTGTTTGGCCTCTCACCAGCACAATGCTGCGAGACGTGCCAGAAGACTGCTGGTTGCAAATACTACACATTTGTGAACACGGATCCGTCGGGTCCAGCGTGTTACATGAAGAACTCGAAGACGGGTAGTGTGCGCAAGGTGGGTGCTTTGTCCGGGAGCGTTCTGACGGTGACCCCAGCTCCGACCCCAGCTCCAACTCCAGCTTCAACTCCAGTGCCGACCCCAGCTCCAACTCCAGTCCCAGCTGGAAGCTCTCAATGCGGCACGCAACTGAAACAGATCTACTTCCACGGCAAGGACATCAAGGAGTTGGCATTGACCGACCCGGAAGAGTGTTGTGATGAGTGCGCCAAGACCAAGGGCTGCTTGCTGTACTCACACATTTACTCCAAGACGACAGGCATCAGTCGCTGTGTGCTGAAGTCGTTGGGAAGTGAGAAGACAAACTACGGCGACAGTCAGTCGATCGTTGCGGTCTCGGCGTACGTGCTTAATCCGTTGGTGTAACTTGAAGTCGTGCTTTCTTTGCCGCCACCCCCTGACTTGAGTCAATTACACGATGGCTGCATACAAAGATAACGTGACTCTGTAATCAATGGTGATTCGGATCTCATTTGCCAATCAGGAAACAATATGAGTCGTGTCTGTACGTGCGTACAAATGACAAAACGCACTCTATGAAGTACTTTGCATGATGTGAAGTCATTCGATTTTGCACTCCAGTTCAAATTCTTGCCTGACACGCCAGATGCCAGTGTTTTGTTCATCACTGGAGGGTTGAGTGTACTTGCATCTTGGACACAAATCATACAATGTTAAAATGGTGAATTACGAGTCCCAACAAATACGATGCACTGCCATATTCGATGTCCGAGTTAGACAACAACACAAATCAATTTGGCAAGGTCTTGTTTTGTGGCCGGCTACTTGATTTAATTGCGGCAATTGGGTGACGCTGTCGGTGCCGAGTTGCCCATCACGCACAGAACGTCGAAATTAGTCATGCCACACGACCAGAATCTAGAGAATGACATCTGGACCTCAACCATGCATCCTCTATGAAGTAATATGTGAAGCGTATCCGGTATCCGTGAGACTTTTACAGAAAGGACAACTGCGCATGTGTGTCCAGAGAGCTGGACATATGGTGCGTGCCAAATGTAGTTTGTGTGGGCACGCCTGCCACCTTCATCAGACGCCGGACGAACACCACGCACTCGCTCTGCCATTTGCAGACTCGCTCCTCCAGCAGCAGCAGTACCAGAGCTCGATCGATCTCGTCAAACTCAACTCCTTTCATCATGCGCGGAGCTCCTCTGGCGCTGATTGCGCTGCTCGTTGGAGCAGCTCAGGTCGATGCACAAACCTGCGGCAATGCCCTCGGTGGCTACTGCGGCAACGCGCAGGGATCCCAGTGCTGTCCTACCTCCGCGTACTGCCAACCGTGGAACAACGACTACTACCAGTGCCTCACGGTGCCGACGGGTTGTAGCGTTATGGAGACTGACGTCGACTACTACGGCAACGATATCGGCAGTGTGTCGAATGTGTCGCCGCAGCAGTGCTGTGACAGGTGTGGCGCGACGGCAGGTTGCAACTACTTTACGTTTGTGAACCTGGACCCACAGGGACCGACGTGTTACATGAAATCCGCGAAAGGAGCGAGTACCAAGAAGGTGGGTGCGTTGTCTGGACAGCGCATTGGAGCCACGCCGGCGCCAACACCATCGCCGACGCCATCGCCGACGCCATCGCCAACTCCAGCTCCAACGCCTGCTCCGACTCCAGCGTCGACCCCTGCTCCAAACACCTGCTCGAAAGCTATCGGTGACAGCTGTGGAACCTCCACCGCGGTCTC
This sequence comes from Globisporangium splendens, assembly GCA_006386115.1. Classification (NCBI taxonomy): domain Eukaryota; phylum Oomycota; class Peronosporomycetes; order Pythiales; family Pythiaceae; genus Globisporangium; species Globisporangium splendens. The sequence goes on along the minus strand of VFIW01000050.1, from coordinate 313,110 downwards.
GTGCTGTCCTACTGGTTCGTACTGCATGCCTTGGGACACTTTTTACTATCAGTGTCTTGCAGTTCCAACAGGCTGTGGCGCTATGGAGACTGATGTGGACTATTATAGCGGCGACATCGGCAGCGTCTTCCGCATTTCGCCAGCTGATTGCTGCGCAACGTGCCAGAAGACTGCTGGTTGCAAATACTACACATTTGCGAACACGGATCCGTCGGGTCCAGCGTGTTACATGAAGAGCTCCAAAGCCGGCAGTGTGCGCAAGGTGGGAGCTGTATCCGGAAGTGTGATCACATCAACTCCAACTCCAACTCCAACTCCAACTCCAACTCCAACTCCAACTCCAACTCCAACTCCAACTCCAACTCCAACTCCGTCGCCAACCCCAGCTCCAACCCCAGCTCCAACTCCTGCTCCAAACACCTGCTCGAAAGCTATCGGTGACAGCTGTGGAACCTCCACCGCGGTCTCGTGCTGTCCTACTGGTTCGTACTGCATGCCTTGGGACACTTTTTACTATCAGTGTCTTGCAGTTCCAACAGGCTGTGGCGCTATGGAGACTGATGTGGACTATTATAGCGGCGACATCGGCAGCGTCTTCCGCATTTCGCCAGCTGATTGCTGCGCAACGTGCCAGAAGACTGCTGGTTGCAAATACTACACATTTGTGAACACGGATCCGTCGGGTCCAGCGTGTTACATGAAGAGCTCCAAAGCCGGCAGTGTGCGCAAGGTGGGAGCTGTATCCGGAAGTGTGATCACATCGGCTCCTACACCAACTCCAACCACGACGCCAGTCCCAGCTGGAAGCTCTAAATGCACCAAGCAGCTGAAACAGATCTACTTCCACGGCACAGACATCAAGGAATTGTCGTTGACCGATCCAGAACAGTGCTGCGAGGAGTGCGCCAAGACCAAGGGCTGCTTGCTGTACTCACACATTTACTCCAAGACGACCGGAAAAAGCCGCTGTGTGCTGAAATCGTTGGGAAGTGAGAAGACAAACTACGGCGACAGTCAGTCGATCGTCGCGTACTCGGCGTATGTGATCAATCCGTTGGTGTAGGTCAACATCTCCTTTTGCGTGCCAACTGTCTGACTGAACATCAACTGAGTAGACCTCAAACAAACACAACAGTTACTTTCGCCACTTTATCTTTCTCGACATGTCGTCATCGTTGAATGTGCGCTATTATTCCTCTACGAAACTATGGTGCAGTAATATTCAAAGCATGACTAACAAAGAGAGCGTCCTGACATTAGATTGTACTTTTTGGCGCACGAGTCACAGTGGAAGTCGCGATGGGACTTGGAGCTGGAGTCGGAGTCGGCAGGTTCACAAACGCAGACACCGCCGTGACCGTCTTGCTCTCCCCATAGTTGGTCTTCTCTCCGGCCGCACTCTTGAGGTAGCAGCGCTTCTCACCCGTCGTCGACGACTTGAAGTGTGTGTACAAGCGACATCGCGGCTCGTTCGAGCACGCCGTGCAGCACTCTTCTGGCGTGTCGAGATCGATCGTGGTGATATCGTATCCGTGGTAGTAGATGTTCTTGATCTGCGGCGCGCATCCGAGGGATGGTGACGGTGTCGGTGACAACGTTGTTGGCGCTGGAGCTGGTGTGGTTGGTGCTGGAGCGGTCGTAGTCGGAGCTGGCGTCGCGATGGGACTTGGAGCTGGAGTCGGAGTCGGCAGGTTCACAAACGCAGACACCGCCGTGACCGTCTTGCTCTCCCCATAGTTGGTCTTCTCTCCGGCCGCACTCTTGAGGTAGCAGCGCTTCTCACCCGTCGTCGACGACTTGAAGTGTGTGTACAAGCGACATCGCGGCTCGTTCGAGCACGCCGTGCAGCACTCTTCTGGCGTGTCGAGATCGATCGTGGTGATATCGTATCCGTGGTAGTAGATGTTCTTGATCTGCGGCGCGCATCCGAGGGATGGCGACGGCGTCGGTAGCAAGGTGGTTGGTGCTGGAGCTGGCGTGGTCGGAGCTGGAGCGGTCGTAGTCGGAGCTGGCGTCGCGACGGGACTTGGAGCTGGAGTCGGAGTCGGCAGGTTCACAAACGCAGACACCGCCGTGACCGTCTTGCTCTCCCCATAGTTGGTCTTCTCTCCGGCCGCACTCTTGAGGTAGCAGCGCTTCTCACCCGTCGTCGACGACTTGAAGTGTGTGTACAAGCGACATCGCGGCTCGTTCGAGCACGCCGTGCAGCACTCTTCTGGCGTGTCGAGATCGATCGTGGTGATATCGTATCCGTGGTAGTAGATGTTCTTGATCTGCGGCGCGCATCCGAGGGATGGTGACGGTGTCGGTGACAACGTTGTTGGCGCTGGAGCTGGTGTGGTTGGTGCTGGAGCGGTCGTAGTCGGAGCTGGCGTCGCGATGGGACTTGGAGCTGGAGTCGGAGTCGGCAGGTTCACAAACGCAGACACCGCCGTGACCGTCTTGCTCTCCCCATAGTTGGTCTTCTCTCCGGCCGCACTCTTGAGGTAGCAGCGCTTCTCACCCGTCGTCGACGACTTGAAGTGTGTGTACAAGCGACATCGCGGCTCGTTCGAGCACGCCGTGCAGCACTCTTCTGGCGTGTCGAGATCGATCGTGGTGATATCGTATCCGTGGTAGTAGATGTTCTTGATCTGCGGCGCGCATCCGAGGGATGGGACGGTGTCGGTGGCGCTGGAGGTGTGGTGTTTGGTGCTGGAGCGGTCGTAGTCGGAGCTGGCGTCGCGATGGGACTTGGAGCTGGAGTCGGAGTCGGCAGGTTCACAAACGCAGACACCGCCGTGACCGTCTTGCTCTCCCCATAGTTGGTCTTCTCTCCGGCCGCACTCTTGAGGTAGCAGCGCTTCTCACCCGTCGTCGACGACTTGAAGTGTGTGTACAAGCGACATCGCGGCTCGTTCGAGCACGCCGTGCAGCACTCTTCTGGCGTGTCGAGATCGATCGTGGTGATATCGTATCCGTGGTAGTAGATGTTCTTGATCTGCGGCGCGCATCCGAGGGATGGTGACGGTGTCGGTGACAACGTTGTTGGCGCTGGAGCTGGTGTGGTTGGTGCTGGAGCGGTCGTAGTCGGAGCTGGCGTCGCGATGGGACTTGGAGCTGGAGTCGGAGTCGGCAGGTTCACAAACGCAGACACCGCCGTGACCGTCTTGCTCTCCCCATAGTTGGTCTTCTCTCCGGCCGCACTCTTGAGGTAGCAGCGCTTCTCACCCGTCGTCGACGACTTGAAGTGTGTGTACAAGCGACATCGCGGCTCGTTCGAGCACGCCGTGCAGCACTCTTCTGGCGTGTCGAGATCGATCGTGGTGATATCGTATCCGTGGTAGTAGATGTTCTTGATCTGCGGCGCGCATCCGAGGGATGGTGACGGCGTCGGTGACAACGTTGTTGGCGCTGGAGCTGGTGTGGTTGGTGCTGGAGCGGTCGTAGTCGGAGCTGGCGTCGCGATGGGACTTGGAGCTGGAGAAGGTGTTGGTGGTGGATTCGATGGTGGAACTGGAGTTGGTGCTTGCGTCTGCGTTGGAGAAGGCTGTGGGGTTGCAGCTGGAATGGGAGACGTCGGGACGGGAGTCTCATTCGGAGTTGGGGTAACCGATGGAGATGTTGGAAATGGAGTAGGCGATGGAGTCTGGTTGGGTACAGGGCCAGGAACAGGAGCAACTGTAGTTTGGCTCGGAGTTGGACTCACATACGTTGGACTGGGTGTCGGCAGTTGCGGAATTGGAACTGGAGTTTCGCTAGGGTCTGGAACTGAGGCAGGGCTCGATGGTGTCGGGAAAGTTGTCGTAGGCGCTGGCACCGGAGCTGGTGTCACGACAGGGTCGACTACTCCAGCATCTTGACAAATTTCCTTCGCGAGACCTCCGTCCCAAAGAAAGCTACTCACCGTGAGTGCCGCTGCGAGCACCGCCACTCTTGAGTGCGGCCAAAATTTCATGATCCTGTCTACCTTGACCGTCCACTTGGCAACTTTTTCTGAATTTCTGACAAAGCGATTGCAAGAGAGTCGCGTTGCCACGCACCGAGCAATTTCGAAAGTGAGGAAGAGGTGGCAGCGCCGGGAAGGAAGGAGAAAGTTCAAGTGTTGAAGTGTTGCTTGGGAAAGGGTGGGTCGATGCCACTGTATATGCATGGTTGCTGAGACTGTCAAAGAAAGGCATGTCAACCAACGCAGCAAATCCCACGGAGTCGACGTGGGAGTATCATCTCGAGGGGCACATCGCTCAGCGGTATCCCTTCGTGACTGTGCACCTGGCAGAAAATGCACCTGTCTTTAGAGTTCTTGAACCAAATGGGTCCCGTGTCAATGCAACGCAGCAGCTCTGTCGAGTTGAAGTTGCGCGCCACCTGTTTTTATTGTCTAGGAGAGCCACTCGAGCAGCACCTTTGAGCACAGCTACTGATACGACGGTGTGGAGATGCACTTTTGGCCAATTTTGGCCACTCAGAGAGGACAGATGATTCATGCTGTTGCGTCGTCTCGCCGCTTACTCTAGGGGTGAATGAGGAGGTCGACTGACCGACTGAATATGAATTTCTTCCTGCATGCTGCGCTCGACTTCAAGTTGACCTGAGCCACTCGACGACAGTGGTATAATGCCTAGCAGGTAAGATGTGTTATTTGCGATACACAGAGTCCAATTTGCCTGCTCCGGTGCCAAGACGAAGGGGAGATAAAAGCTGAAGTTCAACTCGAGCAGTGGGATGGACTGTATCAGGCAACTCCCTTTAATTTGAGGCACGTCCAATCCGATCACTGGAAAAACAAGCACCAGGTCTGAGACCTTGGCGATGGGTGCGCGCTGCTGGATTTATGCCGCCAAGTTCAACATCGCGCGGACCGACACGATGACACAAAAAGCGGACGGGAGGAGGATGCTAATAATCCACGCGTGGCATTAATCCTCAGGATGTGGAAGCGTGATGGGGAAATGGGACTTCACTGCAGTGCGTTAATGCTGGCATGAGCAGCCTTTGGGTCTCTTGGTCGATAAGTCGATGATCCTTTACACCCTCGGTTGAAGCAAGATCACAATATTTGAGTCAGGAGGAGTGTTGATTGGTAGCTCAGCTGTGTAGGTGGACCTCACTGATATAGCCTCCAACAACAGCGTCATCCGGGACACCCCCTTATTTCTGTGGGACACTGCCGCATCCCTTCTTCGAGGCTTTCACATGAAAGGCGTGTGCTCGTGTTGGAATCACTTCATCAGACCAAGTTAAACCAACAGCCGAGCGTAAACGTCCTGTGTGCAGCAAGTGCGAATCTTACTCGACATTGTACACTTGGCCAATGCAAAATTCAGAATCCCTGCTATGTTTGTCTTCTCCCAAGCAACTGAAACATAAGACACGTCCGCGACAAGAAAAGCTACCATCCACCAAACTCACACCAATGCCGTATACAATTTCTCAATGGCTGCCGCCAACTGGTCCCTTCGCACCCCGTGCTCGTCCACACAAATCTGCGAATCCGTCTCGCCAACGTCCGTGCGTCGCACAGGAAGACGCGATCCGAGATACGCTCCGCACCAGACCAGAACCAGTGTCTGGCATTGGTGACAACACCCAACACGTGGCTGCACTTTGGGTCCATGTCGGCCACAGCCTCACACCTGTATTCGCCCAAAGCGGGATCTTCATCATCGAGTTTCGATCCCTTGACTATCATGCACACGCGCTTCGGATGTCGCGAAAGCATATTATCAACACTGTCGTCATGGTTGTCTCGTTCGTCGACGAACCTTTGGTTCCACGCCGCAACTGTGTCAGGGAGAAGCCCCCCGACCGTCGACACCATGAGAAGCATCAGCTCCATCACACCCTCGTGATTCGTATCGTCCTCGAGAGAATCCACATTTCACTCAAGGTAGCCGATCGACCACGAAAGCGTGCGTGCGAGTAAGCAAGTCCACTCGTTCCTGGCGGTCCTCGGCATGACTCAGCTTTTGACGTTTGGCGTCAGGGATGTCAGCTGAAGTCGAGCCTTCCATTGGATCCACTGCGTGTTTTGCCGCCGTTTCGAGTACTTTGGTAGATGGCTCAATGAGCGTGGTGCCAGCAAGCACAGACAGCACCCTCGGAACAGGAGAATCTCATGGACGTCGAGCGAGCACTGACACTCCCGTTTGACAGCGTCCTTGAGCTGAGCAATGCTGGTGTTCAGTGGCATTTTCACGGTCAACGTTGTGTCCTCTCCAACGATCAACACGTTCACGTTAACAAGTTCCATGTTGAACATTTCTGGGCGGCAATGGGCTTGTTTGTGTTGCGCTCGTTCGCCCAATAACACAAGAAGAGATCTGATTGAAAGGGGACCGACTGACGGCCACAGCAACATCTGAATGAGCGAGAGGATCATTTCGTGTCACACAGTTGCTGAGATTCTCGCAACCAACACTCACAGTCCGTTGCTCGGTTCTTGCCAAACTGATCTCTTGGGACTCACTCCACATATTATCTCTCAACGGTGTGAAGTAGCCAAATCACGATCCTTCGTGCAGCCTATAAGTGAACGGAACATGTCGCTCCTTCCCGAGATGACACTCCAATGTAGCAACAATCAGATATTCGGTGCCACACAGTCTCTGAAATTTGTCGAACCAACATTCACTGTCGGATCATTTGCCAGATGCGAGTGAAGTAAAAGAAAAAAATGGTCGAACAAACAACCTCACATCCTTTGCAGAGCTGTGAAATGAGTACAACAAGTTGCTCTCCATCCGTGGCAAATCGCTTTTTGAAAACAAGATGAAGATTTACGTCGCCATTTGTACCATTACACGTTAAGTCAGGGAAGCAAGAGCATCGTTGACCTGCATATGTTGAAGGTAGAGGTGGCCCAGAAAATGCCAAATTTGCTGGCATCCACTCCGCAGCATGTCTTGAAGATGTAATCGGTGGCACCACGCGCAGTAGCAAATGTCGTTTTTGTTGTCGACGTTGACTGCATTATCTAAAGCGCAGAAACCGAGCAGCCTTCTTCAAAAGCCTTCAAGTGCATTTCGTTTGCATGTGGTTGCATATTGCAATACTATTTTGCTATTAATTTCAACAACAGTAAACGAGTATTAACTTCAACCAGTTTAGTACCAAGAGTTGTGATACCTTTCAAGTGACAACGATCAGTGTCTGTTAAGTAACTTAATGCAGTATATAAATGCTAACCTAAATCAGTTTAGTATCACAACCCTCTTCCGATTGGTTGTTTGTTTCCCTTTCCCGCCAGCAACACCATCATCATCCTCATCATAACCAAAACATGGACGGCGATGCGAACCAGGACGGCGGCGACTTGGGCGTCGCGAACGTGAACGCCGCGACGTTCGAGGCGCGCGCTAAGGAGTACCAGTCGGCGTTCCGCAGCTTCCTGGACGCGTACTACCAGTCCGATGTGGCGCAACTGCAGCGCTCGCTGCTCGGCGGGAGCGCGACGGCGACGACGGCCGCACTCGCAACTGCGCAGCAGAGCGACGCCCAGCAGCAGAGCTTTGCGTTCTCGCTGCGTATCTGCGCGCAGGTGCTGCTGGACTTCAACCCTAGCCTGGGCACGCTGCTGTTCCGCCATCCGGATCAGTTCCTGCCACTCTTCCACGCCGCGCTGGCACAACAAGTCACAGCCACAGCCATGGTACTGCCCTCAGCGTCGCGTCGTTTGTCGAGCGAGCTGGCGGGACCCCAGGGCTTTGCGACCGTACCGCTGAAAGTCCAGCAGAGACTCAAAGTGCGCATCGAGTTCCTGCCGCCAGTCAATCCGCTGCGCAAGTCCACCATCAGCACCATCCGCTCCAACGACGTCAAGCAGCTCATCCAGATCGCTGGCACCGTCGTGCGCACCGGCATGGTATCAACATCTTAGTACCTCGCTACGTGTCTGGTGCCTTTGTTTCTAACGTCTTTGCTCTGGTGTTATGAGTGTGCAGATCAAGATGCAGGAGACGTCGCGCGAGTACCAGTGTAGCAATTCGCGGTGCCAGTATCGCTTTCTGGTCCAATCGGACCCGGAACAGGACAATATCCTCGAAATTCCGGTACTAACTGCGTCTCAGCCTTGATACAACGTTGCACCTTTGCCAAGTACCAACTCACCTCTGATCTTTTTGTTTATGAATATGTTATTTAGAAAGTGTGTCCGTCAGAAGGCAGCAAGCCGTGCAAATCGACGCAATTCGACATTGTCGAGAGTTCCCGCGTGGTGTCGGACCACCAGGTGATCAAGATCCAGGAGCAGGTCTCGAGGCTCGGTGTCGGCTCCATCCCGCGGTCCATCTTGGTGGTGCTCGAGGACGACCTCGTGGACTCGGTCAAAGCGGGCGACCATGTCGTGGTCGTTGGGATCCTCATGCGCTGCTGGCGGCCGTGTATCAAGGATATCCGGTGCGATCTCGAGACGATCGTCAAGGCCAACAGCATCCGTATCAAGAACGCCACGTCGGCGCACGTGCTCGTGACCGAAGAACTCAAGAAGGAGTTTGCGCACTTCTGGCAAGTCACGCACGCGCGCGACCCGATGCGCGGCCGCAACGAGATCATCGCGAGCATCTGTCCCAAGGTGTACGGGTTATTTATTGTCAAGCTGGGCGTGGCGCTGACCGTGATCGGTGGCTGCAGCCACGCAAACGAGACTGGGATGAAGACTCGAGGCGAGCCGCATATGCTGCTGATCGGTGATCCAGGTACGGGCAAGTCGCAGTTCCTGCGGTTCACGGCGGAGCTGAGTCCGCGCTCGGTGCTGACCACGGGCATCGGCACCACGAGTGCGGGGCTCACGTGCACGGCCGTGAAGGATGGTGGCGAGTGGATGCTCGAAGCCGGTGCGCTCGTGCTCGCTGACCGAGGCGTGTGCTGCATCGACGAGTTCAGCAGCATCCGCAGCAACGACCGCACTTCGATCCACGAAGCCATGGAGCAACAGACGCTCAGCGTCGCGAAGGCCGGACTCGTGTGCAAACTGAATGCGCGGACGACAGTCTTCGCGGTCACGAACCCGAAAGGACGGTACGATCCGAACGCCGATGTGTCGGTGAACACGGCGATCGGGAGTCCACTGCTGAGTCGTTTCGACCTGATCCTCGTGCTGCTGGATCGCATGAATGCGAATTGGGACGAGGTTGTGTCGTCGTTCATTTTGCAGCAATCGACTGGACAGGGAGGCGACCACGTCAAGCAAGAAGCAGCAGCGCGAGACAGAGCAGACGACGATAACGACAAGAAGAACTCGAAGGACGACCTGCTGTGGTCGATCCCAAAGCTGCAGGCGTATATCTGCTACGTGAAAGACAAGTACCAGCCGCAGTTGTCACGCAGTGCGATGACAATTTTGCAGCGGTACTACCAGCTGCAGCGGTCATCAGATACGCGAAGCGCAGCACGCACAACGATTCGATTGCTGGAGAGTTTGACGCGGTTGGCACAAGCGCATGCGCGGCTCATGTGCCATGAAGATGTCCAGGTGATGGACGCTGTCGTCGCGGTGTTTGTCATGGAGGTGAGCAAGGCGACGGACAACTGCTCGACGATGCTGGAAGGCGGGCTCGAGTCGGTGCTGCACTCGGATTTCGCTGACGATCCGACAGCCGAGTATGCGCTGCAGGAGAAAATGGTGCTCGAGCATCTGGGGCTGACCGAGTTTGCGACCTGCCGGTCGTCGAGTCAGTATTCTCAGGTTTCTCGGAGTCAGCAGTATCGGCAAAGCCAGCGAAGCCAACGGATGGAAGAAAAGGAAGAGTGCCAACCGTTCGTCGCGTTGTCCATGGAAGAGAGTCGACCGCAGGCGCATGCAAGAAGAGATTTCGCTCCTCCTCCAAAGCGATGGCAGCCACGAACGGAGCAAGACCACAGTTTTCAAGCGGCAGTGAAACGGCATCGTGGTGAAGAGATGCCGCCGTCACCATCGCAACAACAGCAAAGTACTACTACGTGGAGTCAGCGTCTTAGTGGTCTGACACGTCCACGCGGCGAAAACAACGATGACGATGACGCTGGTGGCAGCCAACGCTCTCGGTTTTCTTTTGGCAAATGGAGTCAGCAACAGAACAGCAGTCAATCTGTGACGAGCCGATGGCGAAAGTAAGTGATGACAATAACAATAAAAGCCTCGTACCAGCAAGATCACTGCTTTGCTTTTCTGATACCTGTCACCACATTCTTGGAACTCTCTTTGCGCGTGACTCTCTTTCGTATTCTCCTCTCTAACACACTAAATATGAAGCAGCGAGTACTGCAAGTGCACGTTGTGCTTGGCTTCAAACTGGTTGATCGCGCCGATGATCCCGTCGTCCAGGTCCTTCAAAACATCAATCTGTCGAAAGTCCCACGCATCACATTCATTAGTATCATTGACACCAATGTCCACTCGTTTTTAGTTTAGTATCAACAACGAATTGATGGAGTAGAGGTACGAACCGATTGACAGAGCTCGAGTGCGAGCGAGCCGCCGATCTTGGCGTGCTCCGGCGTGTCCTTGGTGTCGAGGCAGAGCAGATGCAGCGGCTTCCAGTCGCCGGTCCCCACGCGCAGCTGCAGGTCCTCCAGCACGATCTCGAAGATGCGGTCGTCGAAGCAGAGCACGACGTTGAGCTCCTGGAGCTCCTTGATACTCAGGTCCTGCCACCGCTGCGGACACCTCTTGGTCACGATGTCGCGCTCGAGCATTGCCAGCACACCATTGCGCCGGAAGCTGCATAACGATAGCACGTCGACGTTATATACACACATACAGATCGAAGGTGGGAGGGATTGTAACTGATTATGGACGTACAGGTCGGCGTTCTCGGCCTTGAGCTGCTGGTACATGGTCTCGTACGGCGTGAAGAACTCGAAGATGCGTGGCTCGTAACGCGACGGACCCGGGAAGCGCACCTTGTTGCCGGCACCGAAGGAGCAGACGCGCAGTCCCGCGGCGTGCAGGTGGTCGTGCGCCTCTGTGCTGCGGTTCACGTTGTTGGCGCACAGCATCGCGAACATGGGCCGCGTGGTTGTCGGCGTCATGGTCGTGGCTGTCCTGTTTAGTGTTGTGTGTGTCTTTCTCTCTTGCAGAGACCATGAGCAAAGTGCGTTTATCAATTTAGCGAGTGATTTACACTTAGAAGGCGTAAATTGATATCAGGAGCTATTCTTTGAATAGATTATCCTTTGAGATGAGATCAGAAAGTTCTCACATAAGATCTGCTTCTCGATGGTCTCCTCACTCAAAAACCGCTCCGATGCTCACTCGATGTATTCACTCAGAAAGAGATCTTTTGCGTGAATATGAAAGACTCTTTCCAAAACAAGGGTCATAATTGCAAAACACGGTGTCCCCTCAAATCGACTTGCAGGATTCTTGCCGTGTTGAACGTGAATCCATCGATCAAAACCGACCATCACTCCGTTGCAACAATGGTTTCGTTTTCTTGAATGCCCCAGTTCTACAGTTGCGTCCTCCCTCCACAATACAAGCCATGCTGCTGCGCACACTCCTTCAGACTCCACGCAGCATTTGCCATTTACCGCATTTGTCAAAGCGCAACCTTCGTAACCTCCCTATTGCCGCCTTCCTGACCCGCAACATGTCGTCAAGCTCCCAGTCGCTGGCGGACGTGTTCGCGCAGAAGCTGGCGCTCGGCAAGACGCTGCCGCCGCTCAGCGACAACGCAGCCAAGCTCGAGATGTACGCGCTCTTCAAGCAGGCGAACGCCGGCAAGAACACCACGCCCAAGCCCGGCATGCTCGACTTTGTCGTACGTTTCCAGCGTCTAATGCTCTTTTCTATACGTCCAGGAAGGCAATGGGTTACACATGTTGCAATTGTTGCTGCAAATATTGTACCTAATTTAGGGCAAAGCCAAGTGGGAGGCGTGGTCCAAGCTCGGGGACATGTCCAAGGACGAGGCAATGACCAAGTACATTGCGATCATCGACGATCTGGCCGCGCAGCATGGCGTCAACGCCGATGGCACTGCTTCTGGTGAGGCGAAGAAGACCACGGCGCCAGTCAGCACCTCGGAGGATCTGCTCGTGAGCGTCTCGTACGTCGCGCTGCGTCTGAAATTGAGTTCTGGGAACCTAGGTACTGATTGGTCTTTTCCGTGGTGCTGTGCTTTATTCATGTTTATTTGTGCAGGGAGAGCGGTCTGTTGACGCTGCAGTTCAATCGTCCGGCGCGGTACAATGCGCTGAACCGCGAGATGTACGACGCGATCACGCAGGCGCTCGAGAGCTCCAAGTCCCAGGACAACGTCAAGGCCGTGCTGCTCAAGTCGACGGGCGCGATGTTCTCCAGCGGCAACGACCTCTCCATGTTCACGGACAACCCGAACGGCGTGTCCTTTGAGGAAATGGCCGACGCCGGCGCGATCCTGCTCGAGAACTTTGTGAACGCGTTCCTCACGTACCCAAAGCCGATCGTGGCGGCCGTGCAGGGCCCTGCGGTCGGCATCGCCGCGACGCTGCTGGCACTCTGTGACTTGGTGTACGTCTCGGAGACCGTGACGCTGCACACGCCGTTCACGGCGCTGGGACAGACCCCAGAGGCGTGCTCGTCCGTGCTATTCCCCAAGATCATGGGTCAAGCGCAGGCGAACGCAATGCTGCTGCTCGGTGAGAAACTCAGCGCCAAGGACGCGGTCAACTGCGGCCTCGCGACCACAGCGTTCGGCGTCGCCGAGTTCGACCAGCAAGTGCAAGAAAAAGTCGAGTACGTTGTGCTGCTTGCGTGGTCTTTTGGTGAGTTGGCGAGGATTCTGGGATTAACTTTTGTTTGTGCCTTGCTTTTTTTTATCATAGTCTTCTGCTCTCGCGGTACCCGATCTCGATGAAGCAGTCCAAGGCGTTAGTACGCCCACCCGAGTTGATCAAGGAACTCCAAGCCGTAAACCATCGCGAGTGCCAGACGCTCAAGAAGATGTGGCTCGGCTCCGAGTGCATGGACGCCGTCCTGAAGTTCCAATCCCGCAAGAAGTAAGCACTTGAAGTACTCAGTTTATGAAAATGTTATTGCGGCGTCACCAATAAATAAGGATATACGAGAAAAAGAGATCAATACTTTCACCACCGGAAACTCGTCGTCAATGGGTATTTGATTGTCTATGGCGAGTGGTGTCACTTTGGTAAAATGCGTCCGCGCGTGTGCATGAACCTCTCTCTCTATATATATATATAGGAATTTGAACGGTATGAGCGTTGGTGACGTCTCTAGAACCACGACGACAGGCGTTTAGAGCTGCTCACGGTCTTCTGCCGCTCCGCTTCAGCTTTCTCCTTGGCTTCCTCCTCCTCCTTTGCGTCATCTGCTGGAATGGACGTCTGCTTCACTTCCACCACCGCTGCTGCTTGTAATACTGCGACTGGCGCTACTGGTGGTGCCGCTGCGGCTGGATGCACGTGGCCAGGGACCTTGTATTTGCAGAGAACGCATTCCACTGCCACCACGACTGGTGCTGGTGGTGAACTCACAACAACGGTTTCTTGTGCTTCAACGACAGGAGCTGGGGATGAAGGTGCAGCTGGAGTTGGTTCACTTGGTGACGCAGCCTTCGAGTCTTCTGCTGCTTCTTCTGGTTCCTCCGCCATGGACGCTAATCGCGCGCGGCCATCGCGTCGCTGCAGCGTTTTGCTTCGACGAACTCGAACAGGTTTCTTGGCTCTTTCCAAGGGTGTTGCCTTTCCATTCGCAATAGTCGACGCGGACGACTCGAGCACTTCGATCGCTGCATCCGTGAGTTCCTTGCTGTCCGAGACGTCATTCAGCACCGCCATGGTCACGCGACGCATGAGCGTCGACTGTCTCCGTTGAGCAGCCGTCATCGTCGATACCGGGGTCGCGCCATTCGAAAGCTGCGGGGAGTCCAGGTTGTCGTCTCCACCTTTTGTGCCGTTACCTCCCTCTGACTGCTTTGTCGCGCCATTCAATCCTGTGGCCGTTGCCGTAGCTGCTTTTCCTGCATAGCCATTGTGGAAGAGATATCGCAGCGCGCGCGTCTGCTCGCCAACCACGGGGCGAAGCTTCAGCGTACTCTCCAGCAGCATCGCTGACGTCGTGCCATCAATCCGGAACTCACGAAGCGACTGGGGGCGTCGAGGCTTGGCAGATGCATCACTGTTGCCATTAGGCATCGGCACAAACGGCGCTTTCTGGGAACACACCCGGAGCTGTTCGTGGAGCAGCTTGGCGTACTCACAGCTCTGTTTCTCTGCATTTGTACTGCTGGAAGTCCCTGAGCCTTCTGCTGCCTTAGCGACCGTGAGCTCAAACACGAACGCTGGGTTGATGGCGTCATAGTCGTGCGTGCACGCCGACGCGTTCATGTACGTCGTCGTGCCGTCAAAGCTCGAGCCGTAGCCCTCGTGGACGTGGCCGAAGACGTGGAACTTCGGGCGGATCCGCTCCGTCACCTCACGCGAGAGCTCCTCGCAGCCCACGTGCATGTACCCGACGCGGTCGCCGCGACCGTAGGGCGGCGTGTGCGTGATGAGCACGTCCGTGTCGCTCGGGATGCGCTGCCACTTCTCCCGGAGCTTCTCACCGCGCGGCAGATTGAACGCCCAGTTGCAGAACTCAGGCTGCCATGGCGTGCTACATGATAACAGAGAGAGAAAAGAGTGGATTACGATTTCTTGTTGACAAGGGTTACGCTAGCTTCCATTGTGCGCAATGCAATTGCAGCAAGCAAGCAAGTGCAAGTTGCCAGCAAGCAAATGTGGTAGACAAGTGCACATGCTGCCGAATGTTGTCAACATGCAAAAGTGCGTACCCATAGAACTTGAAGCCTTCGATGAGCGCGGTCTGGTCTTCGAGGTACAAGCCATTGGTCAGCAACGCACGCACTTCATCTGGATCTACACACAGCAAGCAACAATGCGCATTGTTGAATTTCACATTTGTCGACAACAATAATATCGTTTGTCATGCTGAAAGCAACATCATACACGACACGTTAACGCACCGTATTGCTGGGAATGACCGTATTGCTGCCAGTTGAACGGGTAGAACGCGCGGTCGAACGTCGACTCGTGGTTGCCCGCGATCACGAGTTTGTACTTGTGCGGCAGCTTGCCCAAAAACTCGTTAAACGCAAGCACCTGCAAGTGGCGCAGCAAGCGTAGCCCACACACATGCACACATCAGTTGCAGCAAGGGTCACACATTCATGCATTCATGCACTTGCACATACACACGCAAATCGCACCTCGTCGCGGTCGCCCGTGTCGGTGAAATCGCCCGCGTGGATGAGCACGTCGCCGTCGGGAATGCGCTCCACGGCGTGCAGCGCGTCGTGCAGCCCGTGCGTGTCCGAGATGCACACCACGCGCATGACTCCCGCCACTTGGCAAGAAAGGGAAGTGATTATTTTGGACGAATGAGGCAAGTCGGGTTACGCAACTTGCAACAGGGGTTTGCTTGTGTAACCTTCGTTTTTGGTCTCTTAGTGATGATGGGGGGTACATCGTAACCGCAGCAAGTCACCTCCTCTCGATTGCACACACTGTGGGTTACAACGTAGCCATAACCACAGTGTTCACTCTCGGTTAGAACGACCAGTGCAAGAGGCTGACTCACTCGCTGCTGAGTTGGAGACTTGGAGGAAGCTCAATGTGCGCATGGACACTTTCATTTTGCTTGCAAGAAATAGCTGCGCGTGTTGGACGCACATCAAGCCCTGAATGTGCCTAAACACACAAGGTGCCATGAGAAAATTGGACGCTTGTGAGAACTTGATCAAGGTCCCGAGATCAACTCGCTTTGCACCTAGGCATCTGGACTACTGATTCCACAGCGAAAGCTCTAGGTCCTACTGCTCACTTGCCGATTCAGTCGTTCACTGGGACGCCAACTCAAGCTGATACTTCAGCAGTTCTGCGTATGTTGGTGCAGATGCTCCATTGACACTACTATGCGCTCCATGATGTTGGCTTTTGGAAGTCTCGAGGTCAAACCCGATCGCAGGATTGATCGGCTGGTAGTCGACATTGCACGACGACGCGTTGATGTAGGTCGTCGTCCCGTCCGAGGCGTACCCGTAGCCTTCGTGGATATGGCCAAACACGTGGTACCGTGGTCGGACGCGCATCTGCACTTCTGCTGCGAGCGCTTCGCAGCCTTGCGGCAGGAGCTCATCCCCGACGAGCACTGCATCCAGCCACCCGAACGGCGGTCCATGTGTGACCAGCACATCCGTGTCACCTGGAATCTGCCTCCACTTCTGCTGCAGCTTCTCGCCTCGAGGCAGATTGAACGCCCAATTGTGGTACTCGGGCTGCCACGGAGAGCTACAAGAATGCACAGTTCAGAAAGCAGAGACAGAGGACGCAAGATGTGTAAGCACTTCGACAGCTACGACGTGAGTAACCTATCGAAACAGACCCGTAGAATGTGATTCCATCGATCGCGACCGCCTGGTCTTCGAGGTACAACGCATTCGTGAGCAACGACCGTACTTCGTCTGGATCTATACAATCACAAAGTCACAATACTAAGCATGAGGCTACCTCCTCAATTACACCACAGCTCGTATTTCGCTGTTATGAGTGATGAGAATCGCACCGTGCTGCTGCTCATGCTTGTAGCGCTTATAGTTGTGAATGTAGTGCTCGCGGTCGAACGTCGTGTCGTGGTTGCCGGCGATCACGACCTTGTACTTGTGCGGCAAGCTCCCCAGGAACCTGTTGAACGCAAGCACCTTCCTCATGCGCACATATACATACAGCCACAAGTACATGACCAAAAGCACACCACATCGATGCACGCCATTGTTGTAAAGCAAGCAAACAAACGTACCTCGTCGCGGTCGCCCGTGTTGCTGAAGTCGCCAGCGTGCACGAGCACATCGCCGTCGGGGATGCGGTGCGCCGCAAGGAAGGCGTCGTGGCGACTGTGCGTGTCGGAGATGCACACGACGCGCATTTTCAGTAGGAACTTGCTTTTTTTCTTCTTCGTTTTTGTCTGGTGCTTGTGGCAATAATGGAAGCATGGGTTCAGTTGTGTGCGACTTGCTTGCGTGTTTGTCGCCTTATGTTGCGTGCATGTTGCGTTCATCGATTTATTAGATCTACTCGATGCACTTTTTATGGGACGTTGAACCAGAACCTCTTCAATTTGGCTGTCAAGTTATCCGGTATTGCTTTATGTTGCTTGAGCGCATAAACGGGTCCTTGTCAACTTTCAGGATGCAACACATTCGCTTCATTGGTGCTGTCCGACAAACCGCTTCTGCAACATAACCGCAAACCAGCCATCTCGAGCGAGTCCGTCTGTGTGACAAGCAAGTGATTCCTCAGCAAAGCCCGTGCAGGAGGAGCGCATTTCATTTCATTTGTGTTTCTTTTTCGAGTCCGCTTCTTTCTTGCTTCATTGTGAGATGAGAGGGATGAAAAGCATCAACTGCGTTCAGATTCTGGTCAAGAAATGAGCGATTTGCCCGTACGTTTGGTGCCTCAGCTCTTGATTGTTTGGTACTTTGGTTTGCATCTCACACTTGTGCTCTCGCTATTGAGCTGTTGATACGCTGCCGAAGTTGCCTTCACTTAGTGGCTCGATGCAGATAGATAGACAGATACAGAGTAGTGATAATGCATATAAACACAGTGTGATTGTGTGAACACATGCTCCAAAGCATAATTCATTGTCATTTTTCAACTGTTCAACGATTGCTATAGAGAGGTAGACCGCATCATCCGACTATCGATGCTCGGGTGCGCCATCAAAGATGTCAATGGAGTTGACGTCCTTTCCCCTGTCACTTCCCCGTCGCTGTCCATAGCATTTGACTGAGCGAATCCATCCCTCCTTTTCTGGCCCATTGCAGCATTTCTCGTCTTCCGCGCAGGTCCCACACGCCACTCACGGCCTCCAAGATGTTTCCACCGTTGACGCTCTCGCACGAGCAGCGCGCACAGTACTCGGAACTCGCGCAACAGCTTTTCCAGTCGACGCTGCATGAATACGAGCAGCTCAGCGAGAGATCGCTCTACCATCCAGTCGCTTTCAGCTCGGACAAGCGCTGGAAAGCCGTGAAACGCCGCGAGAACCTCACGGTGTACAAGGAGCGCGAGCCTACGCCGATTTCGCTCGGTGTCGCCGTGGACAAGCACTGGAAGGACCCCACGCTGCTTGTCGCGACCGGTTCGATTGTCGGCCAACTAGAAGACGTCATGTACGGCGTCGCGACGCCCGATGCCGCGTCGATGTTGCTCAAGGCCACGATCACGAAGAATCGACTCGTGGGCGGCGCCGTGCTGGCGCAGATCGAGGGACCGACGATCGAGGAACCGTTCCAGTTTCTCGGCATCAAGTGGTTTGTGATTGCACCGCCGACAACGCTGAACGGCATGATCTGGCCGCGTGACCTCGTGTTCGTCGAGTCCACGGGCATCACGACGCTCCCGAACGGCGACCGTATCGGCCACCAGCTCATGCAGTCGGTCACGATTCCAGGCTACGGACACCTCGAGGAGCACTCGATCACGCGCGGTCGCATCTCGTCGTGCTCGATCTTCAAGCAGCTCCCGAGTGGCACCGTCGACGTGTTCGTGCGTGGATACGTTGAAGCGTTTGGCAAAGTCATGGAGACCGTCGCGCTGAAAACCGCGGCGAGTGGGTTCCTGAGCTCGTGGAACGCCGTCGGGTGCGCGCAGTACAAGAAGACGATGTGGTGCGTCCAGCAGCAGCATCGATCTCGCCATGGGAACCCGAAGGCTACCCAGGCGCCACGCAAGCCAGTGAACGAAGATCCGCTTGCTTGTGGCGCGTGCCTCAAGCGATTCCGCGCGTTCCATAGCAGCAACATGTGCATTCTCTGTGATATGCTCGTGTGCTCTCGCTGTCGCGTGCTTTGGAAGCTCTGGGAAGTGGATCGCCGAGAGCTGAGTCTGAGTGAGAATGACGCGATCATCTGCAAGAGCTGCATCGCGAGTGCGAGCAAGCTGGACCCTCTCGTGATCGCCAAACAGGAAATTCGCGCTGGACGCTTCGAGAGCTCGGTCAGACCGGTTATCAAGTTGTGGTCGCTCAAAGCCCGGCGTAACTCGGTGGAGGACAAGGATACGAGCCGCCTTGGGGGACCAGTTCCTGACCAGAACCCCACGGATCCACAGAGCTTTGATGGAGCTCTGCAAGACCAAGGCATCAAGAGCACGACAACGTCGCCATCAACGGCATCCAAGGCAGCGTCTTCCACGGCGACTCGTGCCGCATCAGCTGCGTCATCGTCGTCAGCTTCGGATGCCGACGACGACTACCTTGACTTTGATCACCAGAGAACCCGTCACACTCAAAGTTGGACGCCCCCGGAAAGCGAAGAGGAAGGAGAACAAGAACTGCATCCACGCACTAGAAGCAATAGCACCCAGAGCTATGCATTGTCTCTGTATCAGGGCAACGGCGTGGTGGCAGTTGGAACTGTCGAGCAGCAACTCTGGCGACAGATGCGCGCGCTTCAAGCCGTGACCGAGTCGACGTACCAGATGACGCTGCACACGACGGATGTTCATCTCAAGAACCGACAGCCAACATACTCGTAATGATGTTGGTATTATGTATGTATATGTAAACGTAGTTGTGTGTTTGTGGGACTAGTAGCGTATTGTACAAAGTGACGTGTGAGCGACAAAAAAGCACGCGTCGAATGCTGAGCTTGACTCGTGTCTGACATTTCGTCCCTTCAACTGTTGTGGCATCAGTGCTGCCTTCTGATACCGTGTCTGTCTACTTGAACGCGACAGGCTCACCGTGTCTGGTAGACATGCTTAGTGCAAACCATTGGAACGCGATTGATAGATCCTGCCTAGTGGGCATACCGGTGCTTTAGTCCATTAGACATACGTGGTGGACTTACGATGCCACATGAACGTACTGGTGCCTTGGTCCGTCAGGCATACACGATAGGCTCAGTATGCTTGGTGAACAGGCATGCCAGTGCCTTCCTTTGTCCATCAGAAAGCGACAGGCTTGTCAAGCAGACATGCTACTGAGAGCGTGTCATCAAAGAGGTCTCTAGTGGGAGGGGCATCCACTGTGCTGCCAAGAAAGACCTCAAAATACGTGTTTGCGACACTGCCGAAGCGCCAGATTGTGGTTTGCATCAACCATTGGCCAATTGACTCGACACTGCTGGTAGTGTCGCCATGGATAAACCAAAATAAAGAAGCAGGAGATGTGATGTGATGAGATGATGAAGCCAAAGCATCTCCCAATGGCAGCGGAATCGAGACCATGACGAGTGCATTTGCGCTTTGGCTCTTCGCATACATGAGGAGGAGATGGATGGACCACAGACGGAGCTCCTCGCGTAACTGAACTCACTGTTGCCCTCTGTATTAATTTGACACTTGGAGCGCTGTCTCCAGCACAGCAACGGTGCGATTGACGCGCCGGACTCTGCATTTTGATTGGGGCGAAAGAGAAAGGACAGCAAGAAAAGACAACTTCAACCTGATGGCTGAACACAGCAACAGGAATTGGACCTGGACGGTGGTGACTTAATGGCATTAGGTCACGATTGCGTTCCGGTCTTGCGGCCGATCGTCCTGAAACCAGGAGCTCATTTGCGAATCAACAACCTGGTGTGCACACCAGTTTTTGACGTCTTCTGTGGATCTCACGTCCAAAAGTACGCCTTCCTCGTTCGTCATGATGCTTCCATCGTTGACGCTCACAGCAGCGCAAGAAGGCAAGTGCCGGGAGACGGCGGACGAGCTTCTGGACACGACTGTGCGAGAGTACGACGAGTTACTTCAGCCACAACCTCACCAGCAGCAGCAAGTATCGCCGTGTCAACCGCAGGAGCAACGTCGCAAACTGAGGCTGAGTCGCAAGATTTGGAAACGCGTCAAGACGCGCGAGAACCTCACCGTCTTCAAGGAGCGGAACCCGATTCCGCTAAGGCATTGTGCTGCCGTTGGACCCGATTGGGTCGACCCAAAGCTGCTGGTCACGTCAGGCACGATTCTCGGCGACTTGGACGACGTAATGTATGGTCACGTGGCCTTCGACGGCGCGTCGATGCTCTTGAAAGCGCATATCACCAAGAACTCGCTCATTGGTGGCGCGACACTCGCCACTGTGGAAGGTCCAGATTTGAAGCACCCGTTTCGATTCCTCGGCGTGAAGTGGTTTGCCGTCGGACCTCCGACGAGTTTGACGGCCGTGGTGTGGCCACGCGATATGCTCGTGGTCGAGGCCACAGGCATCACGCACAACACGAGAGGCGAGCGTATTGGGTACCAGCTCTTGAAGTCCATGCAACTCCCTGGCTACGACGCGCTCGAGGATCAGAACCAAAAGTACTCGTTCACGCGCGGCCGCGTGTGCTCGTGTCTGCTCTTTCGGCAGCAGAGCGATGGCATCGTCGAGGTGTTCCAGAAAGGATACTTTGAAGCATTTGGCAAAATCACCGACTCGCTCGCACTCAGCACGTGTGCGCGCGGGTTTCTCGGCGCCTGGAACGCCGTCGGGTGCTCTCACTTCAAGAAGATCATGTGGCAAGCCCGACATGGCGATCCGATTGGACGCCAAACAAACACTGGAGACAAATGCGCTTGCCGAACATGTAGCAGAAGATTTGGCGCGTTTAGCAGTGCGGACACGTGCATCTTGTGTGACGCCATGGTGTGCTCTCGGTGTCGCCTTCAGTGGAAACTACTGGACGTCGATCGCACGGAATTGAGTCTGACGGAGACCGATTCAATTCTATGCAAGAGCTGCTTCACGACTACTAGTAGACTCGATCCGCTTGAGATTGCGCGACAGGAAATCCGCTCAGGACGGTTTGACGAGCTGCTACGACCCAGTGATCGAGCCCACAGCCAACACAATCATGTCGTCGTCAAGCTGTGGTCGTTTAAGGGGAAGGGGGACGCGAGCATGGGCGACGCGAGCCGCACGACTTGTTGCAGTCCGCCCGCAGAAACAGTGCGACCCAGGAAGAGACTACATCCTCTTTCGTACATCAAATGCTCGTCCGAGGACTTGACGAAAGTCAATGCAGCGCTCTCAAGTTCGTTGTCCGAGATGAACCTTGACGGACGGACTGCTGAGGCGCTTGATGACGATGCATTCAAGTGCAAAGCCCCTTCCGAACCTGAAGAAGGCTTGAAGGACAACAGCGACGAAGATAGTGACTTCTGTCTCGAGGACACCGTTGTCCAGTATGAGTCGCTAGCATGCGCTTCTTTTGGTGCCCGTGGCAACAAACACGAGAGTGATCTCAGTGAGCGCCTCTGGAAGCAAATGCTTGCACTCCAAGTGGCGAACGAGTCGATCTACCAGCTGACGATTCGCACGAGGGAGACGTATCTGAATCGGGATGGCGACAGTACAGCTACCACAAGTATCTGACGGCGCGTAAACGAACCAGCGAGCAGTCTTCTGCTTCTTCTAGCTTGAGCATTTGTCTCAGACAATTTCTCGGTACATGTTTTAGCGCTAGCGTCACGCATTCAATGAGCAGCTATGTGTGTGGTATTATGTGAAGAGCACTGCTTGTGGAAGTGCTGCCCGGATCCGCCCTGGCATCGTTGGACACCGAGAGTGTTAGGCTCGTCTCAAAGCCATTCATGCCCTTCGCCAGCATGAACGCACTCCGAGATCGGAAGTCTAACACGAGATGTGGTCCCTTCCACATTGTTTGGACAAACAGAAGCTAACGCGTCCGGGAAGGTGGACGACGTGTCCTCTCCATGAATCCATTCCGTGGAGAAGAGCGGCGGAGTGTGAGGCGTCAATGGCATTGTTAGCTGTTTCGGATTTGCTGCTGGCGTGTGCTGTTGTGGAGACAGTGTAGATAGTATACGTCAAGCTTTCAACGCAAAGATGCACGGAGTGGAAGTCCTGGAGTGGGTGCGGCTGGGGCTTCGGAAAAGACTCAAGTGCGTGGTGGTGCCACGCACAGCCCCAGCAGGCGATTAGACCAGGTTAGTGAAAAAACAAACAAACAAACAAATGGTCAGAGGTCACAGTTGGCATTCCTGTCCTATACGTTTCCAAATTTGAAACAAGGGTAAAATACGATGAATTCATGCAAAATCGGAGCCGTCAACATGATAAAATTCGGTGCAAGTGATTGCAACACCTGGAAAACGTGGTCAACAATCAAATGCACTCAACGGGTTTTCCGAGTTCGAACTTTTCTGGCTTAGCCAGAAGATCAAGTCGGAAGATTTGAAAGAATCCCCCCATCTTGTGGACTGATCTTTCGGCCGCAACAAGGAAGCTGCGCGCATTTCAAGAAGCGAGAGCAACGAGTGTGCGCTGAAGCACGACAGTCGTTCTTGACCGATTTTCTGGACCTATACACCAGTTTTGCACGAGGACACGTCCAACTCTGGCAAATCCGAATTGCCTCAACTCGTCCTCTCGGCTCGCATCATTGAGAATATCTTTGTCCCGTTGTGAGGACAAGCTCCAATGTACATTCTTCCATATTTGCTGGCAGTTCAGTCTCCATGCACTTCAACATGACGATGACATCTGCAGGATGGGAGGAGTCGGATCTGCACCGATTTATAGCTAAATCTAGTACATCACTCACATTTCAAATTTAGATTGGACAAAAGAGTTGACATCATCTACTGATTTAAGACCGTAACTTTGGGTGCGCTTTCTCACCCATCGACCACCTAGGGTCACAAGCGAGAGGGTGGAATGGTTGCACGCCTTTTTGTTCGTCGCACGCATGCGCAATGAGGCCACGATATGACCAGCAGTGCACTCTTTCTCTCTCGACTTCGCCCCCCTCACAACGGAAATTGCGGCGACGATGCTGCCTCTGTTCACACCCACGGCGGCACAGCAAGCGCACTACCGCGCCTTGGCGCACGAGCTCCTGGACTCGACGCTCCGCGACTATGACGCGTTTCGCAACCAGCACGGCCGCCAGATGAACCACAAGCTCTGGAAACGCGTCAAAACGCGCGAGAACCTGACTGTGTACAAGGAACGCGACCCCACGCCGCTGCAGCATTGCCCTGCTGCAGGACCCGACTGGGTCGATCCGAAATTGCTCGTGACGACCGGTACGATTGTTGGCGACTTGGACGACGCGATGTTCGGCCACCTGGCCATCGACGGCGCGTCGATGTTGCTGAAAGCAGCGATCACAAAGAGCCGCATGTCCGGCGGCGCGCTGCTCGCGCAGATAGAGGGACCGAGTATCGAGGATCCGTTCCATTTCCTAGGCGTCAAGTGGATCGCAGCGGCGCCGCCCACGATTCTGAACGGCATCATCTGGTCGCGAGACTTGATCGCCATCGAAGCCATGGGCGTCGTGAGGCTGCCCAACGGTGAGCGCATCGGGTATCAGATCATAAAATCGATCACGCTCCCGGGAGTTGGCACGCTCGAGCACGAATCGATCGTCCGAGAACGCGTGTGCGCGTGTCGACTCTTTCGACAAGTGGCGAATCGGACAATAGACGTGTACCTAAAGGGCTACGTGGACGCACTTGGGAAAGTGTCCGATTCGTTTGCACTCAATGCTGCTGCGCGGGGCTTTGCGACTTCCTGGAACTCCAGCGGATGCGCACAGTACAAGAAGCTCTTGTGGCTCGTGCAGCAAAAACAGCAGCGCCAAACGGGAAAGCCTCGTGCGTTGGAACGCTCAACTGCCTGTGCTACATGCAGCAAGAAGTTTGGGACTTTCAGCCATGGAGAAATCTGCCATCTTTGTGATACCACCGTGTGCTCCAGGTGCCGTGTCAACTGGACGCTGTACGAAGTGGACGATCAGGAGCTGAATCTGCACGAGAGAGACGCGACCATGTGCAAGAGTTGCATCACGAGCGCCAGCCAACAGGATCCGCTCGAGGTTATCAAGCAAGAAATTCGCTCCGGACGATTCGCGACGCCGCCTGCAGATACGGACGTCAAACTCTGGAGTTTTCACGGCAAACGAGAGGGCAAGCCACGCAAGACCAGAACGAGCTCGTTTCAATTGGTCAAAGATGTCGACATCAGAGGTAGAGAGGACGGTGACCAGCATTCAGCCCAGAGTCTCAAGAGTTCGCCACAGCCAGTCTCTCGCAGGCATACGCATACGGACCCTGTACATACTACAGCAAACAACAACAGTCTCTCGGGGTATACGCTCTCGACAGACTCCGAGCCACCGTCGTCGTCTTTTGCGCCTATATCTCTGGACGAACCGGACAATTTGGCAAGGTCGCTCCCCCTTCACCATCACGATCTCCTTCAAAGTGACTCGGCGCATGAGAGGCGCGACACAGATGAGGACTTGGAGGTAGACAGCAACGGCGACGATGATGAGGTGCACCAAGGCGGATTTGTCGATTACTACACAACTGGGACTGGTCATTTTCACTACAGCGGCGCCGCCATTAGCGATGCACCCTCGTTAAAAGAGCAGCAACAGCAGCGTCTGTGGGCGCAATTAGTTGCACTTCGGGTCGCCAGCGAATCAACCTACCAGATGACACTCCAAACTGCCGATGCCCACAACGTCCGTCGAAAATGTTAGGTGCAGTGTTGACTTGCGTGAGTGCAAGGAGGGGGAACAGGATATCAGCCAATTTATTGGTGACTTCGAGAGTTGTTGGTGCGTTGAAGATCTTTTCGTGTAGCTTGCAGTTGCTTCCGTTGGTTTTATTGTTGTTGTCGATGTTTCTAGAAATCTATCATCATTTGTTTGTTGAGTGCCAATTGTGTCTTCGCTGGCTGATTCATGGACCTACACTGTCCATCTGCAACGCTAGCACCAGAGATCGCTTGTGTTTACTGGAGTAAAGGCGGAAGACGAAGAGAATGCAGAGCGATAACCACACAGAGCAGGAGAGTTGACTTGCATTTGCTCGAGAATTGGAATCGCATGCAAACGTGTCCTCCAGAAACCTCCTTCGAATTGTAGAAAAATGTATCATCCATAAAATTTGAAAGTGAACTCAAATGTGAGTACTGTACTCAGCATTGAAGAGAGCGAGATCCGAAAGGCTCTTCTATCCGATCTCCACTGCTCTGTACTTTCAGTTCTGAGTCGAATCTGTACATCTGAGTCGAATATCTGAGGCTCCAGATGTGTGTGTGTGTCTCAAAACGCACAAGCAAACCAAAGAGCGAGCAGCACAACATACTGGCGATCATGCTGAAGACTTTGGCGCTGCTGCTGGCGTCTGCGGCGCTGGCGCGCGCCGACGAGAGCGACTACGAGAAGGACGAGGAGATGGCGTACGACGCGCAGTCGCAGGCGCCACAGTCGTTCGTCGACTTCCTCATGTACCTGGCACCCGTGCTCAAGTACTACATGATCCTCTTGGCCATGTACGGCATCGCCAAGTATCTGAACAGGATGGTCGAAGCCGAGAGCGACCTGAAGGAGAGAGAGATGACCAAGGCAAGTGATGCTAATGACTAGCATAACTGTGTGTGTGTGTTACATGGTGGTTAATGGGGTATCTATGTGGGTGTTGTAGCGTCCGAACCTGTCGAGCGACCTCATGCGAGATATCGATGAGGACGAAGAGAGTGATGATGATGAGAGCGATGATGAAGACGCTGGGGACGCAAAGGAAGCGACCACATCGCAGCAGCAGAAGCTCGAGAAAACCAGTGAGGACGACGAAATGATCCACGAAGAACTGATCACGGACGGTGCGTATATCAGTTGATATCTGCTTTAGTCATATGGAAATGGCCACTTCAAACGCGTTTTTGCCTTATAATTGCAGGCTCGAAGCTCGTGAAGATGCCGGAGAACGAGATCCGCGAGCGCAAGAAGAAGAAGAACCATCCGCTCTTTGAAGGGCTTCAGAAGATCGAGGAAGAGCTGAAGCAGAAGAAAGAAAACGGCGAGGATGCCCAAGTGAGCTGGAACGAGTTGCATCAGGGCATGCTCAAGCGGTACCAGCAAAAGTACCCGCAGCACGGGTTGCGCGTGCAGAAGGACGACGACTACGACGACGAGTTCAAGGAGCTCATGAAGAAGCACAACATCGATCCAGACGCGATCCGACGCGAGGTCCAGGAGAACAAGCAGTAGGTCCAGGCACTTCACTTTTCAGCTCAAGCATGTTGCATACTACCCAGGAGGTAAAGGCACACAATAAAACAAATAAAAACAAATGCGCGTCTATAAAGGGTGGGAGCGGATAGAGTGTGTGCCTATGAAAGAAACCTAGAATTTCACGGTCTTGCTGCTGTTCTTAGCCTTGCTGGACGACTTGGACGCCCACGACGGCGCCTGCTCCTTCCGCTCGCTGTCGTCGTTGTCGCCCATGTCGATGTCGAACGAGTCGAGCGCATCACCGCCCATGTCCTTGCTGCCGCTGTAACTGTTGCCGCTCTCATCATCATCGTCGTCAAATGTCTTCTTCTTGTTGGCCCTCACACCGCTGCTGCCATCAGCGCTGATGTTGCCCACAGGACAGTCGCGCGCCAAGTGCTCAATGCTCTTGCAGACCTTGCAGCAGCCGCCCTTGGGGTACACGCCCGTGGTGGACTGCGGACACCGCGAGCTCATGTGGCCCGTCTGGTTGCACACAAAGCACGTCGCGTACGTGGCGCCGCCACCAATGCGGGGCGCACGACAATCCTTCAGCGAGTGCGACTCGGAGCCGCAGTTGAAGCACACCATTGGGCTCTTGTTGGCGCCACCTTGACCATACTTGTTGCCCTCGGGACAGTTCTGCGACGTGTGACCGCGCTTGCGGCACTGGAAGCACGTCTTGTTCAGGTCCTGCGCCGCGCGGTTGGGGCAATCCTGCTTGCGGTGCGTGGTCTCGCCGCAGAGCCAGCAGCCGCCGTCGTTCTGGCCGTTGGCGCCGGCGTAGCCATTGCCTTTGCCGCTCTTCTGCGCCTGCTCGGACTCGCGCTTGGCGCGGATCTTGGCCAGGACCTCCTGCTTCTTCTCCAAGCGCGCGCGCTGCTTCTCCTCCTTGGCGGCACGGCCCTTCGCCTTCTTGGCCTTGCGCAGCTCGCGCCGCTTCTCCAGCACCGCGCGCCGCTCGTCGCTCACGTCCACTGTCGTCATGCTTGGTGCGTGATGCCTTCCAGTCAAATGGCCATGGCGCTTAATGGTTCAAGCACCACTGCGAGATGTGGCACGAAGGTTGTTCGAAGACAACATCAAAGATAGGCAGGTAAAGATGCTAAAATGAACCTTTGGAAAGTGTGTATGAGGGATATAGACACCTCACTAGATATGGTATGAGAGGTAGTAAAGTGGTTGCTTGACGCCACCAATCAAATTCCCCCCTCAACATCGACTTTCCAGTCTCCACCTCTATATTTCCATTAAGCAGAAGGTTAGGACAAGCATTATGAATTATATCGTATAAGGTCCACTACACAAGGTCGACCGCTGCGGATTTTGAGCATCCCACACACAGTGCACATATTTGGTGGCCATACATATTCGATCGCGGTATCCTGAAGCAAACGTAAAGATGGCGAAGGCAGTGGTGACTCTCTACGGCGACGACGCCTCCGTCTACGGCTCCCTCGTGCTCACGCAGGTACATACACACATGTGTCTATCACAAGCCCACACTACCCCCTCTATCTGTCTATCTGTCTATCTATATGCTCACTGTCCTTCCTCTCTATTCTGACAGGCGCATGAAGATGCCAAGACCGTGATCACGGGCGAGTTGAAGGGTCTGTCGGTGGGCAAGCACGCGATCCACGTGAACGTGTTCGGCGACGTGTCGCAGGCTGCGGGCGCCGCGCTCGGCGGCGTGTTCAACCCGTTCGGCAAGAACCACGGCGCACCCGAGGACGACGAGCGCCGCGTGGGCAGCCTCGGCAACCTGGACGTGACGTCGGACGACGGCTCGGTCAAGGTGCACATCGAGGACAAGCTGGTGAAGCTCATCGGTCCGCACTCGATCATCGGCCGCTCCATCGTGGTTCATGAGAACGAGGACGACCTCGGCAAGGGCGGTCACGAACTCTCGCTCCAGAACGGCAACGCCGGTCCGATCAAAGCCTACGGCGTCGTCGGCATCTCCAGTTAGACCAGTTAAGCAAGAGAAGAAGGCAACAGGAACAACAGCAGCAGCTGCATGAAGACAAGTAATTAGCCGCAGTATGGCGGGAACACGAGACGAACCGCGTTGTACGAGCCAGCAGGACGTGGCCAGGTACCGACAACACTAGGTCTTCTTTCATGGCGCTGTGTGCTTGAGGCGTTGCGCGTGCTTGCTGCTGGGTGCGTGTGGATGGTATTAAATATGAGCAAACGTGCATTTGCTCTGGATTGGCTGCTGCTTTGCATTCCTTTTTGCTTTGTTGTGTTTGTACCCCTCCCTTTTGTACGGCGTTCATGCGAGTATCTAATGATCACTTTGCGCCTGCAGCCTACAAGAATGTCCAAGCCTGCGTGCTTGCAATGGTGGAGTATCTAGATTGAACTCGTTTAAAAATGTAGGCGCTCTTCGCAATGTTGCATCCTCTCATTCTGCTGGCGATTATGCCCCGCAGTTTGCGGCTTTGACGTCCAAGTACGCGGCAGTTTTGCAGTCGAGCGAGCAGAACTCTGCGAACCGCTTGCTGTCTTGCCGGAGAACGCAGCGCGAGCACATGGCGCAGGGCTTCCACTGGCCCAAGTCGTTGTCGTGGTGCTTTACATCTCGGCGTAATGGCGCGATGGCGCTCGAGCCAAAGCCATTTGAGGTCTCTATCTGCGGATCTCCGGCTGCCTTCACGACCTCGATATTCGCCTCGAAACGCAAAATCCTGGTTTGAGTCCGTGCAAAGGAGCTGCATAACTGCGAGCGACCTGAGAACCCGTTGCTCGCCCCAGCGAGCGCGATCGGCTTGAGCTTCGTCGCTTCCAGCGCTTGCTTGTCGCGGCTGCGACGGCGCCGAAAGCTCGAGACTTTGTGCGTGACCCAGGACTTGACGACAACTTCGAACGCCATCGTGTTCTCACTTTTCCGGACTGCTCTCTCTGTTTGGAGCTTTTTTTGCGACTGAGGTGCCGCAGGTGGTGGCGGCAAACGGTGCCAGTGAATGCTTCAGATCCTGCAAGTTCAAGGTAAAGACACTGTGCGACACCAAAGTCTGTCTGGAGAAAAGCACATCATCAATGAACAAGCAAGCTGACTGCCTCAAGCTCAAGGCTCCGCGTCAATATGCGTTTGAGTATAAAGCAGGAGTGCGTTCTGCCAGATGCCTAAAGCGCACGTCGCAGAGCTTCGAGCGTAATGGCGTCTGTTTTCTTGCTGCTTCCATTTTCTCAAGGCACATGGTGGCTCCAGCATTAGCCACAAAGTGCGTCATGAACTGGTTAAATCCAAGCGTATCTCATGCAAACTTATCCAGCGAGGCGACTTCGGAATACACGCACAAAATAGCATTGGATGTCGGGGTTTATGAGCCAAAAGGCCAAGCAAAATTTCCAATCTTCCTATCTCTCTTTCACTCTCGGACGCTGTCTTCTACTCGCGCTCGCCGAGGTGGTCGCCGACGATGGTCTCGTCGGTGTTTTCGGCGATGACCTTGAGCGCCATGATGTCGTCGTTGACGTTGCAGATCGTGATGAGCCGATCGACGAAGAAGTCCATGGCGATGAACAGCGGGAACGTCGCGGGTGTGTCACTCACGCCGAACACGGTCTTGTACACCGTGGCCATGAGCACGATGCCCCCACTCGGGATCGGCGGCGTACCAGCACATGCGAAGATCGCCAGCAGGTAGATGGCGAGCAGCCGCAGCGCCGTCAACTCACTCCCGTTGCCCGACGACTCGGCGAGAAACACCATCGCGATCGGGTGGTAGAAGCCGTTGCCCGACGTGTTGGAGCACACACCAATGGAGATGACAAAGTTGGCCAACGACTGCGAGCACACGCGCGCCTTCCTGACGCACGAGAGGGTCACGGGTGCGGTCGCCAACGACGAAGCGGAGCCGAACGCGAACACGTACGCCTCCTTCATGAACTTCATGTGGTGGTACGGGTTGCAGCGCGTGAGCACGAAGATCAGGAACGGCAGCGTCACGAAGATCTGGAGCACCATGGCGCAAGTGATCGCCACGACGTACATGTACACGTCGCCGAACTGCTTCACGGCGTCCTGGTTCGTGGCAAACGAACCGGCAATGATCGACACGACGGCCACGGGCGTGAGCCAGATGACCCACTCCATGGCCAGAAAGAACGTGTTGCGCAATTGCAGGAGCACGAGGTACAAGTAGTTGACCTTGCGGGTCTTGGTGAAGTAGTTGCGGCCGGCGATCGCGCCGAACACCATGGCGAACGTAATCGTCGACAGAACGTCGGCGTTCGACAGCGACAAGAAAATGTTCTTTGGCACGATCAGGTTGAGGATCGAGAGGATCTGGTCGCTCACACTCATGCGCGCGAGCGCGTTCTTGACGTTCTTCTTGAAGACGCTGTTCACGTCCGTGATCTCAAACGCGACCGTGTCGACGATGCCCCCGAGCGCTGTCGCGTTGCCCACGCACGCGATCGTGCTGTTGGGCAACATCTGCAGCAGGTTGCTGTTCGGGCACGTGAACCCGACGGCGTTGGTTGGCGCTGACACGTACACCTTGTCGAGCCGAAACATCGGACGGAACAGAAGCGCGACGCCCATACCCATTGTCGCCGTCGTGATCCACGAGAACAGGAACACCTTGAACGTCTGGAAGCCGACGACCGACACTTTGCCGACGAACACGATGTCACCGATAGCGACTGCCACCGAGCAGAACACGTAGGGAAGCACCAGCGACTTGAGTGCACGCAAGAAGAGGTCGCCCGGCAGCGAGATCCACTTGGCAACCAACGACGACACCCCGAGCGAAGTGGCGAGAATACCGAGACCGAGACCGACGGCGACACCGATGAGAATGTACGAGATCGAGAGCTTGAGACCACTGCTGCTTCCAGCGTACCCGTTGCCACCTTCCTTGTGGTCTTCATCGGTCACGCTCGACGACGACATGCGGTCCGATAAGCGCACGGGAGTGTAGTCGGCGTTTGGGTCGAACCCATCGGGACCACGTCGCGACGTGAAGTTGGTGCGAGGACTGCTGGTGAACGTCTGGTTGCTGTGCTGCCCCGAACTGAGATCTGTGCCACGGCCGACATTCTTGCCGGCGTTGATCGTGACGTGGTCGTTCAGGCGGCGCTCATTCTGACGCACGTTGGCAGCAGACGTGAAGTTGGTCCTAGGCTGCTGGTTCGAGGTAAAGTTGGTGCGCGGCTCGTACGGCGGGTGGTTCGTCGGCGTCGTCGGGTGCGAGTGGTTGGACGAGTTGGCGCCGAACGAGCTGTTGCGGTACGGGTCTCTCGACGGTGGCGCGCCGTTCGAGGACGTGCGTGGGTGCGCCACCTGCAGCGTCCGCGTCTGTTCTTCGTCGAGCAACACGATCGGAGGCGCCATGACAACGAGTCTGGAAGATGAGTCAGACGATGCAAACTACACGAGTCCTTCCTTGGACAGTGCTTCCGAGCCGAGTCCTCTATATACACGCGAACGACGTCGGACGACGCGCGCGAGTGAGCGAATGGGAGAGAGGCGAGGGCTTTGCGTGAGTGAGGGCGTGTGTGAACAGAGCGGCAGGCAGGAGCGAAAGAAACCAGTCGTGAGGGCTTCTCTGGTGCAAGTGTGTGTGCGTGTTGTGCGCAGCAAGAGAGACAAGAGAGAACAGGAGAGAGTGCAAGGCAACAGAGACCATAGGGAGCTCCAAGAGTCAGAGATATAAAAAGGACGGGATCCAATTGTGTGCACGCGACAGGGGGCTCTAGCTCTTGGATGATTGGCAGCGAAGAGTGGGATGCAAAGAGGGAGAAGGAACCAAATAGTGACGCATACAAAGATCCAGTGCGAGTGGTCACTACTGCGGGGAGAATAGAGGCGGAGGTGGTACGGGAGTTTTGATGGTCAAAGTCGGTGTGGTGCGGGTTTGGTGAGGAACAGATGCTCCCTCAGTCGCAGCAGACCGGCTTCCTGTTCACGACACATCGGACAAAAATAGCTTATGCAAGGTTCCATGTACAACACATTCGATTGGAGTATGCAGCTATACAGGTTTTGCGTTTATACCTGTATTTAGTAAGTCATAATCGCAACAGTTCAAAGCCTCTCCAAAACGTGGCTGCCGTTTTAGAGCGGGTATAATCTTATACTTGTTTCCGAATGCGAGGGGAGACGGTGTGCTGGATAAGTCTGCAGATGCTGAGGAGGCTGCAAGGGACTTTGGCCTGATGGCGCCATATGCTCGGTGCGCATAGGCGCTGAAACTTGTGAAAGTTTAACTGTGAGGTGAGATGCTCGAAGACTCATCCACCAGACCTACGTCATTGCTGCGATCATTCTCTGATATACTCTTTTCCATCATGCCTTGCAGTGGGAGCCTCATCCGACAAAGAAGTCCGTATGCTTCTTCTGGGCGAATCTGCTCACTTGGCTTGGGAAAACCGTGAAATAACCATCTACCACTTGATTTTTTTATTTTTTTCTCACATGCCGCATTCTCGCTTTACACAGAGACACGTACTGAAACCGCAAGTCAGAATGGAAGTGTGTGCGTGCACAATGGCGCTGTCTCCACACTCTTTGCTCTGTTAAAACTCCTTTCTTCCCCCATTTGTTTGACCTTTTGGAAACCCACAAACAACGTGACAACCGACCAGAGAGAGAGATGCAAAATCAGGTTTGTAAAGAGCCCAACATATCAGATGAGTGGACCGCCACGTCTGACTGGACGTCGAACCTGTGCTGTATACTTGAGTTATTGTATCGGAGACCACTGCACATCAACCGAGAATCTGCACACCTGCCGATTGAAAAAGCGTTGAAGTGCCCAATTGCGTGCCATTTTCGTGGCTCCCATACAGGATGGACAGCCTCTGCTGTGATGGATGGACGGCTCCATCCTCGGATCACCGTGATGGAAGAGCGTAAACAAGTGTCCTTCTCGCGCTGTTTCGATAGACGAGCGATGGAGTGATTGCTTTGATCTCCAGTGGCGATTCGCGTCACGTGCAGGATGACGGAGAGAGTGTGCTGCGTGGAGGTGCACATCCACGAGGATAAAGCGCATCCCAGAAGTCACGAGTGAGTGTACAGAACTCACTTGCGAGTCTTCCCTGTTATAAAAAGAATGGCGTGGTGTCTCCTTCAATTGCTTGCGCGCTCGAGAAAGCAACTTCAACATGGCGATATCCAGGCAACTCCATGTCAGACGTTCCACTTTTCAACTCTCAGTCAGACGTTGCACCAAGATGCTGTCGGTGCTGCTGACGAGCAGGAGAAAATGGAGTCAACGTGTGCAACTTTGCATCACGAACAACGACGCGTCCGTGGGATTCTCGTTAGTAGATGTGATGCGGCTAACGACCACGAGTTTCGCACGACAAAGCAGCTCCGAAATGCCTAATGCGGCAATTGACGCACACATTGGCTGTACAGCCATTTACGGACACTTCCTCTCAAGAAATCTGCAAGACCTGTTCTGAATTTCATTTAAATACCTTCCGTATACAGCGAGTTTGCTACTTTTTCTGCATGCTTTTACTTTCCCCGACTGTGATTTCCATTGCTACTATTCTTCACATATATTTAGTTCGCGGCTTCGTTGTGGTCTGTGTAGGCATCGTAGCCAAACGATTCACAATCCTGCACGCATTTACTAATGTGAGCGTACCATCGAGAGCGTTATGCAAATCACAAGGCTGACATACCTTGAACTTGCTGTTTTCGCGAAACTTGGCTAAATCGCGATGGATCGTTGGCGACAGCGGCAACGACGACGCTGGGATCTCCGACACGCCCGTGATCCACGGATGCTCGACCACTTGCCGCATCGTATAGCGGTCCGCAGGATCGAGCACGAGCAAGTGGCGGATCAGGTCTTTCGCATGCGCGCTGATCGTATCCCACGCCTCGTCGTCAAAGTCAAAGCGGCACGCCTTGATGTTCGCGATCATGTCGTTGTCTGAGCTGTCACCATCGGGGTCAAACGGGTGATACCCGCACAACCTATCGCGTCCGGCACCAAGTTCACAAGGCAACAATAAGACAAAGTCAGCTTTCCTCATCGACACCTTGCAGTGTGTGAGCTGTTAAATAAGACTCACAAGATGTACAGGATCGTCCCGAGACTCCACGAGTCCACCTTGTAGTCGTACCCGAACGTGACCCCGGAGCCGCTGATCATCTCGGGTGCCGAGTACCCCCACGTCCCGCACTTGGTCTTCATATTCGTTCCCGTGAAGATCTTGGCGAGTCCAAAGTCCGCGACTTTGATCACAGCATCATCGTCATTTGGCGTCGACAGCAAGATGTTCTCCGGTTTGAGATCCCGATGCACGATACCATTCCTATTGGACACGTAGGTTAGAAATGAATGGCCAGGACTGCATGCTCAACCCAGGCGTGAGAATACAACAATTGCTTGGTACATACGCGTGTAGATACTGCACAGCATACGCCATATCATGGACGTGACGCACACAATCAGCTTCCGAATACGGTCCTTTGTCCGCGAGTCGCTCAAACAGTTCTCCCCCAGTGCACAATTCCAGCACCAGATGCACTTCACGCGCAGTCTCAAACACGTCGATGAGCTCAACGATGTTCGGATGGCGCTTGACTCGGCGCAACACGCTGATCTCGGCCATGACCCGCTTCTCGTCGCTCAGGAAGCGCTTGATCTTCTTGACCGCGACGGCGCGGCCCGTGCGCTTGCATTTCCCACGACACACCACCGCATAATGACCTCTATCAACATACACAAACACCTCATTAGCTCTAGCCCAAATACGCATATTAGAGACTTACATACCTGCCAATGTTTTGCGTCTGCACGTCGTAGACGTCTTCGACGCGGCGGTTGAGCAGCACCACTGGCGCGTTCGCGTCCTGCTCCACGAGAAGCTCCTTGGCAGGCTGTCCACCAACTACACCGATGTGCCTATCGCCGTCCATATGGGTGTCTATCGTCAACTTTGACGCGCTTTTCATGGTGCCGCCGCTGCTATTCATGGCGTGCAATGGCGCCACATGTGTCACTTGCGCGTCCAAGACCTCGGGCTCCAGGCAGCCGACGGACGCCGCAGAGGCACCACTGTGTGCAGCGTCGCTTGCGTCGTCGCTCCGTCCCGTCATGGCGTCGTCAAAGACGTACTGGAAATGCGCGTCCGCGTCGCGCATCGACGGCTGGTTCCCCATGCTGAGCGATTGCTGATACTGTCTCGGATGCCAACGCCACGACGGCTTCAAGCAAAGCGACGGCTCGACCAAAGAAGGCTCTGGTATCCGGACAGCAGGGAGAATGTACTAATTAGAGGTTTACAGTGTATGCGTGTAGAGAGTAAAATGACCGATGCTGTGCGGATTCGAAAGTAATCGTGATCGGGAATGTAAATATCCATATTACGCTCAAAGAGAGGCTTGGTGGTTTATTAGATTTTGTGTTGCGTCACCGATGATCAACTTTGGAGATTGAGGTGTGTCCATCCTGTGGTTTTGGGCATCCTATTTTGGGTCAATATGGGTGAATGGGTAAAAAAAAGTTAAAAATTCACCCATTCGAATTGACTCTTTAGGTGTTACGGGTTGTCCATTTAATAACCCGATCCTGGTGGGTTGTTGTTGTTTTGGATGATGGAGGTCTGCAGTACCGTACCTTATACAATTATCCCTCATGCCTTCTTCTAGCGTTCGTATCGATGATTGGGGGGGAAAGCAGCGAACGCAGTTGGCGCACAAGCCGCTCGAAGATCCGCACTCGCACCATGACGCTGGACGACGCGAACGTCAAGATGGAGGACGTGCCGCCCAACCACACGCTGTACGTGAAGAACCTGAATGACAAGATCAAGCAGGACCGCATGACCGCCGCGCTGTACGCGAGCTTCTCGCAGCACGGCAAGCTGCTCGAGGTGCTCATGGGAAAGGGCCGCAAGCTGCGCGGCCAGGCGTGGGTGACCTTCGACGACATCGCGAGCTCGTCGAATGCACTGCGCGCCATGAACGGCTTTGTGCTCTTCGAGAAGTCCATGGTGATCCAGTTCGGCAAGGAGAAAGCCGACGTCATCGCGCGCCGCGAGGGCACGTTCCAGCCGCGCGAGAAGCGGAAGCTCGACGCGCCAGCGGGTGGTGACAGTGTTTCCGTGAAGAAGGCAGCAAGCGGCGAGAATGGACACACGCCAGCGCATGCGCCACCGCCACCGCCGCCAGTGCAGATCCTGCCCAACAAGATCCTGTTCCTGCAGGATCTGCCCGAGTCGTGCAACAAGGAGATGCTCAGTGTGCTGTTCAAGCAGTACCATGGCTTCAAGGTTCGTTTTGCTTTTGTTATTTTATGTGCATACTCTATGCAAATGTTAACGCTTTTGTGTGTATATTTGTATGACGGTAACAACAGGAAGTGCGTATGGTGCCGGGCAAGAAGGGACTGGCATTTGTGGAATTCGGTGACGATGCGCAGGCGTCGATCGCACTGCAGGGTCTCTACGGGTTCAAGCTCACGCCCACAGATGCGCTCAAGGTGTCGTTTGCGAAAAAGTAAACGGTGGATGTGCGGGACCCTCGTTCGCTGGCGTTTCTGCGCGATTTCTTGTGTCTGTAGCACCTCGTTGAGCGTGTATGGAGCAAAGCCATTGGACGCGATGGGAGCCGTTAGGTGGCGACTGGAGGACGGGCGTGAAGGAAAATGCGTCATTATGAAGGAGATCGAGACGCTTGGAGCACAGGATTTCGCACAGGAAAGACAGGCATGGGGTGCGACACGTTCATTAATAGGAAATTGCATACTTATCTACCCTACTTGTGTTAATTTTGACTGCCTGGCGCTCTGTGATTTCTCCTTCGCAGACTCGAAAGGAAATTGGTTTGCAGATGATTGTCCAGTGCCATTAAGCGAATGTGGTCTCGCACGACCCGAAGAAGGATATGGAGATCGTGCACGTGCTGCTGCCATTTGCACCGGATAAGCTGCCTTCCACCTAGATGAAGCGTCGAGACTTTGTTCGTTGACGATCCCAACGGTGTTGGAGATGTCGATGTGACCGCGTCTACAGTGGCGCCGCAGGATATCTGGTAAGAGCTGCCGACGATACATCATGCCAGCTGGTGAGAATGCTGCAACACGATGTTGCTTCTTCCGTTGAGTTCATCCAGTTTTTGTCGCTTTGAGGTCGGCTAATGTACCCACGAATCGATCCTCAAGTTTCTCAGAGCGTTGTGCGAGTCCCTGAGGACCTTTTTAATGCATTGACGAAGCGCAAGAGCACATTGTGGGGCTAATAGAAGTGCTCGACACAATGTATTATCACTTGCATGTCTGGCTCCTACGATTCGAACGGACTGAGCATTATATATCGTTGTCGTCCTGGCAACTTTACCACGCGGGTTTGCCGTTGCTCTTCATGTTCCTGCTATCTTGCGCAATGCCTGACGTGGCGCTCAGAGGCATTCATGGCTCTCTTACGCTTTCTGCTGGGCCAAGTACGACTCGTGCAGCTTCTTCTGCTTGTCCTGGTCCTTCTTGAGCTTCTTCACCTGGCTCTTGGTGAGCGGCACCCCAGCCGCGTCGTGGGTCGGCAAGCCCTCCGCGTCGAACTGCGAGTACAGATCCACTTGGCTCTTGAACATCTCGAGCGGCGAGGTCTTCATCTTCTCCAGTTTCAGCGCCAGCTGCGCCGCTTGCGCATCCTTGCGAGAGTTTGAGACGGCGCCATCGACCTTGGCCTTATCGTCGCTCTGCGCCAAGCTCGAGGCTTCACGAAGTGGGATGATCTGGTTCAGCACCTTGCGCTTCGACGTCGAGTCCTTGTCCGTCACAAAGTAGCCCAATCGCTCGAACTGCACGGCCTCGCCGTCCTTTAGGTTCTTCGCGTACGACTCAGGGTCCATGCGCGCATTCTTGTACACGACTTCCGAGTGCTGCGAGTCGACGAAGCTCTCCCAATCCGCGACAGCCGGCAATTCAGGCACCTTGAACAAGTGGCTGTACACGCGCACCTCGAGCGACGGACTCGTGGCTGGCACCCACGACAGGATACCTTTTGGAGGCTTGACGTCGGTGGAGAAGTCCACCACGCCGTACACCTTGGTGACCTTGCCGTCCGCGTCCGTGTCCATCTTCGTGCACGTAAAGTTGTACGCGTACTTCAAGCGCACCTGCTTGTTCATCGCCAGACCGTAGAAATCCTTCGAGTCCGCAACACGAACGTCGCTGCGGTCCAAGTAGATGCTCTTCGAGAGCGTGATGTGGTGGAACGCGTTGCCGCCGTCGCGCTCGACGTCTTGCGGGTAATCCGGAACCTTAAACGTCAGCGCGTCTTTGCTTGGCGCGCCTTCAAAGTTCTCAATCACGACTTCGACAGGGTCGAGCACCGCGAGCACACGCTTCGACTGATCGCCCAAAATGCCACGCGCCACCGAGTAGAAGCGTTCGATCTGGATCGTCGACTGCACACGCGTGACACCGATTTCCTTGCAGAACTGCTTGATGATCTCGGGCGTGAAGCCACGGCGCTTGAGACCGTTCAACGTGCCCATGCGCGGATCATCCCACCCGCGCACCATCTTGGACGTCACGAGCTTAAGCAGCTTGCGCTTCGACAGCACCGTGTACGTCATCGACAGACGCGCGAACTCGTACACCTTGGGCTTGTACAGATCCAATTCGTCGAGCAGCCAGTAGTACGACTCGCGACGCGTCTCGAACTCCAGCGTACAGATCGAGTAGTCAATGTGTTCGA
This sequence comes from Globisporangium splendens, assembly GCA_006386115.1. Taxonomy (NCBI): domain Eukaryota; phylum Oomycota; class Peronosporomycetes; order Pythiales; family Pythiaceae; genus Globisporangium; species Globisporangium splendens. The sequence continues at coordinate 273,466 of VFIW01000050.1, read as the reverse complement.
GCGCATCGACGATGCAGTGCGTGTAGTCGTACGTCGGGTAGATGCACCACTTGTCGCCAATGTGCGGGTGCGGCACAAACTTGATGCGGTACGCCACGTGGTCCCACATGTTTGGGTTCGGGCTCGCCAGGTCCATCTTCATGCGCAGCGACGCCTCGCCCTCACCGTATAGACCAACACGCATCTTCTCAAACTCGACCAAGTTCTCCTCCACCGAGCGCGAACGGAATGGCGACTTGGCGGCCTCAGGAAGATCGCTTTCCTTCTTTGGACCGGGCGTCGAGTGAAACTGCTGCAACACGATGCGTGACGCCTCGATCTCGGGCTTGCTCTGGTGGCACACGTACGCCTTCCCCTTCTTGATCAGCTTGATCGCGAGCGCGTACAGCTCGGGAAAGTACTCGGAGCTGTACGTGACCTTGGACGGCGAGTAGCCGAGCCACTTGATGGTGTCGGCGATCGCCTGGATGTACTCGTCGCTCTCGGCCTCCGGGTTCGTGTCGTCGTAGCGAAAGTACGTCTCGCGCGCGTCCACGGGCACGCCGAGCTTCTCGAACGCCTCGTAGAAGTTCATGTGCATCGACTTGGCGTGGCCCACGTGCAGGTATCCGTTCGGCTCGGGCGGGAACCGCGTGCGCACCTTGCCCTGCGTCACGCGCGCGTGCTCCGCCAGCATCTCGGGCGTGTTCTCCGCGAGGGAGAGCGCGCGCGCCTCCAGCGCATCGTTCGTCGTTGTCGTCGTCGTCGTCGTCGCTGTCGCCATCGTCACAGAGGAATCCTTCTACTTCCTTGGCTTCAACCGACGAAATTCCAATATGTCCGTCCACCCTCCCCTCTTAGCTGCACACGAACCACGAGAACAAAATGGGCAAAGATACAGAGAGAGTGTGATTCAAACAAGATCGTGGATCAAGGGAACCCACGAATATCAAGTGAAAGTGTTTAAAACGAATGGGTTGAAGAGGTCGCTTTTTATCTCGAGTGTTGCCGCTTGATGCCGATTGGACGTGATGCACACTGTGTGGCGTGCTGTGGTGCCGCGATGACATTTTGACTCGCAATGATTCTGGTGGCCATGTCCACTGCTTTGATACCGCCACAGCAAAGTAGAAATGCAAGCTCATATAGAAAGCTTGTTGCTCGTTTCTTCTGCGCGAAGAGGGCGATTGGCTCGGTGCAGCGTTTGTTGTTGGTTGTCAGCATTGTTGTGCAAAAACTGACGTAAAGGTTGATCACACCACAAGTAAAGGACGCTCCAGCACAGTAACCCGATGCTTTCTGCCAGCGAATCAATAGCATAGGCGCAGACGCGTCTTCAGATACTCACTCTATGCGAGAGCAATGATCTATCGCCTAGAGCTTTAATTCCTTCGTCGGTGCGAGACATGCCTGCAATCAACGCTTTGTTCATGTTGATCAACCAACTCAAACCCACATTCTTGAGCTGAGTTCATCCATTTAGGGCTCTTCATCGGAGCCTTTGATCGACCTCACGATTGTGGAAATGTTGGCGTGTTGGATGACCACGGAATGCGGTCGGAAATGGAAGATGCTCAGCTTACTCAGCACGCGGAAACGCGATATAACCGAATACTACAAACGCTGTTTTTCTTTAACGAATAAAGCCATCGTACGAAACGAGAGATAGTGGGGGCAAAAGCAAAGCATTCCATCCATCTTTGAGAACCAAATGCGTCAAGACCAATGGTGAAACAAGAGGCAAGAGATCGATGCCAACATGACCACTGCAAATTGCAAAGTAATTATTGCTGATTGAAGCTCGAGTGAAGAATGTGACAATAGTGGGTAATTGGATCCGTTTTTATGATCTTGCGTCCCACCTTGTGAGGAGTTTTCTCTGAAGAGACGTCACGACACCACACGAAAAATACACCCGCATACCCTCTGTTTAGCAGTGCAGCTGTGTGACTGAAGATGTAAGGGATATACTTTCTTTCTCCGTTGCATTTTTGGCATTTATGCGTGTGAATAATCTATGGAGGGATGGAGTTTCACAGGGGAAGCGAAGATAGAAGAGCTACAAAACAGAGAATAGACTGTAGGTCGAGGGGAGGGGTGTCGTGTGTGGACATTCAAATTATCAGCTGCCACCAGCTGATACCGTAGATGCATTCAGTACCTCCCCTTCCTTTGGACCTAGACGATCTCACAAATCAGTGCATTCACATCACGAGACGGACCATTCAATGTCCATGAACAACTGCATCGATTTTGCGACAGCATGAGTGCAATACACATGCGTGTGCTTCCTGGAACGGCTGCCAGATATTGTCAGACTTTCCAGCGCTTTCATTCAAATTCGAGAACACCCCCTACACTGTGCATTGACCCATTCATTTCGCCTCGAGCAATAAACGCTTTCTTGTGGAATTATCCATGCACTGATCTAAATGATATCTCACGATCACAGACCAAACAAATAGTAGGTACGAGACGGGTCTGTCTTCTCGACCCGTACCCATCGTCTCGCAAACCCGTTTCCTCCATCCCAACGTGCCGACCACGAGAACAAGCGTCTCTGTTATAAACAGCCGCAACAGCACTCAACGCCTGAAGCAAGCACTGAAGCGCAATGGCGGCCGAGAGCGCGCTGCACCACCACCACCACCACCACCACCACCACGACGCCGTGAAGCACCCGGTGGAGCAGCTCCAGGACCTGCCGTTGTACGGGCGGCCGAGCTCCACGTCCACGGCGTCGTCCACGTCGTCGTCGTCGTCGCGGACGTCTGCGACAAAGAACGGCACGACGCGGTTCTCGAGCGAGAAGACGCCGCTCGTGATCAAGACCAGCGGCATCACGCGCAAGCAGACGCGGGAGGAGGAAGTGCACCCGTTGCCGTGGTTCCGCTCGCCCGAGTGGAGTCGCAAGTCTCCCGTTCGCCAGGACTTTAGCAAGAACAACAGCAAGCGCAGCTACCGACGAGGAAGAGGCGAGTCGTCGTCACTGGCAAATGCGAATAGTCGAGATGGATCGACGTGGTGGTGCTTTGGTGCGAGCACCAAGTCGCGCCGACATGAAGACGATCTGGAGATCGGATACAGCCGCCGCACGGGCGTGCTCACGCACACGGCGGCGGACGACGCCGGCGGCTTCCGCCAGTGCATCCAGTTCCTCGTCGGACTGATCATCGTCGTCGCGCTCGCGCTCATCTTCATGATCATCTTCCAGCCCTTCCACGAGAACCCTTCAAACGGGTGGTAAGCGAGCTGAGCAAAAGGAAGCATAGGCGGCTGGGAGAAATGTGAATGGCGAGCAGATGATGAAGAGAAAAATTACAGAGAAGAAGAAAAGCAGCCCAAGAGAGAGAGAGAGAGAGAGAGAGAGAGAAGCAAGCAAGCGATCGATGTATAGTAGATGAGTCCCCTCCGCTCTCGACCACGGCCGTCATCATGTCCACATCGCGTATATATATATGAGCACACTCTATTGACACCAAATCCGCCATCTTCTTTCGTTCTTCTCCCCTGTGCATTTTCTTTCTTCCATGTTTGCTTTTAATTTGCGCCGAGCGATGTCTCGATATTTTTCAGTGCGTTTTTATTCAACAATGGGAAAGAAGAAGAGGCAACGATGTGTTCGTATCGGCTATGAAAAGTAGGTTCGAAACAATATCAACCGTTCCAATTCGATCAAGTACGATTTCTGAACTTTCGTCAATTCATGTTTGAATTGTCCCCACTCGTGTGCTCATGGTGTGGCAGAGGAAATACTGGAGGGGGAGACACGAGCAATTGGATTGGAAGCAGGCAGACAAGCAACCAAGATGGCCGCCGCTCTGCTCGCTCGTAACGTGTTGCTGGCGTCGCGCGTGCGCGTCGGCGCCACCGCCTCGTCGGCCCTCGCGGCGCGCGCCATGTCGTCGATGTCCACGGCCAACTTCGGCGCCGTGTCCCAGAACCCAGCGATCATGATGCTGGCGCTCAACAATGCGCCAGCGCAGTCCGTTGTCGGTATGTGTGCTGTTTTCTTGCGTATTGCATGTGTGAACAATAATACAGATGAGAGTACGGGATGATTAACAGCGTACTTTATGCCGAGTTGTAGAGCCGTTCGTGAACAACGCGTTGATCTTTGAGACCGGTCTCGACTTGCCAACCATGGAGCTCCCCGAGTTGAACCAGATCGGCGGATTGGACTCCCCCACCGATGTCAACAACGGTGCGCTTTGCATTTTTGCGGTAAGGATGCTATGACTCAACGCATATGACTCAAAGTATTTTATTGTTCTTGCAGAGCCGTTGATGGCGATCAAGAGAACATACCAGCCGAGTGTGCTGCGCCGCAAGCGAAAGCACGGTTTCCGTTCGCGTAGATTGACTATTTCCGGCCGCAAGACGTTGACGCGCCGATTCGTGAAGGGCCGATGGCGCATGTCGCTGTAACCTGTCACACAGCCCATCATTGCGATGCAACCATGAAGGCAGTCGGTCAGCAGAGTGAGGTCCGTGACGACAGATAATGAAGAAAAATACACACAAAATAGAAACACTCGAGCAGAGAGAGAGAGAGAGAGAGAAAGTGGCAACGCCTTGCGCATGTTTGTGGCGATGCGATGTGCTCTATTTTGTTATGTGCTTGGTTGCGTCTATTGGATGAGCACCTTGCCCATGTATTTCTCGAGCGCAGGTGAAAATACTTCGTAGATGAACGCCACTGGCCGACCGCCGTTCCAAAAGAGATACGAGCGTCCCCAGAACGGACCCGGGTGTCCAAATGCAGCTTCTAGTTCCTTCGACGTGCCGCAGTACACGCTCTTCATGTCTCGGAACAGCTCCGTGCGGTTCTGCATGATGTTCTTGCCGATCGGGATCTTCTGGTTCTTGAAGACCGTGCCGACGTCCTTTTCATTCAGCCACGACGTCGCGTACCCGAGCCGCTCGCCATTGGAATTGCGGAGCCACACTTGGCGCCGACACCGCGGAGTCGCGATCGCGCTGATATCCGAAGGCGCGCCATCGAGACTCGAGCCAATCGGGTGCAGCCCAATCACGTCCACTTCTGTCGGGTATCCTGTGAGCAACCCCAAGTGATGCGTTGGTGAGCCATTGCCAAACAGGAACAGCCGCCACGCCGCAGTCATGTTGGGCATCCCAAGCTGCCACCCATATTACACCCGCATAGATTAGTATGCATTCGCTACCAAAAGAGAGCTGCATTGCATGTGCGAATCGTTTTCCTCACCAGTATCATGTCGCCAGACGCGCAGAACGAGATGTCCAATGCGCGCCAGCCTGGATCTTCAGTTGCAACTCGCGCACCGCTAGCGTCGGCAGCATCAGCACTGGCGTCAGCGCCTTTGCTGCTTCTCACGAGCACCGCTTGCTGCTCTTCCTCGGCCGCCATCACGTCCGCATGGGTCATGTTGCTGGAGGAGGAGCGTGTTCGAATCACCGAACGAATGAATGGCATCACGAGAGTGAATGTCAAGGGATGGGTCCTCTATTCGAAGCACTCGGAATCTCATGGATGCAATTATCGATTATAGAGAATCCAGCAGTAGCTCACTATCAATTTAGTCAGTTATCAAAATAGCAAGGTTGCCGCTGAAAATTTGTGTACCCTTTCGAGGACGATTGGTCGTTTCTCTCTTCATCCCTTCCAAAATTTCCATCAACTGGATAACCCCTACCCCCGTCCTATATCATGTCGATCGTCTCGGCAATTCAGCCAATCAGAGCAGCGCAGAGTTGACAAATGTGTATACTTTCAACTCAAATTCCGGATAGTCGTCCGGATCGCGAGGACGTTTGGGTGCACTTTGCGCCAGACCCATTCGTACCCACAATTCCAGTGGGTTCCTCCTGCCTGTGTGTGTGCCTATGTGTGTGTCGCTTGTAGTTTATGGAGACTGGGATGCAGAGGATAGGAGCAGAGTCTAGTGAATGATTTCTTCAGAATCCGTGCGTGAATGAACACCAGCCACACACCGCCAACCCTCGGAATAAAATGCAAAAAAAGCTGTGAAATATACAATCCCAAATATCAGTCGCACCTCAGCACTTCAGGGCCATCAAAAACTCTTCGTTCTGAACCTTTTGCAGACCTCTCACACCCTATACACCAAGGTTTTTCCCACAAGGTTTTTTTTTTCTGCTCGTCCGCTGTCTCTACACAGTGTCATCCCAAACACACCGACTTTCTTTTCTCCTTCTGTTTCTGTGCTCAGCGAATATAAGATCGAAGAGGTTTTCCACCATAGCACAAGCAAACGCCCACCCCCTTGCAGTATGGCGCCATCCACAGCGAAACTCCCTTCCCTCTCGCTCTATTATTCATTCGCAAAGAACGCGCGCATTTTCCCTTTTCCGGAGCGCCAAGTGAAGTCCGAATGAGCGCGCGCGGGTCGCAGTCCGGAGGCCGCTCCTCCGAAGTCGAGCGCATCATCGCGGCCGCTGAGGTCGACACCACGTTCGCCGGCAAGAAGGCGCGCTACCGCGGCCGCCGATCGGTACGATACACTCCGTAATAAGTAACCTGCAAAGTGCGTGTATATGAGAACAGGACGCGTTTTCTGACGCGTGTATGAATGATTCCGTGTGTGGGTGTGGGTGTGGGTGTGTGTGTGGGTTTAGACGTGGCCGGGTGCGCTGGCGCTGTTTCTGGTGGCGGCGGGCTCGGTGTTTGGCATCGTGTACTATGGGATCAAGTTGAAAAACGACGTGAACGACCAAGTGGCGAGCGATGCGGCTGTGCGGAACATCTACTCGAGCGGCACGGCCATCTCGGACGGACGCCCAACCGTCGAAGTGACTGACATTGCGATCACAAACCCGGCCAAGTACACGGACAACAGTACGTTGGCGTTTCTTACAAGGCTGTGGACAAGCTGGTGCTGATGTATATTTTATGTGGATGTGAATGTTTTATTATGATTTTTTTGCATGACTACAGAGTGCCAGCAGCCAAACTTTGTGAGCAAGAATGGCAAGATCGTGGCGGTTATGGCCGATAACACGGAAGTGCAGATCGACATCAAGGGCATCAACTGGCTCGGCATGGAGAACAACAAGGGCGTGCCAGAGGGTCTGTGGGACAACACCCGCGAAGGATCCACGATGGTCAGTCCCTTTTGTCTTTTTCTCATAGGCGGTGACTTTATCATTTAGGTGGTGGATGGCATTGTGCTGACTTTTTTTTTTTTACGTATGTGTGTGTTTCTATTGTGCTATAGTACCGTGTGAGCCAATTTCTGTCCAACAACAATTTCAACGTCGTGCGGCTTCCGTTGGCCGTGGACTCGGTGATGCGTAACGTTGACATTGACATCGACCTGATCAACACGAACTCGAACCGCGCTTTTGACGGCGTGACGAACTACCTGAAGCTTCTGAGTCTCGTCGTCCAGGGTCTGGGGCAGTCCAAAATTGGCGTCGTGCTGGATTTCCACGTGCTGTCTGCCTTCAGCGCGGAAGAATCGACGGGCTTGTGGTACGGTACGGCGATCCAGATCGGCGATATCAAGACGGCGATCGACAACCTCGCCAAGCTGCTGTGCAACAGCCAGCACTTTAACGTCATGGGCATCGATCTCAAAGACGGACTCGGTCTGTCGGCGACGTGGGGCGATGGGTCGGACACGGACTGGGCTGCCGCGGCGACGGATTTGGGCAACCACATGCTCACGGCGTGTCCCAGTTGGCTGGCGTTCGTGCAAGGTATCCAGGGCAGCTCGCACAAGGATCTGTACGACGGCAAAGAGATCAAGTCGCGCTTCCCTGCGGGTTCCGATCTCAGCAACGTCAAGGCGGCGCCGATCAAGCTCGCCACGTCCAATAAAGTGGTGTACTCGCCAAAGTACTTTTCGAGCTCGTACTTGCCGTACCAATACTTTTTCGACAGCAGTGTCTCGAAGGGCGACATGCTGGAAGACTACGTGGAAAGCTCGGACACGAAGCTGCGCGCCAATGTGATCACCAACATGGGTTACATGTTTGGCGATACATACGAGACAGGCGCGGCCGTCGTGCTGTCGACTTTTGGTGGCCTCATGGGCAAATCGGCAGACTTGACCCCAAAGCTCACGAGTACGCGCATCGTTAACGTGCTGATCGAGCAAATGCTGGTGACGGAGAAGAGTCTGGCCGGTGGCTTCTGGTGGACGCTGAACCCGGACACGTACTGGTCGTACCCTGCGCCAGACAACTCGAACGGTACCTCGCAGGGTCTCGTCGACGACACTTGGCGCGCTGCAAACATGGATGTGCTCAACTACTTGGCCAAGATGGACAACATGACCCACATCTCGTTTATCCCGTGCATCACGAGCTAAAGCAACTACTTTAGATCTCGCTCGTTATTTGGTTGTGAGCTGGGTGGCGCATGCGTACAGCTTGCTAGCAGCACACATGCCACGTCCATCTAATCTGCATTTATACTATTCTTTCTTCCTCATCGAGCAGCGCATGGACACAGAGACAAGTCTTTGAGAACCTTTTCTTTGCAATGCACGTTAACAAACGTACGAACCTTTAATCTTTTGCCAATCTGTTCCCATTCTTCTTCGCTTCTCTTCATGCATTACCTTGATCTCCTCTACAGTGCTCTTAGTGCTGCTTTCCATGTGCGGCGCCCAACTTTCATCGTGAGCAAGCCACACACACGTACTCCTTCTTACCTTCTGCGAGTGTGCTGCACACATCTTCAGGACGTTCTCATTTCTCTCTAGTCCTGTTGTGTACTGTCTGTGCGTTCTCGTGACTCAAAAAGCTGGGACCTTACAAACTCTACGCGCGCTTCTTCGGCCGACCGGATCCGCGTCTGCTGCTCGCCGCTCGCTTCTCAGCGTCTCCCGTGGTTGCCCCTGGCAAGAACGACGAAGCCACGCCGCCGAACGCACTCGGGGTAGCTGTCGTCGACACGCTCGGGACCGAGAATGCCGACAAAGTCGACGTTGGTGCCGCCATCGCGGGTGCTGCTGGGGCTGCCGAAGTGCTCAAGTTGAACGAAACCTGCTTCGGAGCAGTCGAAGTCGCACCAAAGCTGAAGCCACTGCCTGTGGTAGTAGTCGAAGGCGCTGCTGCCGTCATATTGCTTCCGAACAGGGAAGATCCCGTCGAAGGCGCCGCGGTAGAAGTAGTCGTGCTACCAAATAGCGACGACGACGACGACATCGTCGCTGTTGTAGCCGCTGGCGTGGTGCCAAATCCAAAGCCACCGCCTGTGCTCAATTGCGGAGCTGCCGCCGCTGGTGCCGCGGGAGTCGTGGACACGATCGTCGGCGCCACGTTTGTTCGGAAACGGATCTTGTCGATTTGGTGGCGCTTGTCCTCGTGCGCGTTCTTCTTGCGCTGCTCAAACGGATTCTTGAATGCCGCAGGGTTGTAGTCTCCTCGTCGCTCGAGATCCTGACGCATCTTCACGAGAAACTGCTGTCGCATCTCGTCCGCGCGCTCGTGCACTTCGGCGACGCGAGCCGCGACCTGCATCAGCGCGGCATTCTGCGACAACATGATCTGGTGCAGCAGTGCTGGCGACATCGTGGCCAACGACGCCTGAGAAGCCCCACTGCCATGCTGCGCACGGCGTTCGTACAGCGGCTTGAACTCCGACTCGATGTCCTCAATCTGTGTTTTAATGGTCTCCATCTTGGCTTCGAAATGGTCCAAGAGATCCCAATAGTACGGTGACGGTGTCTCCACATGGCGCATGATGTGGTACATGTTCAGCGCCGAGTTGCCGTCGAGTGTGCGCAGACTCAACGACGCATTGTCCACTTGGTGGATCAGCTTCTTGACGTCCTTGCGGAGATGGTGCACAGCCGTCGCCTGACGGTCCTGGATATTCCGTCGCACGAGCACGTCCTGCTCCAGTTGCTGGATGTTCTCATCGAGCTCCTCCAGTTTCCGCGGCGAGACGGTCTTCAAGAACGCATCTGACTGGTCCTGCTCTTTCAGGAAATGATGAAACTCGACGATGTTCTTCTTGATATCCGCTGGAAGCGTATCGAATGGGGTTTCCAACGTAATCCCTTGGCCGCTAACAAGTTTTATGTACAATACCATAGCGTCAGCTAATGGAGAGAGACAAAACAACATGCAATGCAGGTACACTTACGATTGCGCAGGCGCTCCAGCCGCACCTCCGAATAATGCGAATGACGAGCCTGTCGCTGGCGCCGCTCCAGGACTTGTAGTGAGCGACGACGAGCCAAACAGACTGCTACCTCCGCTTGGATTGCTGCCAAACAAGCTGGTGCTGCCTGCAGCAGGCGCCACAATGTTGGTACCACCAAATAGACTGCTTCCGCCTGCGCCAGTGCCGCCGAAGAGGCTGCTGCCAGTACCAGTCGCTGGTGCCGCTGGGGTTGCGCCGAAGGAAAAGCTGCCGGTTCCCGTGCTTGGTGCAGCAGCTGGCGTACTGCCAAACAGGCTTCCCCCAGTCGCAGGCGCCGCTGTTCCTGTGCTTGGCGTGGATCCAAAGAGGCTGCGCGCAGCTGTCGACGTCGAGGTTCCACTACCAAAGCTGAACCCGCTGCTGCCAGTCGTACCCGTACCCGTCGACGTGCTGAACCCAAAGCCACCAGAGGACGCCGGCACCGCCGACGGCTGACCCGTTGACGATCCAAAGGAGAAGCCGCCGCCAGTCGATGGCGCTGGCGTCGTCGTGCCAAAGCTAAAGCCACCGCCAGCAGGAGCAGGAGCAGCCGACGATCCTGCTGCCGCAGGCGCCGCCGCACCAAACGAAAAACCTACAATTTAATAAGCAACCACAACACAGCATGAGAGGATAAATGACAGGGTCCATGCATACACCCGCACATGCATACGCAGGCAATAACGACCGCCATAGTCACGCACCGGAAGATGCTGCTGGCGCCGCGGCGGTCGTGCCGCCAAACGAGAAACTCATCGCGGGGCGCGTCTACAGCGGGCAAAGGGAGGGATGACGAGCGACGCACTGTGCTTCTTCCTGCGCAAATCTGTGAATGCGGGAAGAGAAAAGCCGCGCGCCGTGTGCTTCTGCGCCGCCGTCGTTCTCGCCGCTTTGGCTGCTGCTTGTTGCTTGTGTGCGCGTTTAAACCGAAGCCAACCAGAGTGGCAGGCAGGCAAAAGCGCTCACGATATGTTCGAAGTCGGAGAAAGAGCATACCCTTTCAAAGCTGTTTTGGTATAGACAGGAAACATAATAAACTGATTTAGGTGAAGTCGCATAAAACAAGTTGAGTCTGGGTATGAAAATGTAAATTACGAGAGGTTGATTTTTTTCTTTTCGGAGGAAAATAATAACCGAGTTTATTTTACTTTCGCTCTACAGAGTTCTTGACTGCATTCATTGTTCATCCTGCTCCTTTCGTGCGAGCTTGTTGTCTTTTGATCTCGCTTACGTGGCAGGCATCGAATTAATCCGACACTGTTTGTTCAAACACAGCAACCTCAGCCAACTGAAGCCACATCCACATCGCTAAGCATTGCCATACCCCTGTGTGGGTGAGCCACGAAATTCAAACTGAGGTCGATGCTACTGCATTCAGTTGTCCCACGCGACAAGAGGTGGTGAAACCATAGGCTAACATACAACGCGCAACTGTTGCGTGTAGCGCTACTACGTCAACTGCTTTGCAGCAAGTAGCAAGGACCGGCTATTGAGATCTTTGAAGACGGAACGATGGGCAACCACCAAAAGACACGAGTCTGTCATATGCAAGCCAGCGTATCAGTCCCAATCAGCACGTGGTACAGTATTCAGCAGCATGGGTGCGTAGCCATCCGTGGCTTCACACCGTACGACTGTGTCGTCGTCACCGCGTCCACGTGACAGCTCTACTGTACCGCAACGCAGTATCACCGAAGTTTGAAAGGCACGGTCCTACCATCAGAGCTCACACGAACCAAGCAAAGTAAGGCGTGTGCTGGTGATGGACCCATTCACTAATATCCAAACTCCCAGATCATTCGAGTTTCGTTTATCGAAGAATCAAAGCTCCAGTTGTTCCATTCATGCATGCCTACTGCCACGCACGCAGCAACAAAGCACCCATCCATCACAATGATGGACGTGGATGCACCTATAGCTACAGTTCCAGCGCTTCCCCACTTGTTCTTCGTGTCCATCTTCACGCAAACAAGAGTACGGAAGTGCGGTCAGACGCAAAGTCACTCAATACTGGCATCTGTCTCTTTCTTCAGGGAAAAGTGGATGCAAATGGAGCATTCATCCATTGGGAATTGGACAAGGTGCAATGCCGCACCGAACAGAAGGAGTGCATAGTCCAGGCTCGCACCCATGGGTGAGCGACGTGGTGGTAGCGAGATGCACATTGACGCATTTGTATGCGTCCTGACATGAGCTACAGAACTGCACGCGACCAAGATACTTTGTGTGTGAGAGTGGGGTCTCGCTTGCTTGGTTCGGCTCAGTTGACACAGAAATACAGCCATCACCGCAAAACAGGCGCGCGGTGTTTTGACTAGAACGAGCCACAAATGGCCGCACCGCAAGCACCAGCACTCACTCAACACATTCTTTTCCCGTCCATTTCGCGGCGGTCTCTCCTCTGGACAGCAGGCTTCTTTCCACGCATTGCACACACGAGTCACTGTGAGACTTGGCGAGCGTCAACATTTGCAAGAAAGAACTTTCCATTTTCGTTATTGCGCGCGGGAGACACGGAAGACGATCAAGAACGCGGCGAGGAGCGTGACGACTCGGTAGTTGACCCGCACACGCGAACACACAAATAGTGAAAACAATCAGATCACAGGGCAGCAACCAAGTCAAAAGCGCATGTGCGGCTCGTTTGCCTCGTCTGTTTTCTTGTATGCTCGATCTGATCTGAAATGTGCGGTCCACAAAACGGGTCGCGTACAGTGATACACATAAAGTATTCACCCCTTTGGCGATCCAGAGTGCAAGTCCCTTCTGTTCTCGAACCATTGAAAACAAATAAATCGATGAGAGTTGTGCACATGCCTGTTTTACTCTCGTACTGTCGTGCTCTTATGAGGCTGTGCAAATTAGTGTTTGCGGCATTTGACAACATTTTGTACTAGGATAAAGTATTGACCCACCGTCGAGTTGTTGCGTTGCTGTGGATAGCCTCAAGAAAATCTCTTCTGGCAAGAAAAAATCCGATAATTGACATGAAAATATTCTTTATGACTGCATTTTTTCAAGTCTCAGAATTGACATGAAGGCTACAAAATCCGTCTCAGTGGATCAGATGATCCGATTCGGACCAACAACAATACAATTGAAAATAGAAAACAGCTCAACAAAGCGCAGCAAGACCACACCAGCCACGAAACGCGCACACACCATCTCTTTGAATAACGCAAGTGCTGTCGACGAATTTGGGAAGCGTGATAATCCTGAAAACGCGTGAGTGATGGACAGATGGATGGTGTGCACACCATGAAGTGATGCGTGAGCTACCTTGTCGAGAAAATCGCATCGAGTGTGTGGCAATTTGCATAGATTAGATAATCGAAACCAACTACATCGTTGAAACAGACAAGAAATGCTCGGTGTGCGACAACAAGGCAGCCAGCACCCACAAAGCAATGCAAGTACACACATACATACTATGTCTTTACACTATGACAGATTAGTGGATGGCATGTGTGTGTGGGGTGATGCGTGCACGCTGTGTTTATTTGCATGAACACGTGCGTTACTGTTCGAGAAAAGCGTGGACGGCGTGGTTCGCGATGCGTGAAGCTTGCTTCGAATACGAAAAATAAAGCCATCAATTCAATAATCCACCTGCGAACAGTCCAGAAAAAAAGATCAAGAAAGGAACGACCTTGAAGACTGTGCCAGGACTTTTGCGACATCTATTCACCAATCTCAGTGCACACGCTTTCCCCAGTCTATGTCCACTGGCCACGCCGAGATGGAGACTTTACTGACGCAGGTTAGTCGCCACATCGCAGCTGATACTTTGTGGCAAGTAGCAAGCAAGGCACAGCGCTTCCACTCGCCTCTTCTTCTTCTTCTTAGTCTCCACGCGCCACCGAAGCTGCAGCCTAGGTGGCTGGTCCCCATTTCCGAATCGGAGCTCTTCGGCGCAAGCTGGGCTTCAGAGCATCCACCTGTACTTTGTGTCCATTTCAGATCAACCAAAGTTGTGAGTCAGTCAACTCATACAGTTACCGGATCCAAAGTGTCTTGTAGCGTGTGGACCACGATGGTGGGCCAAGGCAGCAATCTGTATCCGCCGTTTACGCCGACGGTGCACGAGCAGGTCGAGTACGAGAAGACAGCGCAGCGACTCCTGGACTCGACCGTGCAGCATTATCAGCTCTTCAACTTCCACTACCACCGCGAGATGAACCGCAAGCGCTGGAAAGCAGTCAAGACGAGAGAGTACATGACGGTGTACAAGGAGCGCGACCCGCTTCCAGTGGAGCAATGCGACGTCGGCAGGGACTGGAAAGACCCCAAGCTGCTCGTGGCGACAGGTACGATCGTGGGTCAGCTCGACGAGGTCATGTATGGCGTCGTGACGCCCGACGCCGAGTCGATGCTGCTCAAGGCGTCGATCACGAAGAATCGGCTCGTGGGCGGCGCCGTGCTCACCCAGATCCACGGCCCGACGATCCGCGAGCCCTTCCGGTTTCTCGGCGTGAAATGGTTCGTGATGGCGCCACCGACGGTGCTGAACGGCATGATCTGGGCACGCGACGCTGTCTTTATCGAGTCCACAGGCATCACGACGCTCCCGAATGGCGATCGCATCGGCTACCAGCTCATGCAATCCGCCGATATCCCAGGGTACGGACAGCTCGATCCGCAGCACTCGATCGTGCGAGGCCGCGTGTCGTCGTGCTCGATCTTCAAGCAGCTCGCGAACGGCACCGTGGACGTGTACGTGCGCGGATACGTCGAAGCGTTCGGCAAAGTCATGGACTCGGTCGCACTCAAAACTGTGGCGAGTGGATTTCTGAGCTCGTGGAACTCGGTCGGTTGCGCGCAGTACAAGAAGTTCATATGGTGTGTCCAGCACCCTTTGTGCCGCCGAAGCAGCAGCGAGTACGATGTCCCCGACAACACAGCGTCAATGAATGGCGCTGGACTGACGCACAACCACAGGTGCTGCGCGTCGTGCAACAAGCGATTCGGCAAGTTTAGCAGCGCGGAGATGTGCATCCTGTGCAAGCAGTGGATGTGCTCGAAATGCCGCGTGGTCTCCAAGGTGCGGCGCGTCGACAACGAACTGTGTCTCGATGAGAAGGACGCGACCATCTGCAAGGCGTGTGTCGAGCACGTGGATGAGCTCGACACCTTCAAGATCGCGACGCAAGAGATCCGCTCGGGTCGGTTCGCACCCAAACGCTCGCCGCCTATGATCAAGTTGTGGTCCTTCCGAGGAAGACGCAACAGCGGTGACGGTCGACGTGACAGCTCGATGCTGTTGCCAGCCGACCGAAATGCTGGTTTCTCCGTGGATCGTAGCGCTGCCACGAGCTCCAGCGAAGGTATGCAGCTCTTCGATCCAACGCAGCTGTACAACAGCAGCAAATCCCACGACCACTCGTCGGACGCAGACGAACACGACGACGCAGCTGCCATTGTCGCCGTGGCATCAGCTGCTGCTGCTGCTACTCCCCACAGCAGCGACTACTATTTTGATCGCTACCCGCGACGGTCGCGGTCGCCCGACTTGACGCCGTCCGAGTACGAGGACGAAGCCGACGACGAGTACGAGCACTTTGCGGGCAAACTGAACTACGTGCCTCAGCATTTCCAGGCGTTCGGCGTCAGTACCATCGACGACGTATACAACGACGATCAGAACGCCAACCTGGAGTCTCGCGTTGCGTCGCCTGTGCCGTCGCCGCCACCAAGAAGAAATCCGCCGAATGCCGCCGAGGACTTCTGGAAACAGCTCCAGACGCTGCGCGCCACGACGGAGCAGACGTACCAGATGACGCTGCAGACCACGAACACGCACATCCAGCGCGACAAGAGCAGGAAAATCATTCTCTACCCATGAGCACGCGTCTTGTGTGTGTGTCTCTCTCTCTCTCTCTCTGTGCGTGAAGAATAGTCGAATAGGAGAAAAAGTAGCCTGGCGCCAAGAAATAATCATATAAGCAGGCTTTGTACGTGAATATCTATGACAACATACAACGAAAACAGACAAACAAAGAAATATAACAAGTGAATTCAACTGTGTGTTCCTCCCCCTCAGAGCATTGTACCTATGGATTTCGATTATGCACATCGGCCGTCTGCAGTGTCATCTGGTAAATCGATTCGTTGGCGACCTGGAGCGCGACCATTTGCGCCCAGAGCCGCTGCTGTTGCTGATCGTTCGTCGCGCTCGTGTCGCTGTAGTAGTTTCCGCTGCCCATCGCATCGTAGTCGACGAGTTGACCTAGACACACTTCCCCATCGTCATCGTCATAATTGCTGTCTACGTCAAAGTCGTCGTCCGTGTCTGGCGCCATGTGAAACTCGTGATGAAGAGGCAGTGAATGTGCCAAGATGCCCATCTCGTCCAGGGACATGGACACAAACGACAACGGCGGCTCAGAGTCCGTCGAGAGCGTGTACCCCGAGAGGCTGTTGTTGTTCATCGTCGTGTTCGTACGGCTGAGTGGCTGCTGGGTCGCTGTCTTGACGCACTCGACTGGATGCCGGCCATCGTCCTCCTTCTCGATGTCGCATTTCGCCGCGGACGACGAGAGCTTTCTGCTCTTGGACGGCTTGACCCCTCCTTTGCCGTGGAAATCCCAGAGCTTGACGATCGGGGGTGAGTCTGCGGACGACGCCGCGAATCGGCCCGAGCGGATCTCGTGCTTGGAGATCTCAACGGGATCCTGTTGGCTCGCGCTCGTGATGCAGCTCTTGCAAATGATTGCGTCGTTCTCGTACAGACGCAGCTCCTGATCCACTTCACGCAGCGTCCAGCTGATGCGACACCTGGAGCACGCAGTGGCGTCGCACAAAATACACACTTCTCCATGCTGGAAGGGACCAAACTTCTTGCTGCATCCGCTGCAGACACTGGAGCGCTCGAAAGTGCTCGTTTGCCGCTGCTGCTTTTGCTGCACGCGCCACAAGATCTTCTTGTACTGTGCGCACCCGACAGAGTTCCAGGAGCTCAGGAAGCCGCGCGCACACGTCTTGAGCGCGAGGGAATCCGTCACTTTGCCAAACGCTTCCACATAGCCCTTCAGGTAGATGTCCACGGTTCGATTCTCCAATTGCCGGAACAGTAGACACGAACATACGCGTCCACGCACGATCGACTCGTGCTCCAGCGTGCCAAATTCCGGTATCTCGATGGACTTCATGAGCTGGTACCCGATGCGTTCGCCATTGGGGAGCTTGACGATACCCGTGGCTTCGACAACCACCAAGTCTCGCGACCAGATCATGCCATTGAAGCTTGTAGGAGGTGCCAATGCGATCCACTTGACGCCCAAGAAGCGGAACGGGTGTTCCACACTCGGTCCCTCGATCTGCGCGATCAGTGCGCCGCCCACTATGCGATTCTTCGTGATCGCCGCCTTCAGGAGCATTGACGCGCCATCGATGGCCACGTGGCCGAACATCGCGTCGTCCAAGTCGCCCACAATCGTGCCGGTCGTGACCAGCAATTTTGGGTCGATCCAATCGGGTCCCGTCGCAGCGCAATGCTGAAGCGGTGTGGGATCGCGCTCCTTGTACACGGTGAGGTTTTCGCGCGTCTTGACGGGCTTCCAGTGCTTGCGGCTCAGCTGGCGGCCGTGCTGGTGGCGGAACGCGTCATAGTCGCGGAGCGTCGAGTCCAGGAGCTCCTGCGCGATGGCGCGGTACTGCGCTCGCTGCGTCGTCGTGGGCGAGAACGGAGGCAGCATCGTCGCCGCAATTGCGCTTGTGAGACGCAGCGCAGAGACGGGAGGAGGGAGCTGCTCATCGGCTGCACGTACAGAAGGCACGCGTGCGACGCGGTCATGCAGCAGAAGCGCTGGGTGCGCATGGCTTTTCCCTGGTTGACTGAGCTCCTTCCCCTTCTGAACAGAGCATGAGACCATGGTGGACGAGAAAGTGCACGTCACTGAGCAAGCAGTCTGAGATGCGTTAAATCAGCGGATTCTGTCACAAATTGCAGCTAATTGGAGCTGAAATTTGGCAAAAGCACTGGATTTAGTGAGGAAATGGTTGTGACACCAGACCTTGAAGCGGGCTCAGTTGTTGGACCACCAGTGGAACTCCCTCCTGTGAAGAACCTTGTAAAAACAATAATGGATGCAACATTGTCAATGATGCATTTGATTGCTGTTGAGGCTGTGTTCACGCACAGGTGAAAATGGTCATTTTCGACCATAAATCGTCATCTTCGTACAAAATGAAGGCGCGAACACGAAAAACGCAAAATGACAATGTTGCCCAAAATGGTTTGCAGCATGTTGACAAGCCTAATTTGGGGCCAAACGCGACGGCAAACAAGTTGGTGATCACAATAGGAGCACAAGAAATCACTTTGGCGACCATTCTTTCGTACGCCGAATATCGTTCAGTCGATTTGACTCCACCACTGGAAAGCAGTGAGGGTCGTGCAGTTCAAGCTCATTCATGTACGATCTTTTCCATTCCACATGCATCCCCTAAAATCTGTCCAAGAATCATTTTCACCTGTGCGCGAGCACGGCCGCAGTATTTGTGAAAAAGCGAAATGGAGAGGTATTTACACGGCATCTCGAATTGCGACTTTCCAGTCATCACCATCCCACTCTTTGAGACACTTGCTGATTCTATGGAAGAGCTGGCGGATGTTGCTCCTAACTGAGGTGAGATCCCAGTACATCAGCTCAAAGTAGTGACCAATCTGGCAAATCAAAGCGTTTGCAGCAGCCTAAACTGGGTCGATGAAGGCGTCTCGAAGCGAACTCAGCCTAAAGATTCCAAACATCGCGCGATTCATACAACTGTAAGCGCCTCCGAGAGTTCTCTATACAAGTATATGCAATGCATTTTCAGACCCTGGGTTCTTAAAATCGTGCAGTTAAATCGAGAAGAAGACTCGACATGTGCGAGCTTGTGTGCTCGCACATTTTGAATCGAAATGAGCAGTTTTTGTGATCAAAAACTGAAACTGGATTGCTCTACGAACTGAGAGAAAGCGTACACGACCTGAATTAAACCTTCACTGCACCCGTGTCGCATTCCTTTCCTAATCTGTTTTAATTTATCATATTTGTCCCCATTTTCGGTTCGTAAGTGCACAGTAACAATGAAGGACCAGAATGTGACTGTCGGCCATTTCTTTGTGCAGTCTGCCTAGTCTCTCGACGCCTGGAGCCTTCAGTGGCATTCATTGCACACGGCTGTCTTGTCCTAATAGCCCTCATTAGAGGGAGTTTTACAACACCAAAAAGCACCAGAAGCGAGAACGAGTGGGCGATTTGCACCGCTCGTCCTTATTATTACAATATGCACCCACTCTCGCTGTGTAGTCATGCTAAATCCGGAAGGATCGAATGGTCCTCACGACGAGCAATCTCACACAACTTATTGGCGCCAAAAAAGCACAGCACAACCGCGGCTGCCTCACCTTGAGCACCGAGGCGAAGAATCGCTGGAGATATTCTCCTTCCCCTGACACAATAAATAACCGGCAGGATTCACATACCAACTGATGCGACGAAATGCAGCGACCTGAGCGGCGATTTCCAATTGCGTTTCTTTATTTCCAGTGAGCAAACCAGCAAAAACCGGGTAGCCAAGACGGTGCCGTACTGTGAACGTCACGTGGAGGATGCAGATTGCACTCCAACGCAAGATGCACTGCACTCTCTCTACCTATCTGCCTCGTGTCGACACAATGCCTGCGTGCCCGAAGAACGTCAACTTCGTTTCTTTGCGATCTGAAGCAACGATCTCGCTGGGTCGAAGATCATTGACTTTCTTTACAGTGCACCAAGGGTTTTCATTTCTTCCATGAATGCATCATACTCCTTTGACACAGATCCGTCACCTGCTGGAGTCGTAGAAGGCACATGCGGCGCTGCGGAGGCAGATGAGAGGATATCCATTGAGGTTGCTGGACGAGGCACTGGATTCATCGAAGTCGTCGCCACACGGTTCGCTTGCTGGCGTGCTTCTGATCCAAACGACCTGGCAGGCGGACGACGTTGCACTCGAAGCGCCACAGGCACAAGAGAGCGCAATTGAGCTTGTTTCTCCTCGCGATCTTCGTTCTCGTCATCGTCGTTGTCAAAAGTACCTCGAGCTGTTGTGTCGCCATCATCTTGCGCATCGTAGTCCATACCGTCGGCCGAAGGATACGGCGCAACTACACTGTCTTCCTCATCTTCCACCTCCATTGCACTAGGCTTGCTATCATCTGCTTCGCTGTCGTCGTCGTCGTCCTCGTCATTAAACGCATTAGGCGCCATTCCTAGTGCTACTGGAGGTGGCGGCGGTGGTGGAGGAACCACTCCCGCCAAGTTGTGCGGATCAGCCTCGACTGGTGCAGGTGGAGGTTGTGGGGGTGCAATCGCTGAACTTGGTGGTGGTGGTGGTGGACGAAAAGGAACGGCGCCATGCGGAAGCGGTGGCCGCGGAGGTACCTGAATAGTTCTCGGTGGAGGTGGACCTGGAGGTAGTGGTGGCCGTTTCCCAGGACGCTTGGGAAGTTCTACCAAATCGAAGGCAAGCCACAAAATAAACAATCGGACACATCATGAGCGGAACTTGTGAGCATCAAGAATGCTACACACCTGGCGGTGGTGGTGGAGGCACTATTCTTCCTCGATGGCCTTGGAATCTTGGAGGTGGTCCTCTTCCTTGCATATGACGAGGAGGACCCGCGAGGTGCGGTCGAGGTTGTGGTGGCTGACGTGGCTGTGGCGCTTGAGCGGGTGGTACTGTGGGTGGCACGCGGTACATTTGCGGACGTCCTGGTGGTGGTGCGCCGAAGGGATTCAGCGTCGGATGATAATAAATGGAATTCTACCACACAGTAACAGTTGCACGTCAGTGCACAGCAATGAGCTGAACGACGCGACAAGAAACAAAGAAAACTTACCTCGGGACTCTGGTACCGCTCTTTGTTCGCCTCTGTCAGCTCTTTCATCGTCTACGCATGCCAAGAACGGCACAAAAGATCGTCAGACATAGTGCTGCAAGCATTCTCTGTCGGGTCATTTTGGTTTCCTACCTTGGGTGCTTGTTGCACGGCTAGTTGCTCCTTTTTCTGCTCTGCTTCCATCTGTCACCAACAGACATAATTGCACAATAGCGCACGCGTAAAAGCTCATTGAACACCGATCCAATCGTATAATAACACAGTGCGCAGCGTGCCTCTTTCCGCTTCTTGAGCACAGCATTAAGGGTATCTTCTAACTACAAAACCCACACACATACACATACAAAGTCAGTAATTAGCGTGCATAACTGCCACATTAAGACAGTATGTCTCTGCCTCTTTTTGTTATTTCTAACCTCTTGCTTGCGCTTGCGAGTGGGTCCGTCCGTCGGATTCATCTGCACTTGCCGCTCCAACATCTTCAGCTATAGACAAAATAAAGAAACACACATCCGCAGCACCCACCACATGCATGCAATTAGCACAAGCCCGCACCGATTTTCCAACACAGACCATCCACCAGAAGAATCGCGCATGCCGCCAGAAAGGCTCACACCTTGTCTTTGAGCTCCTCGGGGTCCATGGTCGCCAGCTTCTCTTTCTTTTCGCGCTGCCGCTCCATTTTGTGCTTCTTCAGCTCCTGCACAGAGAAGAAGAGAACACACACAAGTTCGTGATTAGCGCCAGAAGCGATAGCTTGAAAGTCAGCGCCTAGAAAAGCCAAAGTCCTCTATGGATCGTGGGCAACCAGTGTGCAATTGCGGCTCCTTTCCCAGTCAATTGGATGCGTAGAGCGCCACATAAAAGCACACACAGACACGTGCGCAGAGAGAGCCACATGCACACGCACCTTCTTCTTCTGCTCCCTGCGGAACGCGTCCATGGGGTTGAGCGACTTCGCCATCGTCACCGAGCGCTGTCAGCAGCGATTTCGTCGCGTTCCGTTCACTTGTTATCCAATTGCGCGACACAAATGCTGAGGCATTCTGCTAAGTGCGAATGGAGGAGAAAATGAAATGCATGATTGGACAAAAGTAATTATATGGCATTTTGATTGGATGAAATTCGCATTTGATGCTAGACCATTATGTGGGTGGGTTCAAATGGTCTGAATACGAATGTAGTACTTTGTGCGCTTGATGCGGCCAACCTCGGTGATTCAAAAGGCTCCTTCTTGCGTTTCTGCAAATATGCAGCTCAGTAGAATGGAAGACTATAAGAGGAAACGCTCACAGGTCTCGATGCATCACTCTGAACGTGCCTCCGATGATCTACGCCAGTCCGTCGCCTGCTCTCCCGTGTCTTAGTGCGTTAGTGCTCACTCGCAGATCCAAAGACATGCAGAGAGCCACAGCTTCAACTGCTTGAGGCTGCCCTAAAGGCGAAATCTGCTGTAGGGAGGATTTCGCTGCCACGAGATCTTTTTGTCGTCTTGCTGCTTTCTTCGTGAGTTGATGGGATCTGATAATAATATGTGACACCGGTACCCGAAGCGACACGCAAACGGAGCGTGGACACTTTAGTCCGACGCAACACAAAATGCCTCACTCGAAGCGGCGCGCAGAAAGTGACTGGCTGACAGCGAGATTTGCCATAGGGAGTGCGATCTTTGCAGCTGCTGTTGTTTTTATATTGGGATCTGACAGTAGGTGGCGTCGCTTGTGATAACACCGGTGCAGCAGCTTTTTATTACACATTTCAACAATGTTGAACGGAACTGGACAGTTTAGCCTATCGTGGGGTGACCTTTTCCATAAACTCAAAATGTACGCTGAAGTGAAGTAGACGACTGTTCGCTGTGAGATCTACAGAAGAAACGCGAGTGCGCGGCAGAGGACATTGTCGAGATTCTAAGGCGGGCACTCTTGTAGACGTGAGTGTCCAGAGGTAGACTGCATGAGGTAGGCGATGCTTGATCCAGATTCTCAGTATCATACTTTGTTCACTAGGTGGCGAGCCGCTTGGAGCACACAAAACCTGAACAAATCCATCCAGTTTAGCCTCAATTAGGCACACGGACGCACAAGGACTCGCATTGCGACTAATGGACGTATTGAGTCGACAATGGTGCACTATAATCCCCTCGTTTGCGTGTAGGATCGCTCAAACTACACTGTGTGCTCTGTAACTGTAAGGAAGCCAGCAACGCCACACAGACAACTTGTGACGGAGGGACGATCTTTGCGGAGCAGTCGCAGGAGTCGCCTTGATGCTGTGCATTTCTTCCACCTTTTCAGGTCCGACTTGCCTAAAAATTCAGACACTTTTTCCGGAAAGCGGACCCCATGCGCCAAGGGTACATGCCAAGTGCTATCGCTCAATCTGCGAGATCTTCCAGCGAAAAGTGGCGTAAGCTGGAACACTGGCATACTAGCTGCTCATTCCGGACAAGTTCTCATTGGCAAAAGTCGACGATAGATCAAAAATTCAAATCTGCTCGGCCACGCAGAAAATATGTGCTGAGTGTACCCTTCCTAGCGTCTTCTCGTTCTCAGACACCTTCTTTCAATGGCTGGTTTCATTGTTTCAGCAATTCATCAGCATTAGAGTCCATCCGACGGCAGGCACTGTAAAGCCGTATGAAATTCTTGTACCATCCATAATTGTTTTGAAAAGAACAATGGAGATCTTCGGCTTTCATGTCGGTTGCCGCTCAAAATATGGTCTTCCTACACATATATTCGCATGAATACAGTGCTAGAATGGCGAAATGTCACCGAGCTGGTGTCAGAATTCCAAACCAAACCAATGCAGCGAGCCCAACGCAGCGGCCGCCACATCTTCTCCACATGGCGCTTTTGGACGATGGTCCATAGTATCTTAAATTCAACAAGTCTCAGCTTCAACTAAACTTGATTTTGTTTTATCTCAAAGAATCAAAGTGTCAGGCAGCAAAGCTTGTGTTTTGGAGTGTGGCAGATCTTTCCATCATGTTGCCACCCCGTCACCAAAATTTAGTGTCATGTAGATCTTCTGCGAACACTAGTTTTGCATCAGTGTTACCAAATGAACACACACTTCACGGCCGCACAAGACCAGAGGCTGAGGTTGGGGCAAAGATCCCGGTGAGCCACTGCGTCAGGGAGATATTAGAAAGAAGAACCCCTGGATATGCGTCCCCGCGAGCTTTTCCTGTGCACCACTGCAGTATGCTTGCACAGTGGGTGCGATCTGCTGCTGCTACTGCTGCTGGTGGGGGGGGGGGTTGCTGCCTCATCATGTGAACAACGGGCAGCAAACAGATCCGTTCGACGCCCCCTGGTGCCGCGCTCCTGAGAGTCATTCTCAAACTTGCCTCGTCCCGCCCAAGTTACCTCAGCAGTTCAAGCACCAGTGCTCTGTTGCTAGCAACCACAACACCCTCGCAGTACCCGCAATTGTTCTCGAACCATGTTGAGCAGCAAACGGTTCATCCAAGTCGTTCTACTCACGATCGCCTTGACAACTTCGCCGGCGTTGTCGAAAACGGAGCCAGGGGCTGTTGTGAGCATCAAGGATGAGCTCTTAAGTGGCATCACTGAGGGCGCCGATCTTGGTGCGTCCCCCAAACGAGCTCTCAGAGGGGAAAGTATGTCGTCGCAGGGCCAGGGACCTCGACAGCAAGTTGTAGTGCCATGCCCTCCAAGTCCGTGCCCAACTCCATGCCCACCGAAGCCATGCCCAACTACATGCCCACCACCTCCGTGCCCAACTAAATGCCCACCACCTCCGTGCCCAACTCCATGCCAAGTTCCGTGCCCAAATCCATGCCAAGTTCCGTGCCCAAATCCATGCCAAGTTCCGTGCCCAACTCCATGCCCACCGAAATGCCCAACTCCATGCCCACCAACATGCCCACCAACATGCCCACCAACTCCATGCCCAGTTCCGTGCCCACCGAAATGCCCAACTCCATGCCCACCAACTCCGTGCCCAAATCCATGCCAAGTTCCGTGCCCAACTCCATGCCCACCCACCGAAATGCCCAACTCCATGCCCACAACATGCCACCAACATGCCCCCAACTCCAGCCCAGTTCCGTGCCCACCGAAATGCCCACCATGCCACCAACTCCGTGCCCAAATCCATGCCAAGTTCCGTGCCCAACTCCATGCCACCGAAATGCCCAACTCCATGCCACCAAACCAACATGCCCACCAACATGCCCAAACCAACTCCATGCCCAAGTTCCGTGCCCACCCAGCCCCAACTCCATGCCCACCAACTCCATGCCCAGTTCCGTCCCCCGAAATGCCCCCCAACTCCTGCCCAGTTCCGTGCTCCCACCAACATGCCCACCAACATGCCCACCAACTCCATGCCCTGTTCCGTGCCCACCGAATGCCCATCCCTGCACCAACTCCGTGCCCAAATCCATGCCAAGTTCCGTGCCCACTCCATTCCCACCGAAATGCCCAATACATGCCCCAGTTCCGGTGCCCAACTCCCATGCCCCGAACCCAACCCATGCCAGTCCGTGCCCCCCAACATGCCCCAACATGCCACACTACATGCCCTGTTCCGTGCCCACGAAATGCCCAACTCCATGCCCTTCCGTGCCCAACGAAATGCCAACTCCATGCCCTGTTCCGTGCCCAACGAAATGCCCAACTCCATGCCCAGTTCCGTGCCCAACGAAATGCCCACCGAAGCCATGCCCAACTACATGTCACCCAAAGCCGTGTCCACCAACTCCTTGCCCAACGACTTGTAAGCCAAAGCCATGCAACAAGTCAGACGACGGATCTGAATGGTTGCAACGTCAAGATCAAGGTGACCGACGTGGTGACCGCGGTGAATCTGGAAAGTCGCACCGTCAAGATCAAGATGACCAATGTGATGAGCGCAAAGAAGTTGGCAAGGGCGAACGGAAGCAGGAAGAGAAAAGAGTGGAAATGAAAATGTCTACACGTGAGTCTTCTGCCAAACAGCAGCAACATTGAGTGTCGCGACCAACCGATGATATGAGCAAAGATCAAGCTCTTGCTTTGTTTACCGATACTTGAAAGCACCAAGTACATCCGCCGAACCCTGTCGTCCGTGGGCTCCGCCCCATTTCGTATCTTGTTTTCTGCCGTTACTCAACTTCATGTGATTTGCATACGAGTACCCACGTAAGCAGCTTTATAGCTCTCATCTATCTTGCATTTTGGAAAGAACAAAACGCCATAAAAAAGAGCAATGCATATATTCGTTGTGCATCCATTACTAACTGTTCGCTGCAACTCGATTCCTTGGTATAGTGCAGTAGAAAGAAAGCATCCAGCACTTGACATGGAGGCTTCCTCACTCGATACAACGGAGGAGATCTTGACTTGATCGAATTAGAGAGGGATTGAATTGCTGGTGGAAGTGTCTTCATTTACAGCATCAACACATCTATATGAAAAACGCACTGTTGTATATTATAACATAAAACGCATCATGTGCTGCTGAACCATCTCAGAGGACCTACGCTAGTGGACTTGACGCAAGTTCTGCGCGAACAGGTGATTGAGGAAGGACACAAACGTCTTTCATACTGCACCGATCAAGCAGAAACCAGGGGATAGATTACAAGCTGGTTTGACAGGATTGCAACGGCAACCACGAAGCAACAACGGGCCGCACTGCTCAACTCCAAGGAAGACTGGTCGACGCTAGGAAAAATGAAGCATGGGGTCCTCGAAGCTCTGCGGCTTTGTCACCCGACCCAGCAAGAGAAGCTCAGCCGCTATATCATCTGTACAGTGGTGCATGAGGAGGAGCTGCAGACGTTCAGGTCCAGCGACGTTGAAGACCCAGACAACCTGTACGAGACGATCGAAGACTTCTGTATGATATTGAAACAAACCAGAGAACTCAAAGCAGCCTTCAAGAGTGGAGAGGAGCTCAGCGAGTGGCCAGCTCTATCGGTGATCATGGCTCAAGTCACCATGGAAGTGGACTCGGTCGAGCCCTCAAGGTACTAAAGGCGCGACACCAACAGGTAATCAAGGTGGCAGTAGCCCAGGCACAGAAATGCACGTCGTGCTGCATGTCCTCAAGAATGCATTTTACAAAAACCAAAAAAGGAAAAAAGACCATGTCCTAACACGCTACGGGTATTAACTCAGAACGTGTGCGGATTCAAAGTGAAAGAAAAGAAAAACTTTCGATCTAGCCTTATAAAGGACAGACAGCATTGGTGCCAGCTGTTTGTATCGGGAGTACAAGTACCACGAAGACAATTGACAGGCCACTACAAAGATCATCGGAAAGGGGTGAGTATACTGGACTGAGTATACAAGCCTCTATAATGAGCGATAAGCGACAGCTTTCTCCTGAGGTCTCCATGATGAATATGGAGCAACCAAAGGAGGGTGCCGCGCGGAATGAAGCTCCGGACGGAGTTTCCACGAATACAGCCATCACGCTGCGGAGTGGGCAGGCGCAAGTCGACGCAGAGATGGCAGCACGAGCGTCACAGCACGGGAAAGGGGGAGCCCCAGATCCTGTGCGCACGAACGATACGGTCCAATTAAAAGCTGGAGGACAAGACAAGTCTGGGACCATTGAGGAAGGCACGACACCAACGCGTGCGGAAGGCTCTCGAAAAGAAGCGTCGACGGAGACTGCACCAGTGGAGAGATACGAAGCCCTCTCGGCGAAGTTGCGTGTGTCACCAAACGCGGTCAACAGAGTGGAGATTGAATACGAAGTGCGGTTAATGTCCACAGCTCTTTACAACGGGATGCGGATTCTGGAGAAACCAAAAAAGGCGAACGACAATTACCCAACACTCAACGGAGAAGAAGCGGACGCGCTGGTGGACCTATTCCGTCTACTGGCAATTGAAAAGGGAAAATCCTTTCCGGAGTGGAAGCGGACGATCCAAGATCTATGCAAGGATATGCACCGGTCGTCGTGGACAGTGGTAGCGCTTATCCAAAAGAGAATTGACCAGAACAGGCTCGCAGCAGAAACCAAGGCTTCGCCATGGGGTTCGCAAACGAGCACCAGCACTCAAACAAACGTCAAAGAGCAAGGCACCCAGCCCTTCATTTTCAAATCGGACAAATACTCGGAGGAGGAACAACGCAACATGATCCGACACTGCAAGCAAAAGTTCGAGTACTCAGTGACCCTGCGCCTGCCGACAACGATGGAATGGGATATCATGCTAGCGATCGTGGAAGGCGAACTCCTGATTCGACACTTGCCTCAATTCCTTCGACGAGTATGTGATGGGGACACCCTCTTCCGTTTCCAGAACACCATCGCAGCTCAGGTGGAAGGAGAGCTGGTCGGCAAATTATCGGATGCGACGCAAGTCTACAAAGATCATCAGTCGACCGGACGAATCGTGGAAGCCATCTTGCAAGCAGCGAGATTCCGCAATGACGGCAAAATGGAAGAGACAATGGCGATGCTGAGAGACCTCAAAGCTGCGGAATATAATGACAGCACTCACTCACTCCACTTCTATTTCTTTGACAGGAGCACAGCTGCGAAATGGGACAGAATGACGATCCCCTTCCGACGCCAATTGGTGCATCTCATATCCGCGCACCCGACGGAGACAACCGGAGAGCGACCGGAGGCAGACAGCGTGTGGAACAGGCAATTGGGAGCGGACGGGCTACAGAATGCAGAATCAAGATCCAGGTACAAAATTCAGCTTTTGAACACTGCTCGCTCAATGAATATGTCCCTGTTTTTAGAATACTTGAAGCAGACGACAGGCAAGCGATTCTACGCCTACCCACTCGATAAATATGGTCCAATATCCCACCAATCGCAGTGGTGGGAGGTACTCTTTGAAGAGGAATCATGTCCAAAAGCGCTTATCGATGTCAGACGAATTATTTGGCGAGGGCGAACGATCATCCTTCACCACGCATCCAAGTACCGAATGGCTCCTTGTTTAATCTGCGGGGCAGCGGGACATTTCGCGCGAGCGTGTAAGGCAACGGAACAGGAACTAAAAACTAACAACTGTATTCACGCAGACGATGAGATCGTGAGCAAACTCCCGAGAAAGCCAGCCACTTTCACCAGTGCAGCGGAAATTAAGGAGTCTGTCTCAGATGGCATTGACAAACAGAAACAGCCACTTCAACCCGCAGAAGAGGATCCTCAGACCAGGGGGGAAAACAAGCCGAGCGAGAACACGAATCCCGTGACGCCTGATGAGACAAACACGTCCAGCCCACAACCGAACTCCAACCCAAATGATCTAACAAAAAATGTGTCGTTTACAGTGAAAACAGGAATTTCAGTACAACAAACCGGCAATCTCAAAGAACAGGCGAAGGCGAAACCAAACGATGGAGCAGCGAACGCAAAAGGACCCGCGTCAAAGGCAAGCCAGAAAAACGGTCCAAGACAAATTTCCAAGGATGACATCCGGTGGGCAAAAGAGCTGATGCGCTTCCGACGAGATATGGACGAGTTAATGAAGGTGCACGTGGAAAGACAAACCGAGCTCAACCCGAATCGTAACGACATCATGGACTGGGATGGGGAGTACACGATTCAAGACGTGATGGACGCCAACGGACTTGCAGAAGCAACAACACCACCTACCGGAAATTGCCAATTTTATGCAGTGGCGGAAGCGATGCTCCAAATCGTGCATGACAACATGGCCAATGAGAAGCTGCTCGAGGCCACGGCGAGCAGAATCAAGCAAAGCATGAACGCGGCCGCACGGCTCAACTTCGATCTCGAATTTCCTGAAGGAACTCATTTGGGAATACTCGAAGCACTGGGGAGAGGGGATCGGAAAATGAGCCCAAAAGAAAGGAGAGCAGATGTTCTCGACTTTTTCAGTGATATCGCAAGCAGCTCCTCCAGCCGATCTTCCACGCTGCCAGGATCCCTGTGGGGTGGCCCGGAGTCTTTGCGGATGGCTGCCAAGGCTTTGCAGAGAAAAATCTTCGTGCTGATCGAGACAACGTACGGAGACCGCAAGGGCTTTGCAATTTACAAGCTGCAATCCAGAGTCCATGGAGGCGGCCAGTTTTTGTCAGCCAAAGAGTATGTGTGCACAGGGAAGCAATGGGAAGACGAGCTCCGTCAAGACAGAAACGAAGCAGAGACCTTGAGCAGTCCGCTACCAATTGTGATGAAATTCGCAAACGAACGCTACAACAGTCTGCACTTCAGAACCCTGAACGACCCAACGCCACTGGCGAATATAACGAGCTCATCACTAGCGAAGCATCTCCAAGGATCCGTGAGGAGCAAGGCGGAGTTCAAGACGGACCGATCTGGTCAATTCGGAGACGAACGAAAAACAGACGATTCGATGGAGGACAGCGACAATTCCAGTTTGGGAGAGTCAGTATGGACTCCATCGCTGGACGAGCGAGAAATGTTCGAGCCAAACCAGCTCAGCGGACAACACGGCTGACTGTTCGCGTCGCAGGAGAATCAGCTTGTGGTATATCACTCGCCCACAACCAAGTTACCTCCACAACCCAGGAAGCGAGAGAGAGACGAAACCCTGATGCTCAGAGCAATAGATGGTGACGTCGCATTAACCCTGAACAGCCCCAATGTCCCCCTCAAGAAAACCAAAACGCTCTCGAGACGTTTGGCGATCGAAGGAGACTCCATGCAGAAACGCAGAGACCTCGAGCGCACGCTGCAGGAGCATTGGGAAGGGTTCCAGGAGCAATGGAAGCAAGAAACCAAATGCCCCTTTCCTCTGCTCTCGTCCAATCGTGATGTATGGACGCAGGCAGCTCTCAATGAGTGGGAGCGAATTCTAGCGATGTTGAAGACGTCGCCAGGGCCGCATCACGTACTGAACCATCTCAGCGGGCCAACGCTAGTGGACTTGACGCAAGTTCTGCGCGAACAGGTGATTGAGGAAGGACACAAACGTCTTTCATACTGCACCGATCAAGCAGAAACCAGGGGATAGATTACAAGCTGGTTTGACAGGATTGCAACGGCAACCACGAAGCAACAACGGGTGGCACTACTCAACTCCAAGGAAGACTGGTCGACGCTAGGAAAAGTGATGTATGGTGGGCTCGAAGTTCTGCGACTTTGTCACCCGACCCAGCAAGAGAAGCTCAGCCGCTATATCATCTGTACAGTGGTGCATGAGGAGGAGCTGCAGACGTTCAGGTCCAGCGACGTTGAAGACCCAGACAACCTGTACGAGACGATCGAAGACTTCTGTATGATATTGAAACAAACCAGAGAACTCAAAGCAGCCTTCAAGAGTGGAGAGGAGCTCAGCGAGTGGCCAGCTCTATCGGTGATCATGGCTCAAGTCACCATGGAAGTGGACTCGGTCGAGCCCTCAAGGTACTAAAGGCGCGACACCAACAGGTAATCAAGGTGGCAGTAGCCCAGGCACAGAAATGCACGCCGTGCTGCATGTCCTCAAGAATGCATTTTACAAAAACCAAAAAAAGGAAAAAAGACCATGTCCTAACACGCTACGGGTATTAACTCAGAACGTGTGCGGATTCAAAAAGAAAGAACGAACAAAATGGTTAGAGGATCTCAAGGGGGCACTAACCGCAGAAAAGTATGATATCATTTATTTACAGGAGGCGAGGATCACCACAGCCAAAGGAGAACGCAGACTCCGACATTACTGGAACCGAATATGGGGGGTTGCAAACCTGGACGAACCAACGTCCTTTTGGCCCATCCATCCAGACGCGACCGGCGGAGTTGCAATACTCACAAATCCGAACACGATTAGCAAAGCACAACCGATCGAGGAATCCAAGTGGACAAATCGCACAGTCGCTGTCAAGTCCAAGGGAGTGGCGTGGATTAATGTGTACGCACCCAACAAGAAACCAGAGCAAGAACACTTCTTCCGACGCCTAAACGAGGAGTTCGGGACTCATCGTGCAGCAGCAGTGCTCGGAGGAGACTTCAATTGTGTTCTCGACAAGCAACGGGACCGGTACCAAAGAGGAGTTCTGCTACCCGTGCAGTGCGAGAGTGCAGAACTGAGACGATTAGTGATGGAGTGGAGCATACACGACACACGGGAGCTAGTGGAGGATCCGGAGTGGCCAGTGCAGAAGGAACCGACGGAGCATTTCACATACTGGAGAAAAAACTCAGCCAGTCGACTCGACCGATTCTATATCGCAGGAAATCTGGGCAGCGCCGTGCAATGGGAGACCATAGAGCTACCCAAGCGCTACTCGGATCACCAAGCAGTGGTGCTGCATATGAAATGGATGAGTCGACCGCAGAGACCAAGGAGAGTGAACAAGTGCAGGTACCCGATACGAATCTCGCGTCCTGACTTGGTGCGGACTGGGGTGCAAAAGGCAATCGCTCGCGAGCTGGAGCTGATGCAGAGTGAAGGACCAATCGAGTGAAGCCACCTGGAGCAGCGTATCATTAAAGCATTACTGAGAGTAAGTCGAGCAGAGAAGCGGCAAATACGAAGATATCGGCAAAAGCTGGAGGATCAGCAGCACCGACCGGCAAACCGCACACGGTGTCAGCTGATTGAAGAACAAGCAAACGCGGCAAGAGAGGCAGCAGAGTTCAAATTCGGTAAGTATATGCAAGCAACGCAGGGGGATGTTCGTCACTTCTTTCGGAGGATCGCCAACTGGCAGCGGGATCAAACAATTTCGCGATTGGAACCGACCCCCGGAAGATACCACCCACCAAACGCGAGTCTAGCGGACATCATGGGGGCAGAATAGCAACAACTCATCGGCCAGGGTCATGATGCGGTCCCTCCGCAAAAGGCTGAACAGCGATTCGCTGCACTGGTGTACATTCCGGAAACCCGAAAAGTCACGGAAGCGCAAAACCAAGACTTGATGGCACCCATCACTGAAAAGGAAGTATGAGAGACAATCGCGGCTTTACATCGGCATAAGGCAGGAGGCGTGGACAGTCTAAACAATGATTTCTACAAGGATTGCGAGGACGTGATGGTTGAAGTTTTGGTGCGGGAATTCAACAACATCCAACGCGGGGCACCCATGCCACGATCATTCGGTCAAGGAATCGTGATACCGCTGCGCAAGAAA
The DNA here is from genome assembly GCA_006386115.1 of Globisporangium splendens. Lineage (NCBI taxonomy): Eukaryota > Oomycota > Peronosporomycetes > Pythiales > Pythiaceae > Globisporangium > Globisporangium splendens. The sequence goes on along the minus strand of VFIW01000050.1, from coordinate 240,447 downwards.
GGAGATTCGCCAAATCCCCTCGATTACAGACCAATCACTCTGTTTACGACCACCTGCAAGTTGTTTGCAAAAGTCTTGGCAACAAGGCTGCAAGACATCCTTCTGTGGATCATCAGGGAAGCACAACAAGGCTTCGTACGCGACCGACTGATGGAGAACGCGATCCTCGTCATGCAAGCTGCATTGGACAAAGCGTACCACAACAGTGCTGAAGGGTTGGATGACGCTCCGGGAATTGCGATGCTTGACTCCATGAAGGCTTACGACACATTGGACAGAGACTTTGTGTACCTTGTGCTGAGCAAGTTCGGTTTGGGCGACAATTTGTGGATTTAGTACGTCGGATGCACTCGGACACTACGGCGCAGTACCTGGTGAACGGTGAAGTATCGAGAGAATGGGAGGTCAAGTCGGGCATTCGTCAAGGTTGCCCCCTTTCCCCTCTCCTGTTTATCGTTGCCGCGGAGATTCTCGCACTGGCAGTTCAACAAGACCCTCTGGCCATCCTTTCAGTGGAACGATAACCCCTGGATAATCGACAGTCAAGGCGAGCAGTGCACAGTCAAAACGGTTCCTTTCCTGAAGGAGTGCAATTTGGCCAGCTTCAACGTGAGACGGGAAGAAGAGCAAGTGTTCTCCGTGCGGCTACCAACCATGACGGCGACTCTCACGTTCATACGAATGACCGCCCTGCGAAAACTCGTAACCAGCATCATTCTATGCTCACCGGAGATAGAAATCGATGCAAGCAACCAGTTGAACAGTCACCAGGAGCCGTGGAGCAGGAAACACACAAAACGAGAGTACAAGTGGATCAGTAATGGCATGGGGACCATCATCGCGGTGCCAGTATCGGAGGGGAGCCACACGGACTACATTCAGATGCAACGGCAAGCAAACGGAGTTCCCCGGACAGTGACCGACTGGGCTGGGGATGCTATCTGTCAACAAGACGTGGCAATGATCGAAGAAGAAATAAAAACTGTAGGGTGGACTTTCAAACCGCACCCGCTCACAACGCACTGTCCGTGGCTGGTGCACGAACGTACCCCCCAAACAGCATCCAGAAGACAATTGACCGAGCACGAACAAGGAGGCTGCACAGCAAGTTGTATCAAGGTCTTGGAGGACTCATAGACAAGCTCAACGAAGTCGCGAAAACTGATCAGTGGTACAGTCATGTGCAGTATCGACTGCCAGCAGATCTATGGAAACAACGAGGGTGTCTTACGCCGTATCAGATGTGGACGACACACCGGATTTCTACGATGCAGCTCAACCTGTTTCATCCCGGAAGGATCGAGTCTTCGGCGTGTGTGGAGAGCGTGTGTGGACAGCGTGCGTGATGCATGTGTGGGCTGTGGCTCATCGGATGAGAACGCTCAAAGGAGAAAAGATCAAGGCAACTTGCCTGAGCCAACTGCTCAGCGTACTGGAGAGACAAGACTTGTCGCGCCAACTGGAAGCATGGCGTCTGTATTTCGATGGAGGTGCACGCGGCAACCCAGGTCCAGGAGGCAGCGGTTGGGCACTCATCTTCCTGAATGAACGCAGCAACTCGATGGGAACTCAAAGCATGCGGCTATGCGTACATGGGACCAGAAGTCACGAACAATTGGTGCGAATACAGCGCACTGAAAGATGGCCTGGCATTCAGTGCACACTACCTACAGCACTATGAAGTCAAGTTGGAAGTCTTCGGAGATAGCCAAACGATTATCGCAGCCCAGAACGGGTTCGCCTCAATACGCCAGACCAAGTTGCAGCCTCTAGCAGTTCGGGTAAATCAAATCATCGCCAACTTTGCGTGGACCTCCTGGAATCACACAAAACGAGAACAAAACAAAATGGCCGATCTTCTCGCCAACGTGGCAATGAACTCCAAGAGTGCGAAGATACTCACCGACGAATCGCGGGGAGATGATCAAGTTCTTATGTCCCAAGTCGCAGCTCTACTCGACAGCGATATCGGTGCCACACCGTCAAAACTTAGAAACACCTCACTCTCAGCAGTGTTAATGAGACTCAGGAGTTCTTCAACTGTATGTAGGTCATGAGTTAAATAGAATGACCTTCTCTCTCTCTTTGATATAAAACTAATTCATTCTGTTGTTCATCAATGGTTTGCTTATTGAAGGAAATGCCTGCCGTTTTCTGGTTCGAACAAGAGATGTTCTCTCACAATTTATAGCATAACATTAAACTCAAACTGTTTCTTTATCATTAATGTGCGTTCTGTGCACCACACCATGCTGACACCGCAAAGTCAACTAACGTTAAGTCTCACAAGAGTTTTGCCCTCATGTGGTACGTTCAAAGCACACTGTGACTCAGTGCCTCTCTATACCGTCCGCGCCTCTGTTGAAGCACACTGCGCACCATCATGCGAGAGTCACAAGAAGATCTGATTTTTTTTCTGTCCTGTCAACAGCGTCAGTTCAGTTGACTGACCACTCGGCAAGTGCACGACAGCATCCTCTAAGATTCCTGGCCAAAAGCATGCGTTGCATTAGATGCACTTCAATGAGGTCATATGGACATGTTGTATCGAAAATAGAGCGCTTTAACACGAAATCAAAGCGTACATGGTAGTTTGGGCATGCTTACGAAGAAAGCTGTTCTCGTGATATTGAGAGACACTGCATATGTAGCGTTCACAAGAGAATCAAACGGATTTTCCACAGTGCTGGAACACTATCGGACAGCACGAACAACTTTCTAACTAATGAGGACCCTGAACGTGGCACAGAGAAGCCACGTGTTTGAGTTCAGAAAAAGTTCTGGCTACTAAAACAGTACCAGTCCGTCGAGTTGGCATGGTGTGTAATCGCGCGGTCGCTCGATGGATACACTGTGAGATGGAGCACGCATGTATCCAGATATCGATGAGAGAGATTCCTCGTGCCTGCAATGATATCCTGACGTCATTGCTCTCCATGGCTTGTATGCAATCAGGACAGTGACTCATAGATCTCAACCTGCCTTTCGTAGTATATTTGTGCTCGCTCTGTGGACTTGAACGTGTAACTTGACACAGGAAACCCTACAATGCTTGCTGCCACCATTTGCACTGCACGGCTGAAGGAGCGAGATCACCGTTGCCACAGTTCAGCAGAAGTCGGCTTTTCCCTTCCCTGGAGACTCTCTCTGCGTCATATCAGGCGAAGTATTCGGTCACTGAAACAAATGGGCTGGGTGTGCAGGAAGCAAGTTTTGGTGCAAATACGAAATTTGGTAAGTTTATTGGTTCAGCCTGAGGTGTCCGAAACGGCATTTGGTGGTCAAGGACATAAAAAGGAATGAGACAAAAAAAGGCAAACGTATAGATCCTCCGTTGCCTAGGCACGTGCGTTCCTGCGCGTGTGTTGCAGTCACTTTCAGTTTCCAAATTGCGTTCTGCAGCACACACCCTCATCCTACACGTGCATCTATTCGGCTTCTGGTCAAGAAGATCAGAGTAACAGCGACAAAAGTCATGCTCAATTTGAAACAACTTGTCCAGCTTGCTGCCATGGCAGCACTTGTCGTGGGTCACGTCGATGCCAGTGTCCAAGATAGCCCTAACACGGCTTTTGGTCCAAATGTGCCAGCGCGCCGTGAGGTCCAAAACATGGAGGCGAGGCTTCTCACAGCGATGGTCAAACCAACCCCAACCCCGACTCCCCATGCCTCACCAACTCCAACCCCAACAACTGCAAAACCAGTAACACCAGCTCCAAAGACTCCAACCCCAACCACCGCTGCGCCGCAGACGCCATCACCGGGTGCTGGTCATGATACGCCTGCAGCGACTAAACCAGGAGCAGACCCGAAAACGCCTGCGCCGACGACCCCGGAGCCTACGACTGCTTCGCCAGAGACGCCAGCTCCAACGACGACTGCGCCAGAAACACCAGTCCCAACCACCGCTGCGCCGCAGACGCCATCGCCGGGTGCTGGTCATGATACGCCTGCAGCGACTAAACCAGGAGCAGACCCGAAAACGCCTGCGCCGACGACCCCGGAGCCTACGACTGCTTCGCCAGAGACGCCAGCTCCAACGACGACTGCGCCAGAAACACCAGTCCCAACCACCGCTGCGCCGCAGACGCCATCGCCGGGTGCTGGTCATGATACGCCTGCAGCGACTAAACCAGGAGCAGACCCGAAAACGCCTGCGCCGACGACCCCGGAGCCTACGACTGCTTCGCCAGAGACGCCAGCTCCAACGACGACTGCGCCAGAAACACCAGTCCCAACCACCGCTGCGCCGCAGACGCCATCGCCGGGTGCTGGTCATGATACGCCTGCAGCGACTAAACCAGGAGCAGACCCGATAACGCCTGCGCCGACGACCCCGGAGCCTGCGACTGCTTCGCCAGAGATCAACCCTGGCAACCACGGCACCGACCCTGTTGACTCGCACCATCGTTGTGGCGATCATCCAAGTCCTACCATGGTTCCTGCGAAGACTCCATTATACCCAACTGGATCTTGAAATCACTCAAAGCCTACATCTGCACCATCGTCCAAGGCTAACCTCAAATAAGGCACTTTGTCCTTGAAAGTGACACGTCTGCTGGCGAAACTCACGACCAGTTTCTATGGTGGCGATGTCCTGTGAGAGTTTTAAATTGCTGGATCTGTAGTTTGTCAAGCGTTGTTAGCATGTTAACGAGTTGTTTGGCTCAGTGGCTTCACATTCATCGTTTTATGTCATCCGCAGGGCTTACTTTGCTTTCTGATAATAAACTGTGTACAAAAGAAGTACGCTTTACTTTTGTTGTTGTGCTTGCTTTTCATTTTCTGCATAGTTAGGATATCAAAACGAGAGTATCCACTTTAGGCTGCTCAACATCCGAGGCTAAAAACAAACAAAACGAATGCCCATCAAGATGAGAGGCGAGAACACCTTGAGTAATCTTAAGCAAGGTGCGTTGAGCCTGGAGTTGTAATAAGCACTACCAGTACTGCAGCACAAGCCGATCAAGAACTTGAAAACAATACCATTAGTCTGTCGTTGCTGACATGAAGTCATTGTAAGTCACTTTCGGATTTCGCTGTGAGACGGGAGCACATATCAGATGTAAATAGAAGAGAGTCCTTCTCCATTGAATGGCATGTGGCGTCAGCACGCACACAGAAGAGCGATGTCTACAACAAGCCACTGAGTAGGATTCTGCTGCAGAAACCGCTCCTTCTAAATTTGGCATTTATTTGTCTCCATATCAGACGATCGAGTTCAATCACTGAACCAACAGCAAAGTGTAGACTGGATAACAATGCTGAAAGTATAAACAACGAATGAGACTTGCTGATACTAAACAGTGATGCAGACGCACTCTAATACAATTGCACTAAATTCTGTAGGTTGGAAATTGACAACCTTTGGACTTATAAATGACAGAAATCAACCTACTATTTTACTTTTGTCATATAAATGACCGACATTTTCATTATCTTCGCATTTGCGCTGTCTTAGGCTGTATGGCGCGCCTGAAATGGCATTTGTCCGACACTGAGCAGCGCATACCTGGCAATTCCTACTGGAGCTGTATATTGTATTTCTCATGGCGGTGAAAGAAGATTGTGCCTCAGGAGTTCACTCGCATTAGGAGTGTAAAAAAACAAAACTGTCCAACTGACAAGGACGCAGGGCAATGATGAGGCATCAACCTCTTGCATTACTGATGTCATTTACACAGTGTCCATAGATACGCGCTTTTGGATTCAGAAAAAGATCTGGCCACAAGAAAGACAATTCGTGTCTGCTGTGTTGGTATGAGATCATCGTGCGGTTGCTCTTTTGGGTTCAGTGTGAAATGAGGCACGTATGTATCCAGCGATCGATAAGATAGATTCATCATGTCTACAACGACGTCCTGACGCCAGCAGCCTCCATCTGTCCATTCGAGTACGATTTGTGACTCATGTGATGACAAAATGCATGCTTGGTTAGATCAAACCTCGCTTGTTCTATTCTGCTCGCCAATCGATGTGCATTTCGCATGTGTGCAACTAGACACTGAAAGCAGTAAAATATTCGCTGGCAACATTTCGCTGTAAGGCTGAAGTGGAAAGATCCATATGAGTCACTGGTTCAAGATCTTTGATGTTTTTTCTGGAAGCTTTGCTCCATGAGACGATGCGGCTTTATCACTGAATCAGCTGGGCTGGTGGTCATCATGGACCCATCCTTCTGAAACAAGAAGGAAATTTGTTCGGTACGGAAAAGCATTCTGAACAGTAAACTGCCGTATTGTACAAATGTTAATTGTGCATGTGAGAAAGATTAAAGTTGTCATTCAATAATACATATTGCACAATTTAGAATCACTTTCCTTGTGTTTCTTTAGGTCAGAGCTTGGATTTTGCGATCTGGAAACACAAATTTTGGTTCTTGGAACACGTTTGCAGATTGCAGATCAAATAATTGCACTATTTGAAAATAGTGCAAATATACACTTTCACAATTGTGCAGTTCTTTGTTTCGTCTTCACGTGATCCAAGTTGAATTTAGTATTTTGCTTTCCGCTCATCTCTACCCGCCTGACTCCATGTGGCGGCAAGTCGAACTTGCCTGAAACGACATTTGATAAGAATAGAGCTTAGAAAAGAGGGAAAGAGGTAAAAGATAACGGACACGGTAGTCCACTCATGCCCAGGCCTTTTTTCGGACTATGCCTCTCCAGCCTTTCAGTTTCCAATTTGCCTCCTGCAGTACAGATCCCTTCATCCAGCAGCTCAAAGCGCAATCGCCACCGCCAGAAGATATGATCAGCTTGAAACAACTTGTCCAGCTTGTTGCTGTCGCCACAATAGTCATGGGTCACGTCGATTCCAGTGAGCAACACAGCGCTGGCAACGCTTTTGAAGCGAATACGCACGTGCACGAAGCCAGTACGGCTCGGTTGTTGGCTGCGACGCAAAAACCTACACCAGCTCCAACGACCACGACGCCGTTAACTCCAGCCCCAACAACAACGAAACCTCCAACGCCCGCACACACCACTCCAGCTCCAACAACTCCTACCCCGACTACCCCAATCCCTACAACTCATGTCCCAACTACTCCTGTACCAACCACTGCAGCACCAACCACTCCAGTTCCAACAACGGCGACTCCAGAG